>JAOWCC010001589.1:56764101-56810402 GCA_030867875.1 Actinernus sp. WN-2022
CGCCATCTTTTTCGGCAATGTGGATTATTTGAGCATAACTAAGCTATGTACGGTTCTCAGTTCCAAATTAGCGGACGATTAATATCGAGAATAACCTGTACAAATATTCACAAAATAAGATAGATTTTTGTCTGCAAGCTCGCGTTCTGATTGGCTAATAGGTGGATAGGTAGCCAATCAGAGTGCCAGTAGCCAATCAGAGTGCCCGGTTTGAGTTAGTTTCTAGCTGAATGTGATAGTCGACACAAGATTTACGGACACTTGCTTTAGCAACTAAATATTCACAAGGATATGCTTTCCGCCGTTGCATCTTTATAGTCAGTCAGCCGTTTTGCCATGCCGATTGCAGCTATGTGACGTCACACATGACCAGTAACTGGACTTTTCAAAGCCTTCACATGGATTCGGAGGATTCAATCACTGTTTGAAATCTACGTGTAGGGAAAGTACGAATGCAACTGTTTGCATCAAAATAGACTGCAACAGCGTATCAAATCTTACAGAATGAAATTAAATGACAAACTGATTGACGATGTTCCTGTTTTTCTCTCAATTTGCTAATTTAGTGCTGAAAATGGCAAGGCCTTCGAGTCTGCTGTGGGTCGACATTCGAAATCTAAAAACGAAACTCCGAGACTGCCGTCTGGATTTCGAGTCTACATTCACTTGTAATTACTGGTCTCACGTGAGATTACATAGCTGTAACAGAACTTATACAGCTATTTCAATTAATCTTGTCTGGGAGACAGGGAATATGGTATTAGAGAATAGGACATTAGGGAATAGGGCATTAGGGAATAGGGCATTAGGGATTAGGGTGTCAGGGAATAGGACATTACAGAATAGCGTATTAGGGAATAGGATATTAGGGAATAGGGCATTAGGGTATTATAAGTTTAAAAAAACTTATTATGAAGTATGGTTACGAGTTATACGACCTGGAAGACTTAGTCGACTTAGCTTACGGTTTATTTACTGTACACTGAATAGCCGCAATATGGCCGGTCTTTTTTACGTTTCTTCAATTTAGAAAGCATGACTGATATCAGACCCATGACGTCAGAAAATGTGACGTCACAGGAATATTCAGTTCTTAATAACTCAACATATATTTATCGTATAGACTTTAAAATTGCGGCAATCAAAAACACATATTTATGTTCTTGTGATAAGATGCTTTATTTCAAACGTATAGATAACGCAGAATTTGACCTTAAAAGGAGTTATTCGTTATGACGTCACAATAACGTTAATATACAAACGTGTTTGATCCTAAAGACGTTATTTCATTTTAATATTAACATACGAAAATTTCGTTAAATTTGACAGCGAATTAAACAAAATGTGCTGGTTCATATATTTTCGGCTCGCTTCGTAGTGATCGATTTTTAGGTAACTTATGCCATGCGTGTTGTCTGTGAACAGCCGTCCAACATTTAAAAAATGCAATATTCTCTAATGCCCTATTCCCTATCTCCCAGACAACATTAATTGAAATGGCTGTATAATGCTCACAAAACCTACATAAATTTTACCAGAACTTCAGTTATCCATTGTAAAATTTACAGAAACACCACCTCCCCCTTGAGGCTGATTAACTCTGGATTCCTTACCGCGATTAGGATTCTCAAAATAAACAGCATTCATATCCGCTATGGTATTTTCCGGTCGCAGGGCAATGGTCCTGTTGCTGAGATCACATACATCAGTGTCGACGTAAAAGTTTAGACTCTGACACTGAATCTCTGTCTTGCAGCGCTGGTAACAGCGATGAAGATCTGTGGTTGGTAGAGACATGAACACATGACCACGGAGAGCTTTGCCATTTATGGAAGTGGAGCATTTGGAAGCATGGCTATTTCGTATGTTGAAAACCAACAAAATGACGATGAGTACTGGAAACGATGGGTAGCTGGTGGAGAATCCGTTCTGAAAAAATAACGTGAAAATATTATACTAAAAAGGAATGAAATTGCTCTTTGTATTAACGACCAAATGAAATTCTCATCCCGAAAATATGTCTGCACATTGGTAAACGTTTTATTATCTGTCTTTATCCGCCTCCCATAAGAGGGGCTGAATGGGGTTAACTGATAACTGAGAAATGGCCAAAAATATTACTGTTAACTGAGAATTTTACCTTTTTTTAGCTGTTAGCTGATATTTGTGAGATATTTAACTGATATTTCATTATTTTTTATTAAAATGACGTAACGTCACATGATATTATTGGCTTTTCGGATGGTTTTCGACAGATTTGATCCAGTTGATAATAGTCAAATATTAAACATGACACATCAGAGTTATCTGATACTAGAAAAATCTATTGAATAGACAAAATGTAGTGGTTGATGTTGAATTAGCGGTTATTATTCATTTCATACCAGCAAATATGTATTCAAATCAGGTTAGGGTAGTCTTTTTATATAACTTAACTGATAACAACAAATTTAACTGATAACTGATAAATAGCTAAACATTTAGCTGTTAACTGATATTGGTACCCCCCCATTCAGCCCCTCCCATAAGCTCAGTGGTTAACTGCCGGTCTGTCGTGCATGCGGGAGATCGCGGGTTCAAATCCCTGGCCGAATAGAAAGTGTTGAATAGAAAGTGTTGCCTTTGAGAATCAATCTCGTTCTCAAGCTGCTAATGGTTTGGCCTTCACGTTTTTTCGAATTAAGGGATGAAACAGTGTGCCTGTATAATATGCAAACTTGTAAAAAGATAACTAACGAAATAACGTATCTATTTCTACAATCATAAATTGTAAAATCTCTCTTTACAAGCTTATCAAGACAACATGCCTTGTTCATGCTTATCCAATCGTAGTATTCATTAGTTTATCCATTCTTAACTTAATTATGACATTATAATCTGGGCCGGGGTAATAATTACACCACAAGCATCAAACGCATAAGTCAGTATCCTACGGAAAACAGTTAGCGCATGAAGTGAACTAATTTAGATCGATTTCGGCCCGTATTCGAGCGTTCACACTTTGCAGGTTTTGGTCTTAGATCCAGGGGCGTAGCTAGGCATTTTCAAGTTGTACGCACAAGTGCAGTAGCTACCGGTTTTAAGGGCCCACACTCGTAAAAAAAATACAAGGCCAAACAGGGAATTTTCGTCTCAAAGTGTACGCACGTGCGTATATGCGTACAGGAAGCTACGCCCCTGAGATCCATCACGTTAAGTGTGAACGGCCCCTTAGTTTCTGAATGACTGATTGCAATGGCCGATAAACGCGTCAAACAATATTTTTTAGATGCAAAGAAACAAAAGAAAACAAACTATTGCATGGCCCGTGCGTACGTATTATATTAGGAATTGATTTACAGTGCGACTCTGTACCCGGGCCTGTGCTCCTGAACCGGGGCCACTTAGACAACGAGAACCAATCACAAGGCCACTTATAGACAAATCACAGGGCCACTTAGACAACGAGAACCAATCACAGGGCCACTTAGACAACGAGAACCAATCACAGGGCCACTTAGACAACGAGAACCAATCACAGGGCCACTTAGACAACGAGAACCAATCACAGGGCCACTTAGACAACGAGAACCAATCGCATTGCAGAACGAAAACAAAGCATTGCAACTTGCGGTTATTTGATCCAATCAGTGTCGAGTACAAGACGATAGCATTTCAGCTTGCTCGAGCTCCGATCCGGTAAAAGGAAAATTTCGTGGACTATGCTAGGATTTGATTTTGGAATGCTTTATTTTCGTTTTGCAATGTGTTCTAACTTAGTAAATTAATCCCCGTCAAACGAGCATGCATGAGAGTCGATGAGAGTCCACTCACTCGCTCTCTGAAGAAAACTCTCATTCAACTCTTATGCCTCAGTCAACTCTCATGCTCGTTTGATCGAGCTGCATGATAGACGAAGAGAGTTGAAGAAAACTCTCATGCAACTGTCATGCTCGTTTGACAGGGCTGCATGATAGTCGATGAGAGTTGAAGAAAACTCTTATTCACCTCTCATGCCTCAGTTCTCATGCGCTCTCATGCTCGTTTACCGGGGCTTAGAGCTTGCAGTGAAGCAAATTTGTGCCCTTTTTATATCACTAGCTTTCACGAGAAACAAACTATTCACGTTTGTTGACCGAGTCGTAAAAATCACTGATAAAGATATATTATATCCTTAGTATACTTAGTATAACCTGCAGTTCGAGAGGTTTGCTACTCTTCTCATTGAAATAGAGAAGATAAGCCAAGCGGCGACAAGCGAGCTGCGAAACGAGGAAGGAAGAGAAAAAAACTTAAGAATTGTCTTCTGTAACGACCGATTCTCCTCAGCTAAATCACGTCGATTGCTATACATTTATGTTGTTCAGTTGACACCGATATTGGAATTCGAAATAAGCGCAAAACGCCATCAAAATGAGCAAGCAAATAACAATACAAGATTCACTTACCATGTTTTGGCTTTTCTTGCCGTGCCCCTCTTAAGGAAGAAAATAGGGGGAAAACTAATAATCTTCGGCTTAACGACGTTTTGATAAAGCTAAACACAACTCAGACAGGTGATTTTCTGAGTTTTTCAATGAGAAAACTGATTAACTGATCGCACGATCTTGCATGCATTTTTAATCTACTGTATTACACTAAATTTAGCTAAATCAACCCCTGGTCAGCTGTCCGACGGGCTGTTGTATATAAAGATGAATATAAATGTCATATATGATACTGATCATGTAGAGTTATATTCAGCTAGCTTTCTCCGGCTACTCATCCTAATTATTAAAAGCCATTAAGATGCCTGATGGATGGTCGATCACCGACAGCATAGATAGTATCAAGTTTGAGTATAGTAACCTCAGCGTAATGTAAATATTCTTGTGAACCGGCAGCTTAACCCCGTTTTACATCAAGTTATCCCCTGTGATTTTCCGGCTTTTGTTCTCTATAGATCAATCCAATGTCACCATTAACATTGCAATGTCTACTTAAATTAGCAATAGCACCAACACTGCTGAAAATAACACCGCAAAATCAGTAAAAATCCCAAAATTTGAGTTATATCTTGTATGGGAGGAAAGATAGTCCCACAAAGTAAGACAATTTTACAGACATTCGTACAAGGGGGTGCAAATTGTTGCACCCTTCAGGACATACAAACGTTTGTAAAAATAGCACACATTACACGACTAATGATATTAGCTTCTACGCAAGATGTAACTCTCAAATTTGGGGTTTTGACTGATTTTTAGGTTGTCTTTTCAGCAGTATCGCTCGGCTATTGTTAATTTAAGTAGATATTGCAATGATACCGATTGGCGACCTTGGATTGGCCTGAGGGCATCGCTATTAGCACAGGGATATAGAAAGAGGTTTTTAGACATATTTGCTCAGTCATTAGCAGTCAAGACACTCCAGTGAGTCGGTTATATTAAATTTTAACTGAATCATTCAGCAGTCCTAGTTAGAGAAAGAAAAACAGGAAGGGCAAACTTTCTCCGCGGAAGAGAACTATTTTTAGAGAAAATGCTAAACAAATTAAATCAGATCTGCAATGTGCTTAGAGGTGGTTCAGATTTGTTCTCTTCGTATCGGCTTCACTGACCACAAATAAACGTGGTTTTCGAACGAAATCGAAGTGCTAGAAATCTAAAGTTTGTCGACTGTGAAAATGTCCCGAAAATGTTAAGTACCTGTCAAAGACCTTTTCCGGTAAATTTTGGTAAGTTATCGAGTTATGTGCTAATGAAATGTTTGTATTACATGAGAGTGGGTGGTATATAGACTGATAGCAAAATAGTAAAAATCGGATATCACCCCGCCTCCAGTGGCAACAGACCGAAATGTATTTTGTCTGATTTGCTCTTTTTTACCTACTACTGTTTCTAAAATGTGAAAAACATTACTCGAGGCAACATCATCTTGATTTTGTTGGATTTTGACTTGGTTTGACAGGCTTTTATCTAGTGATTTTTCTCATCTTCAAAATTAGAAATAAATACCCACCGGGTGGTTTTCATGTAATAAAAAGTTAATTACGATGGCTGCTTGGAGATACTGAATTTATCTTCCCACTCGTAATATACTGATATCAATTCCGTATCATATCTCAGCGTCGCCATGAACTTGGACAATCCTTGATGACGTCATTGTTGCCTCATTAGCATAAATTAAACTTCAAGCTACAAACAAACAGAAAATTTGATATTGATATGTTTAATATTTACGGAGAAATTGACTTTTCAAAACTGTAAAATGGGCTGGGTGGCAAGAGTTGCTGACAGCCATACATTCTTTGTAAATTTTGAGATATTTAAACGCTCATTCTTCAAAATATATTTATCATATCACTCTCAAATTTTCGGAGATTATTATCAAGTGTGACAATCTCTTTCGATTTATAGACTCTCGGTTTGTTTGTGTACGTCGCCTGAAATTTCATGTATGCTAAGGAGGAAAAAAGGTGTAAACAAAGATTCGCCTATATGACATACCAATAAATGTCACAGATATTTCATAAATAGACGCCTCCTTAATCAATCAGTGCTGTTTTTTCAAAATTAGAAATGGGCTGGTAAACATCCCTTTCCCTGAGTGTGTTACTACTTCCTCCAGACCTAGTAGACGCCATCAGTTTAAGTACACACAACTTCCAGTTAATGTATTAGCATATAGCTATTCTTTTTCCCCTAGGGCTATAAGAGTATGGAACCTGCTTCCGTATGAAGCAGTTTCTGCTAACAGTCTAGCCAGTTTCAAGTCAGCCGCCCTGCCTGCCATTCGATCTATGCAGGTGCCTAGCCACCTGCGCAGGCTATAGATCGCTCGTATATATGTTTAGTTATTATTCTTATCTATTTAATATTTACTTAATATTTTGGTATGTGTCACGATTTAAATCGCGTAGTTTATTATTATTATTATTAGTAGTATTATTATTATTATTATTAGTAGTAGTAGTAGTAGTAGTATTATTATCATTACTATTATGTTACTTAGTTTATTATTATTATTATTCTAATTTATATATTATTTAAACTCCCAGTATTAGTGAAAACTATCCCAGGGAGTATAACCATCTAAGTATCTAAGTAAATAAACGGATAAACGGCAAGGGACATTCCCAGACCGAAATGGTTATAACTGTCCAGCTGTGTGAAATTTAGAGCGGATTCCAATTGAGTGTCAGAAGTGTTTTGGTTTTGCTCTCCTATTGGTTGAGAAAGTAAACCAACCAATCAGAATCCAAAGTAAAACCAAACGCACATTGGTTTTGGTTTTGGTTTGGATTGTCATTGGCTCACAGGGAAGCCATTTATGAGTTACTTGTGATTACTCGCTGCTATGATTGGCTGGCTGTGGCTAATTTGCGTTTGGTTTTACTACACTCAACTGAAAACCGCTCTAACATTCGTCTAAACGTTTTTGACCCAAAAGTAAACGAATTCACCAGACTTTCAGCTACGACCACAATCCCTTTCGGTCTGGGAATGTCGCTTGTCGGGGACAACCTTTTTGAAATAGCTGTATACCCTGGGTTCCAGATGCTCGAAGAAATAAACGGCAAACAGGTTTTGCTGGACCATTGTAAAACCAAAGAAAATTACCGTTATATCTGGACAGCAATACACGTAACACTAAAATGGGTTGTAATTTGCAATACATTTATCGAGAATCAGAAAACAGCCAACACTATAAAACTTTTTGTTTCGCTGTTTATTACTTGGATGGAAGAATATATAAAAGAATCATGTGTCTGTATGAGGGTTGTCCAATACTCTGACAAATTTATGCATAGCATTGTATTGTATTAATATCGACATAACAATAGTTTAACAATACAATAGTAGAACGATGCAATACAATAAAATACCCAAAAATGATATGCATAAATTTGTCAGAGTAAGAAAGAGCTAAAAAGGGCAATGTTGGATTTTTTTTTAGCTATATCAGTCTGATCGAATCACATCCCTATCATAGAATTTTAATTATAACACGATTTTTATTTATTTATTTATTTATTTATACATTTAGATATTTTAAAATTATATACTATTTTGTAATTGGATGTTGAAAAGCCCCTTGGGGAACATTTAATAAAGTTTAATAATAAAAAGAGTATTGGACAAGTATGATCGACAGAGGCCAGTCAGTCGTCACTCAACCCCAGATTTATAGTAAAGCACTTGGCTCATTGCATATACGCTAGGGCCGCCTTAGAACAGTACCTTTCTTGGTTAGAACATACAGTTAGTTCTTCAATAACAACAAAATAACGAAAGATGTACAGTGCGACTGCTGAAACCGCAGCCACTTATTATAATTATTTTATTAGCTTCGCCAACAGCAATATATTGAATGAGAATAAAAAGGAAATCAAACACACAAACACAAACATACATTCAGTTGGCAGGGGAACCGCAATAGCGAATGGCCAATTACTGCGGGCCAATTACTGCGGGCCCATGACGTTAAGAACCTTAAAACCTGAATACAGATATGATGATAAGATGAAGTATGATGCAGCAATTACATACAGCAAACTGTTAAAGAGCGTACACAACGATGGAGCAATTACGGACGCTGTTTCTTTAAGCAGACGTGCTGGAATTTCGTCCGAGCCAGTGACTTTTGTGACGTCAAGGGCTTCGAGCACTGCTTGGACTTCACTAATATTTAATGTTAAATCTGTCATAACCGGATCCATGGGTTCACAACCAATTTCCTTAGACGACGAGAACTAAACATATTGCAAAACGAAAATAAAGTATTTCAACGTATAAATCCTAGCATATCCATGCGATGTCTTCATTCAAACTGAGACTTTGACTTTAGAACTAGTCGACCAAATTCGCCTTTTACCGGTTCGAAGCTCGAACAAGTTGAAATGCTATTGTCTTGTAATCGACACTGATTCGCTCAAGTAGAGCGGATTTCAATTGAGTGTCGGAAGTGTTTTGGTTTTGCGTTTACTAAGCTCTCCTATTGGCTGAGAAAGTAAACCAACCAATCAGAATCCAAAGTAAACCCAAACTGGTTTTGGTTTTGCTGTGGTTTGTCATTGGCTCACAGGGAAGTCATTACTCGCTCCTTTGATTGGCTGGCTGTGGGAAATTTGCGTTTGGTTTTACTACACTCAACTGAAAACTGCTCTAACCTTAAGGGACGGACCATTTGAAAATTGATTTGGGGGGGGGGGGGGGGGGGGGGGGGGTTTGGGGAGTACCGCAAATCCCCCAAAAAATATCGAGCAAGCCGAATTTTCACAGGAAAAAAAAAATCGAGCGAGCCAAAATCACCCAGAAAAACAAAACGAGCAAGGGTGAAATTGTGTTCATTTGTTGAAACAGGTTCAGACACTGTTTTGATATTACTGACATCGAAAGTCTTAAAATAGTATGAAATAACATCTTAAACTTCTTTCACTTTATATTTTAATAGGTTGATTCTCCATACTATTATTTTATTTCTTGATTATATGAAATTTAATTAATACATCAATGAATTATTTTGCTAAATGTATTTGTTGAAGTTGACAATATACAACCAGTTTCAGTCGTCCATCCATAGGTGGTGATATCAGCCAATCATTCAACATACTCCTTTGACACCACTATTAAAAATGCTTGTGCCCTTTCTTGCAGAACCGAAGCGAACATGACAGAACAGTAATCATTCTGGGAAACAGGTAGCACCAAGCATGTCAAATGATTGTGTTGAATGAGCATGTCAAATGATAATATAGCCTATGCCTTTGCACATAACAATGAACCTGGTTGTAAGAATGTCCTTCAATATATAACAGTAACCAATGGTATCCAAACCCTCCTTGATCCAAACGCATGAAAAACAATATGGGCCATACCACACAAATGGGCCCGGAAATGAGATAAAATTTGACATTTGAAATTCTGTAGCGTAAATTGCCCTTGTATTAGTGCAGGTTTTGTCGTTGGGTTTCTATCTTTGAAGTATAAATGTTCTAATGCGCTGTTTCAAAATAGGTGAAATTCAAAAGAAGTGTTAAAAATTGGCGACAAGGAAAACTGTAAAATCATGTCATCCAGGCCCTGCCTTTTTGCATGATGTGGCTGTGGCCCACATATATTGATGTCACTATACTCCACCTACACCTTGCCAATTTAAAAATGTGATTGGAAATGGATTGTTGGTAGATGTATTTTTCGAAGTTGACTTTAAGATATCCTTTATATAACAGTGGCATCCAAAGGCATGTAAAACATAAGTTCTATATAATGGCTGGTCATTAACGATTTTTTTTTTTGGGGGGGGAGGGGGGGGATGGAGGATTTTAATCATCAAAAAGTCAAATTTACAGAAAAACAAATTAAGGCCTAGCTGTTCCTTCAATACTCAAGCTCTCTCTACATCAACTCTAAACTTCTTTAATATCTTGTTTCCTTGAATACGGGTTTTTTCCAATTAATCATATAGTCAAGGAAAAATTACAAAGAGTGAGGGAAGCGATAACTGTATTTACTGACGCGGATATTTTAAATTCACGTGAGGCTTTTGGTGTCATGTTTTCAAATGGGAATTCGAAGCCTTTTCGAGGAAACTGTTTGTTAAAGTTTAGTGCGAATTTTCAAGTAAGTACTAAAACAAGTATCTATGTTTCAGACCCGAGTAGAAATGGGTACAGCGTTTATGATATTTAGGGTGAAATTCATACGTTTTACTATATTTTAAAGTTAAAGTATAGGAATTTAAAGCGTGTTCAAAGAAACAAGTCATGTTTTAACAAAAGTGAACAGCGTGCGAGTTTTCAAATACGTATTTAATATGAAGAGTATCTTGTCAGATGCGGGTTTTAATATACATTTATAGTAGTTAAAGTATATAAATTTGACGGCAATGAAATATACTTATATATTTAATGATGACTTTCTGTGCAGAAAAAAAACTTTTTATTGAAGGGCTCCATCATGTTAAGACATTTGTGGAAAATGTTCTTGATGTAAAACCAAAATACTGAATGCCTTAACAAAAATCGTGCAAGGTCCGATGCCAGAAAAAATATTCTTGCAGCAATGAGTCCTAAAAAAATATCGAGCAAAAAAAAAACCGGGTACCCTCCCCCCAATCAATTTTCAAATGGTCCGTTCCTAAGTTGGAATGCTTTGTTTTCGTTCTGCAATGTGATTGGCTCTTGTTGCACTGTAAAATGATAAGGTAATGATGAAGCACTTATTAGTGTCAAAATGCACGTTTATTAGTCTTTCGAGTGCAATGTATGTCACGGGTTACCGATGTTATTTTACAAGGAAAATAAATACTAGTAAAAAAAAACATTGTCACGCAACACAGTCCAAATCTGACGTCACGCAATAATTCTGAGAATAGTACAGTATTAGCTTTCTTTTTCCAGCTTCCCAAGGCAGGAAACAACGTCCGTTATGGTTTCCGCCTTGAATTGCACTGTTTATGCACTGTTTCTTCAACATGGGTCAGTAGTAGTTGGCGTGCTATGCAGACACGTAACAGGACAGTTTGTACTTCACATCGTCTGTTATACGAGTTTTCTTCTGTCCCTTCTGTCGGCCAGAAAGAAACCAATCCCCGATAGAACAAGTCCTATCACGTGACCAAGTAAACCTCCAATGGCACAAGGAATGGGCCAGGCCTGAAGATTATATTCGTACACTTGATTAGATTCACGAAAAAAGGAACTCGATATGTAGTTTAGTGGAGTCCTGACTTTGATCAGCCCAATGGTTGTTATTCTGGGACATTTTCATTATGACTTCTGTCAATCTCTCTTCTGGGAGTGGGCAGAGGGGGGCAACTGTCCCCCCTCGCTGCCCCCCCCCCCCCCCCTCCCTACACCACTGACCGTGACTGTACTGTGACTTTACTGTAACTCTGTAATTTGATTGGATAAGAAAGATAAAAAACAATAGGGAAGCCATTTCAATGTCACGGCATGCCGAAAGTCGTTTCCGTAACCTGGCCACTCATTCGCACTAAACAAGAGTTCTAGGTCATCATGGCTCACGGAAATAAAACACTCGAACTGTATTGTGTCTTGACATTGCACTGAATTTTAACGGGACCTGGAACAGCCATAGGGGCTGATCAAAGTCAGGACCCGACTAATCCACAGATCGAATAACCCAGTTTCAATATCAAATCCTTTGTTTATTTAGCGGGCAGGTAGATGTTAAATAGGTGCCCGCCAAATAAACATGTGTACAACTACGCATGATTTTGATACTGGGTTATTACTCGGTCCAGGCCTTCGGCTGGCATGAGTCAGAAATCGCAAACTTTTATCCTTTATTTTTTATTTTTTGTGTCGATATTTCGCGCCGTTAAGCAATCATTGCGCCTTCTTTGGAAGTTCTTTTCGCCACCATACCAATCAGATTGCACTGTACTGGTCACGTGAACAGTGGACAACATTTCCAGGTTTTTCAAGATGGCGGCGAGTGGGAGTTTCGACTTAGCAAACCTTTAATATCAGCTGTTTTTTGGTGTAAACCAAAGGTTCCTTCAAGTGCAATACCAATATTTTTGTCTTTTCTAAAGCTGAGAACACTGACTTGTAAATGTAAGTAGCCGCTAATCTGAACATGATAACCTTTAAAGGCTTTATACCAATTGACTGTCGTTGTGTTGTTATTTATTGTTATTAACCTCTCGAAAGTATAGTAGAAATGACCCGATTTCTCAGTTCTCTGACTGACAGGGGCCTTAATAGAATATTATATGCACATGTATTTAAATGTTTATAAATTCGGGAATGAAAATCTAGCATGCAGTGAGTTAGTATAAACTGAGTAAGTAATCCGAAATGAAGATTTTTTTCAAACGAACGATAAATGACACTGATGTGGAAATCGCATATTTATCTGTGGCGTGTTATTGACACAGGTAAAAACCAATCTTTCCACCTAACACAATTATTGACTTTTTATTTTGTTCTATTTCCCGGGTCTATTTACATCTGGCCTGTACCTCTTTGTATTTGATTATTATCTCTTGGTTCAGGCATTCTACAGTGTATTTAAAGTTTTTTTTAGAACTGACATAATGATATTATGTATAGAGTAGTGTATTTATCATTATTGCAAGTTTATAAAATAAACTACATTTGGTCCAGAACTGAGAGAGTATACTAACATGCAAGTGACACTCTTTCTTTCCCTTCCCCTTTCTTGGTACCATTATATATCCATGCAAGCTAGATCTTGTTTCAGTGTTTTCCATCTGATGTGGTCCTGGCTTAAGATAACCCTAAGGTTACCTTAAGGACCTACCTTCTCATCATTGTATTTCTTATTATGCCTTATTACTCGTATACATTTCCATCATCTTATGAGAAAATAAATGTAATTGTTGTAGTTGTTCCTCAGTTCTTGGCGTCAGCATCGTCACTTTCACTCGGTCACGATCAGGAGTACGAGTACTTTTAAGAATTATTTGGGAATGAAAATTAATCTTGCTGCAACCCCAATGATAGAAAAAAATGAGTGGACATTGCATGTTTCTTTGTGGCCTGCCATTATAAGTTTCAGTCTGCTTCAAGATGTAGAAAATGAGCACTAGCACAGTGGCAGCTCACTAATACTAGAAAATGGTGGTCTCTAGTTTACGACCACAATCGAAAATATTGTATTGAGAATTTAGCCTGAATTTCAGCCGTCTCCACTGGTTTCTTATTGAGAATTACAAATAGATGACTTTATTTCACATGTAGAACAACATTACCTAACTATTCACAATGAATAGCAACATTATGTGGAATTTGTTCTAAATTGCTTGATTTCTCGTAGTCGTACTGCACCTGATATAATTACAATGCATCAAATTTGAGTGACTCAATATCATGCAGACTACTCAAATAACCATTGCACTCCAATCAACAACACCCATACCAAGTTTTTTTTATAATTCTAACGACCCTCAAGGTACAATAATATTGAAAAGAAAGTAATCTTAAACTACAGAATTGAAGGAAATTGTGGCTGAAATGTACATGCACAGCATATATGTGTTGTGCGTGTGTTGTGCGTGTATTATGGCTCTATCATTTCCAACCCCCCCCCCCCCCCCCCCCCCCCGGCATATCATAACCTTAACTGACAGACAAGAGCATCAGTAGCGAACCAATTCTCTGGCTACTCTAGCATAAACCATGTTGACACAAAATTATGCTAGAACTCCATGCAGTACATGCTATAGATGGCCCGAGTTACGGCCACCCAGGGCCTCTTGTTGGAATTTAACTTTGTCGTAACAGGTCTGCAAAATGTGCGCATGTCCAGTCAGCGGTAGAAATCGCGGGAGCAGTCCTAAATGGTTTCTGTTCAGAAAATCTTCAGAAACTCGACACATCGCAAAAAAAACCGGGGGTTAAGGAGAAAATCGCAAGAGTTAAGAGTTTTATTACTTTAGTCATAGTTAATAGAGTGGAATGGTTAGGAAACCCGGCAAACTTCAAAAGGGCTAACAAAGGCGCTGCGATTTATGTTGGAAGGGGGTAAGACAAAAGATTGTGCACGATCATAGTTCATTAGCGTCCCCTGAACGACTGAACTCACACGTTTCTATTGGCTGATTGATTAACATGTTGGAATTTCTATAGTGTTTTGTGCACGGTAGTGGTTGAAAAAAGCTAACAAAGACATATAACAAAGAAGGTCCCTGAGTTTCCTAACCATTCCACTCTATTAACTATGCTTTAGTCATCAAGCCAATTAAATTTGGGACTGGTCCATGAAAGGACTTAAAAATCGAAGCTTGTACGTTTCTGTAACAATGCTTTGAAGTCCAAATTTCGAGTGAAAATTCAACCAAAATGTTGCGCGCGAGCGTGATTTCACGCATGTGCAACCGTTTTTCAGACCCGTCCTTTGACATGCGTTTTGACGTGAGCCTTTAGCTCGGAAGACACTTCACTTCACTTCACTTTTATTTCAATTTACAAATTATTTTACAAAGAATCTAACCCACCCACATTTAGCAAATGCTATTCGAGGTGGGGGGTTAGCAAATGTACATGTGACGATCGTATTAATAATTTTCAAGCAAAAGAAGAACGGAAACAGATCTTAAATTACATAAACAACTTACAAGCAGAACTGACTGCTAAATAAGTACTACTTAAAAAAGCCAACAATATAAATCTACTAAGACTGGCCAACCACTCCCTACGTTAACGACATAAAATAAATTATTGTGTTGTATAGGTTTTTGTGGAGGGAGAAAAACTGGACAACACCGCCTCACTGGTTAGCTCAGTTGGTAGAGCACGGTCTAGAGTGTGGGAGGTCGCGGGTTCGAATCCCGGCCGCGTCCTTGGGCAGGGACGTATAAGTCGTTGGCCTTGTCTCCTTCCTCTTCTAATCTATACGAGGGGGACGTGAAAGAACCTGTTGTGTTATTTCGAGAAAGAGTAGGGGATTGTCTCCCGACAACAGCCAGGTATTCTGAGGTACTAACAATCACTCACGATTGTAAACTGCACGGCAGCACATTGCGCCACAATAGCAGTCCGTATCACCAAAAAATAACCTTGTGAAGCGCATTTGAATATATTCATATAGAATTTGCGCTACAGAAATGAATACCTTTACTTTACTTTTTTACAACACGGAGAAAAACCCTCGGAGCAAGGGCGAGATACCAACAAACTCAACTCGTTACCGGGGCTCGTAACCCTGGTCCAGTGGTGAGAGGCAAAGTGCTTACCAGTTGCACCACCCCGGCTCCCCTCGGGCACCAGTTGAGCATAATCTAAATTTAAGTAGCCTACATGTATTTGGAGAGTGTTGATCGCCTATTATCTAAGTGACTCGTTGCACCAAAAGCCTTCTAAGCTGAGCAAAACTAAAGATTACAAGTGTATCTAAAGCTGTTGAGTAAGGTGTCAAAGTCGATAATCCACTGTACCGAAAAATATGGTGGCTCGTACTTTGACCCACAAGCCTTTGCGCGCGAAAATCTTTAATCCGTTATAAATCGCGGTAGAGGTTTTTAATCTTAAAAACAAGTCAGTATAAGTGCTGTTGCCAATACACTGTCATTTAAAAGAATAGAGGATTTCTATGTGTTATATTAATAACAAGCCAGTACAAGTGCTGTTGCCAATACACTGTCATTTAAAAGAATAGAGGATTTCTACGTGTTATCTTAATAACAAGCCAGTACAAGTGCTGTTGCCAATACACTGTCATTTAAAAGAATAGAGGATTTCTACGTGTTATCTTAATAACAAGCCAGTACAAGTGCTGTTGCCAATACACTGTCATTTAAAAGAATAGAGGATTTCTACGCGTTATTATGACTGTTTTAGGTTCGCAAGGGATTGTGGTCAAATGGACAGCTGCCATCTTTTTTTGTTACAGTGGAAAAAATGAAGGGCTCACAGTGAGGGCATAAGCAACTCCTGATCATGTTCTAAATTCTCTCTTAGAAAACAAAGAATTTGAAGGAGAATTTAGAATGTGATCAGGAGTCACTTATGCCCTTGTTGTACACAGCCATTTTATTAGAATCAAGTGAAGACAACCAAACCGAGAGGATAGGTTACATCACATACATGGTGCTGTAACGAAACAGCAGTACTACTAAATATACGTACTTGCCATGGTCTATCCCAGTCCAGGGGAATAGGAAACGCCCCTAACCAAGCTCCAAATATTGTGAGTGCTATACACTGCTGAAAATATGATTCAACAGTATACTCGGACCTGCAAACATTAACAACACTAAAATCAAGACATGTACGGCTATGCAATCCTACTACCCATAATTAAAGGGCAGTTGTGATGTGGTTTCTAGGCTTGATGATATACTCAAAATATCTGGATTCTGATTGGTCAATAACGAGTGCATTAAAAGGTTATTGAGTGCACATGCTCTCAGCAAATGTTTTCTCAGTATATTATAAACAAAAAATCTCATGAACTGCTCATGCTATACTTGATTAATAGGCACTGAGAGATATTTTGAAAGTTCTCAAATTGCACTCGCCTAAAGGCTCGTCCAATTATTATAACTTTTGTCTTGGTATGTGTGATGTACACAAATGTACATGTATGATATGGGGTAATTTGCTCTGAATGGGGCCACCACACGATATAGATTTATCAGCAGAGAATTGAATTTGAAAACTAATTTTCTCTTCATAGACACTCAACACAGAAAAATAAAATAGCAGAACTTATTTCTTTTGAATACATCTGTGTATAGATGTTGGGTTAATTTTAGGTTTCAGTTCCCCTTTAAGTTAATATTTTTAAGAATGGCAAAAACTAACTTTCCTCGTGCAAGTGTAAATTTGTATGTATTTTTAAAAACTGTAAATCTTCTGTTTCGTTTGTGACTTTTAGGTAGAAAAACATACAGTCATGTACTGTTATGTGGTGTATGTGTTGTGTTAAAAAAAATTGGTTTAAAATTTTTAAACCAGGTCAAAATTTTAAAACTGGTTCATTTTTTAAAACTAGTTCATTAAAAAAAGGCTATTTTTTTTCAGATTTAAAAAAAGGAACTTATGTTTACTGAGGTTAGGGTTTTTAAAATGTTGGGTTAGGGTTTAGATTAGTTCACAAGACCATGCATTGAAGGAGTATTATTTTTCTGTGTTGTTTAGTAAACCCTAAATTAGTTTAATGTAGCTCTAAACACCCTAAGTTAGTGAGCAATTGGGTTTACTAAGGTTAGTTTTTTGGAAATTTTGATCCATTTCTTATAACTACATTGTACATGTACTGTCACTGTTAATAATAAGGAGAACTTCCTCACCAATTGCTGACACATAGCCTGTAAAGTGTATCTAGATCGGCTCCTAACACACAGCATGGGGGAACAATGCACAAAACTGCCATAACTAGAGCCCACACAAAGGTCTCCTCTGTGTTCCTGGAAAAGGTTAAAATGAATAGGATTTGGATCTACATCTAGATAGGGCAAAACCAGCAGAATAGGCACATTTTGTATGGATGAGCTGGAATGAGCCATCAATGGAGGCTAAAACAGTAGGGGATTATTTTATAGATGACACTAAATACAGCCTAATGGCCAGTGGGTGTACTGGTAGACCCAAATACCTTTTAAAAAATAACCATAATACTCCAATTAAGAGTTGTGAGACAGCTCCAGAAGACTTTATGACATTCAAAGTTAAAATCTTGCTGTATACATTATACCAGAAAATCCCAAAATACCTATATTTCAATGTAAAAATACCATATACTCAATTTAAAAACCCTTAATAATAATACCAGTAATAATAATCCCTGCATACATGTATGAGCCGTCATTGAGGGCTCATTCCAGCTCATCCATGACAATTAATACAAACTTGCCTATTGCCTTCATTGTATATTATATGTAAGCAATGGTTCTCAAAAGTGAGAATCAAGAATGGTAGCTTTAAAATTAAATGCATGGAGTCAATGGAACTAGACTAGACAACCTTCTCTCAGAGTCTGTAAATAAATTTGAGGTTGAACTGCAATATACAATATGAAATCAGTATAAGTGAGGTACTCCTAGTTAATATATACATACATGTACATTGAAACATCTATTTTTTGGCCCATAAATTAATAGAAAAATAGTCAATTCCTCCCTTGTTATGCTTATTGTTGCCTAGTTACATGTACTTCTCAGTCAGTTTAAGACTATAGTTTGGTCATACCAGCTCAATGACAATTTTTAGCCCCCCCCCCCCCCCCCACAACTTTTTTACATGTGGTTATATAATGTACATGTACATATATATATATATATACAATGTAGTAACAAATAAATAAATAAATATTATTTTGTATTCCCACCTTTAGCTAGACAGTGGTATGTGCAACACATCACACAATATTCTGTCACAACATGATCACATGGTGGGATACATTTGAATTGTATCCCATGTGGGATAATAAACTGGCAACTGCCACCTGACCCAGGGGAGCCAGGGTGGTGCAGTGCTTAAGGGCTTCACCTCTCACCTCTGTGGCCAGGTTTGATTCCCAGCCCCATATGAGAGTTGAGTTTGTTGGTAATATCTCTCACTTGCTCTGAGGGTTTTTCTCCGTCATCCGATTTTCCTCCCTCCACAAAAATGCTAAATTCCAATTCGATCTGTGGTTTAGCTGGGTCCTGATTTTGATCAGGTTGTTTCAGGTCCTGTTAGAAATTCCGAGACCCCAGATCAACCAGTGAGAGTGTGAATTAGATCTCATGATATCCTTTCTATGTACATATAATAAGTACTAATTCATAATGACGTACTTACGCTAAAAAGGGAGCCCCATACAGTACAGCAATCACATGGAATATCATAGCAAAGACTGTAACAATCGCTGGAAACTTCATCAATTGTATAAGCTGCAACACATAATATTGAATTATGACCTGTGTTCATGGAATATTGTAAATATTTGTGGAGTGTCGGCCTAGACCTTGTGTTTGTACATGTATCTCAAAATTTAACCCAAAGAAACATAAACCACTACTATTGCTGGTTTGCAATCAGTCCCCAGTGATTCAAATGACAAAGCTGTGGCAGCTATATTCATTAGGTGGAAATAAGACAAGAAGCTAATGAGGAATCATTTGTTAATGTCAACCAACATGGTGGCAATGACATACTACCATGCAAATGAACGACATGTACATTTACATCACACATGCACATTCCTGACATTAAGTGGATGTGGACTTTTAAAGAATGTGGACTATCTCCAGAATTATATATGTAAATATGTAATTGATCCAGCCTTTGAAAGTATATATTTGGAGTGGATATACTGAGACTCTACTGATGCACAGTGTGTGAGACCACCTCTCCCCTGAGACTTTGAAGGTATATATGTATCTGGAGTGGATATATCAGGGCTTCTGACACTGAGGTTGCACGGTTGCAGATCCACACAATTTGGTCAAACCCGCACAATCCCGCACAATTCCTAAAAATCTGCAAAATCCTGCACAATTTGTTGAAAATTTTAATTAAAACAGGTATCCTCTTGTTTACTGTGATTTTTGGAAACATTTAAGGCCATTTTCACCCCATTTACCTAGTTCCAAAACACGTCGAGAAATCCCTTGTTTTGTTCGAACGGCTCGAAGAGATGAAAACAACAACGAGGCGTTCCATTCATGGCTTGCGCCGGCCTGGGCTCTAGTTTGTAAAAAAAACAGCAAGGCGTTCAATCCATGGCTGTGCGCCAGCCTGGACTCTAGTTTCTATTATATTGTTTTTCATTGGTGGATTAATTGTGGTAATTGTTTTGCAATAGCGAATCAGAGTCGTTGTTAAATATAAGCGCCTCGTGGCTATTTTCGCTCTCAAGCGGAGTGTAAACAAAACTATCACATTTGAGGTCTGTTTTTGGGTCGATTTTTGGGTCGATTTTGCGAGTTTGAAAGAAATCAATCAAAGGAATACCTTCTCTGATATCTGTTCCTTCAAATTAAAGCGATCTGGGCATTTTGGGGTCAATTTTCTGTGAGAAATGTGTACCGAAACGATAAGCGTGAAAGTATTCAGAGACTCAAGAGCTTTTCTTTACCCTCCGCTCGAACGTCAGAATGAACTAGCTTTTAAATAAACGAGAAATATTTTTTTAGCCTGTTGAAATTTCTTAAAATATTGCGCAATCCCGCACAATTTCCAGCACAATCGATGTTTTTTCCCGCACAATGTACATCCAAAATCCCGCACAATTTTGATTTGTTTTGTTCGCAACCTGTCAGAAGCCCAGATATATGTAGTGAGTGATGTCTCGCTTGCCTACTGCATATCCATGGATCTGCCTTTGAGGGGATATTTTGAAAATGAAATTGGCACCAATGCGACTAAAGTTTGAGTGTTGGTGACCAAAATTAGTCACCAGGTGGTGACTTACCTAAAGTCTGCACAATGTTTCACAATGTCCTGAAGTCATACAGTGTTCTAAGTAAATTTAACCATTGAATAAAACATGCCAGCAAATGTTCTTTGTTGCATGTCGCTTGAAACTCGAAATGTGGCGACCACAATTGGTCATTTGGCGACTAAAAAAAATTGGCTAGTCGACTCATCACCACTGAGTTGACGCCAACGTGAAAAGTTAAATTCGGACCCTGCCATAGTGCTTATAAATAATTTGCAGAATACCACCTCCACTCAAAAGATCGCTTGAAAACTGCACTAAATTCTCCATTTTTTCAGGTGTATCTACATGTAGATTTGTTCAGAGTTGAAAATGGTGGTTTTTATTATTTTGGGGTTAGGATTTTAGAAGTTTTAGAAATTAATTATTAATGAACCATTGAAGGAGGTATTCTGCAATTACTCCTAAGCTAATGCTCTGTATAGTACTGGATTCAGGTGTAGTAATCAAATGGGGACAAGTGAAATTAGGGATAAATTTCACGCATGTTTGTCAAAATCGAAGTAATTTCCCGAGACGCTTCCGTCAGGGAAATTACGTCGATTTTTACAAACACAAGTAAAATTTATCCCTAATTTCACGAGTTACTATTTGATTACCAATTAATATTATGGAGGGCAAATTACGATCCAGAAAAAAATGTATTTTAAGCGCGCGTAGGCGGCGTTTGAAATTACAAATTATGCGTGAATTTTCAAGTTGAAATTAGGGATTAATTTGTCCTCTATGACTATGGTAATAAAAGGGAAACCATTTCACTACTGACTGTCAAGGCATGTATTTTATACATGTCAATCGATCATTAAATGTTCTACAATTCAGTGCACATTTCCATAGATTTAGCCAAACTATCGTGCTTGGCTTGCAGTTTCCTATTTACTTTTTATCGTAAGCAGCTTATTGCTATAAATTTCTTCCAACACTTACCGTCCATCTAGTCTTCGACTTTGACAGAAGTACCACAAACACCAGGCTCCCGTACGCAAACGAGAAAATCTTGAATGATAAGTTAGGATGGCTGATAAAAGAGACGCTAGATAATAGATAGTTAGCAAACAGACTAGACACGACTGTTATTACAAACTGGATACAGCTGATTACTGCTATTTCTCTACCGAGGTAAACAGTTTGCTGTTCATGTCTAGCCGCCATATTATAAGCCTGGTTACCAAGCTCTCAACACAGGAAACCCGTTTTATACGTTTATGCTTTGCTGAAGTTATGCTTTGCTGGCCGAAAAAAAACGAAGGCTCTGGAGTGTCTTAATCCCGTTTTTTAGTAAATAATTTTATAACTTAGTAAACTCACAGTGAATTACAAATTAAGAAACCTTCAACCTGTGAAAGTCTTAGAGTAGTATAGCCGGCGTCAAACAAATACCACCACCCAGTGAGTGCCCGGCCGGCTCCGCCGAGCCTCCCACACCCCTCGAAAAACGACCCATATGAGCCGATACCGAATGAATATCCGTGGGGTCTCGCGGGTATATCAAATACATTAAGGTTTCACGTAGATGCAGAATTGGTAATTGTAAATCTACGCGGCCGGACGTTCGGGTAGACGTCGGCACAACAAAAGGCGCGCCGGGTGCGGGACCCGCCGTCCGACCGAGTAAGGCTCTCAGGCCCTTCGCGCGGGGGCGCGGCAGAGGTGTCATCGCCCGCACCGCCTCACTGTCACCACCCAGGGGAGCCCCGTCAGGACCAACAAACCTCCCACCCCCCTCGAAAAAGGGCGCCTTTGGTGGCACATAGGCCATACCCATCATAATAGATGTCTCGTATATATAAGCACATACGGCTCCGCGTACACAACTATAGCAGAGCTATAAGGGGGAATTGTATTTGTCCTGTCCGTAGGACAAACAAGCAACTGGGTCGCGCGAACAACCGCACGCGTAAACACGACAAAACGTCCTATTAGAGCTATCTATGACAACGAATATACCCGTGAATATGAAGGGGCAAAACAAATGCCAGTGGCTGATGATCAACACTACCCGAAGGTGTGACAAGAGCTGCATTGACGACTTCTGTAAAATTCACCGGCAAACGCAGAGAAAGCCAGCGAGAACCCTGGACCGAAGCGGGCTATATCCAGAGCTGGCTATATCCAGAACGACATCCAAAGTGGACAACGCGTTGTCCATTTCTGTGCAAGCCAGGGAGGACCCTGGATCCGAAACGACATCCAAAGTGGACAACGCGTTGCCATTTCTATGCAAGCCAGCGAGGACCCTGGATCCGAAAGGCCTGACTCAGTAGATAGCGGTTCGAACCCAGACTTGTGAACGGCTCCCCTTTAGAACGCAAGACTGGTACACTAACCACTGCGCCACTGAGGCAGACGAAAGATTTGGCAGCGAAAATTATATTTATGTCTGGCCCGAGCTGATGCAAGGTGGCTCCGCCACTGTGTCACGCGTCTGGCGTTACGATAGCGAATTTGCATACGAAGTAGACGGCTGTTATACGAAGCTCTTTGCGAAGTGAAAATACCTACCTCAGGGGTGGATCCAGGGTTTGGACTGAGTAGTTTACTCTGACAGACCAATCAACTCATACCCCACCCACCCCACCCCTCCTAGTAATAAACTACCTAAAATTTAGAGGTTTGAAAAAAGTTGAGTAGTTTACGGAAATCACATAAACTACCCTGGATCCACCCCTGTACCTCGCTCATTTCTCTCGTAGGAAATATCGATTTTTAACCCACGAGACTGCCTAGCTTTGCTCGCATCTCCTTTCGGATCTCGGAGCGAAGTTCTTCGACGTTTTTTAACCCCCCTTCTCGCCTGTTTTTCTGCCGGATTTCAAGTTTGAGCGCTTCGTATTCCCCTTTCTCGCCAATAACGCTTGCGAACTCGGCTTCCGAAATGTTGCTGTCGGTTAGGGCTTTCGAAACTTTGGCCTCCACGGAATTAGACTTAGTCCGGGCCAACATAACAGTCTTTTCGTGCTTCGAAACACGGTCCCCAAGTTTCTTACTGGCAACAGCCATCGAAGCCGAAACAATGGCACAAAGAAACCCAACCGCTCCTAGAGAGATGCCGACCGGAAGTCCGATGCCTGTAATTGATGTGTCCAGAGCGGAAGCGGATAAAACGCCACTCAGGCTACCTGTGGCCACAACAACCCCATGAACAATACCACGGACTCGGGCGTACTTTTTGCGAACGACCTCGTAGTGCTTCGCCTGCTGTTCGAGCTCGGCGAGCGTATCGCAGACTTTCTGCAGTCGAAAGCTCTCAGCCATCTCTGGCCCCGCGCTAGCAAGTGAGGGATAGATCGAATCGCTTGCCATTGCTTGGTCTATGTCCAAGCAAGGTCAAGCTTTAATACACCCGCCGGCCCCACCGAGCCACTGGCTTCGTTAGAAAGAAATATCGATTTTTACTCCACTGGGTTTCCTAGTTTCAACACGTAGCGTAGGGGTCGACCACAGAAATCTACGATATCGCCTTTTTCATCCCGAACTATCAGGCGAAGGCTGCTCCGCATCGTCCCTAGGGCTCGGATGGCTAGGGAATTTGGTGGAGAATATGTCGCTTTCGCGAACCTTTCACCTCGAATCTCTAAGCTAGCCAGGACTTTTGATGGCTTTCCCTCGAGAAGTGAGAAGCCGGAATCGATGATATCACAGTGGACATACATTGTGTGGGTATCTTTGAGTACCAGTTCATGGTTACCCACTTTGATCGATACACCCCTCCCCTCTTCATTACCTTTAATGCACAGCAGTGTGCAGAGATTTTTACTGAACCGGACCGGTTTCTTAACATCTAGGGTCCAAGCCCCCCTCGGTAAGGGTTTCACTAATTTCATGACGCCAGCATCAATTGCGGGTTTGAAGTATGGTTGGAGGCTTGCTATGTCATGGTGCCCTGCAGCGATACTGTGTGCGTTTCTCACCTCGGGTTCGTTATTTCCCCCCTCCGTAAACCACCAGAAAGTCGCAGCTTCGGCTAGATTCCACCAACTGTTCTCGAGAGTGGCCTCAATTAGCGAAACGTTCTGGATGTTGAGCACGACCATATTGGCGTATTAAACGTCCGGCCCACTGCTCCAATATGACAGTCATGCAAACAGATGTGCAGAACGGGGTAGACAAGGCATTGGGCTTAGGTGATTGTCCTCCGGGCCACCCGCGGCCCCAACTCGCCACCAAGCCAACCTGGCAGCCATTACCGTTGCTGCGACTGGAGCCATGTGGGTGGCATTCCGTTAACGCCGCTTTTATTGATCCACTAGGAACACAAGCACGCCCACCACAAGCAGCCAAGCGTTCTTTGCCAAGTATCCCACAACCTCACCCGCGGTCCGGAAGAAAAAGCTCGCAATCGCCCCGACCATCCCAGGTAGGATCTGCCCCAGCTTTTTCCCGAGGGCCTTCAACGAGTTGCCAAGCCCTTTGGCCACACCGTGGAGCCCGCGCTGCAGCACGGAAACAATGACGCCGATCACGGTGCCTGCCGCAGCCAGCACCCCGACCGCGGTGAAACCGTACTTCTTGAAAATAGCCTTGACCCGGTCCCGCAGCGACATGCGCTCCTGGAGGGCTTCTTCTCGGCGTTCGAGGACTGCTCTTTCCTCATGGAGAGAGGCGATCTCCTCATCGGCTGCCTCTCTCTGAGCCGCGGTTGACGTAGGGTCCCGGAGAATCTCTTCGTTCTGTGCAAGCCGCTCGTCGAGCTGTCGTTGCGCCTGTACGACTTCCTGTGCTGTCTCTTCTTGCGTAGGACCGAGGGCTGCTCTGAGATCTTTACCCATCCTCCGGTATACTTCTCCGGTAGTTTTGGTTAGGGGTATAGGCTGCTCTTTGCTTCCGAACGCGCGAACGGCGATTCGACCGTCGGGTAGGGTAGATATCTCGACCGCAACTCGAATCCCAGCATCCGGAAATAAGTTCTGGACAGTAGAAGCCATCATCTCTCTTGCCTCTTCTGAGATGTTTTGGATGAAGAGGAACCCTCGATTATTGTCAACAGATGCGGTATCTGTTATTTTGGGGTGCACAGTACGGGTTTTCATAGATACCCACTCGCCACCACTGGAGGTACCTCCACCTTCGTCCGGGTTGGGTGGAAATGGGTTAGTTCTGTCTTCGTTGTCTCTGTCACCGCCATCGGCTCCACCCGATGGAGTCTCGTCGGTTGGGTCCACCTCGACATCCATATTGAATATAGCCCAAGGGCTTGCATCTCCAACATGATATCGTCGAAGTTAGACCCCACACAAGCGCGCAGAGAGCCTCTCGGGCTCAAAGCTCGGCGAATTCTGTATAGGCGCACCTTTACGCCATCCACTGCCAACCCCGGGGAGACCCTCTATATCGAGGTTCCAACGTTGGGGGAAAACATCGTCCTGGTCCCAGGTAGCCTCGAGCTCTTGACTGACCTTGCACTGTCTGGCGGACACGCAAACAACCTCGTGGTGGCCAACGTCGGACGCTGTCTGGTCTCCCGTCGGATTTGTAAAATGGGAGCCGAGGTGCTGGAAGACACCGCCCGGCCCGACCCCCTACAGGCATATGCCGACCTCTATCTTCCTACCCATCGCCCAGAATGCCGCGACATACATCCGGGACATTTTACGGGCAAGAGCGCTAAGTTCAAAAGCTATGCAACGAGTTTTAACGCAAACAATAGAGTAAATGGCCTAGAACTCTTGAAGGGGGCTACGGATTCGCTTATTTTTCGGAAAAGAAAAGTTGGTAGTAGGACAAAATCCACGGGTTTTTGTAGAAGAGATGTCAATTAAGAATTTGCGACTAAGAATAAATTCTTAGAGTGAATAAAAGCTTTATCGGTTTTGACTTCAAAATCGGTTATATTTAATGTTTTTTGAGTGGACCATGGACTTTGAGGTCGATTTTCTCATCAAAGAATGATGTTATTACACCAAAATCCACGGGAAAAGTTAGTTTGGTATCTTGGGAACTAGTAGCCGTTTTTTCGTTGAAATCTGACGGCTGTTAGTTCTATCGAAATCAACATTTCTAGAACACATTTTGCAAACAGAAATTCGCTTGCTAAATTTGAATTTTAAATATTCCCTCGAGACCTCTGTTAACTTCTAAGCTCCTCCTCCATGAACAATAGCACACATACACCTAATTAAGCATTGAAATTGAGCTTGCAGACACAATGCAAGAATGGAAGCGGGAAGCATTAGAAGTTTTGGTCGTAAACAATTTGGAAACAAAAGCATTACCAGACAAAGGGCCGTAACCCTTATAACTTTAGGTTGTAAACAAGAAAACAAGTGTGTCCCACGAGTTGTATCGCACGAGCCTTTGTAAGTCTTGAAACTATATGATTCAAAATAACAACGTAGGAAAATCCAAGCGCATCAAAATAAAATAAAGAAACGGATTTTTAAGGTCTTTAGCTGTAAAACAAGACGTTTCTGGTGTTTCTGTCTGCCCTAGAAGTCAAACTCTAAAAAAAAGAAAAAGCCGTCTTCACTCCGCGGTAGCCAGTCGGTAGCGGCACTGTTTGGAGTTAAAACCAAAACGTTCAGTAAAGTGAACATGACAAACTCGGAGAACAGCGTGAAAAGCGATAGCGCATCAAAATCAAATGAAGAAACGGACTTTTTTAAATCTTCATCTTTGAAATGAGACGTTTCTGGTGTTTCTGTCTGCGCTAGAAGTCAAACTCCTAAAAATGTAACGTCCTCCCGTCTTCACTCCGAACCGGCTAAGTGTGAAGCCAGAGCGGCAAAACGTTTGTAGGTAAACATGACAAACTCGGAGAACAGCGTGAAAAGCGATAGCGCATCAAAATCAAATGAAGAAACGGACTTTTTTAAATCTTCAACTTTGAAATGAGACGTTCCTGGTGTTTTGTCTGTGCCAGTAGTGAAACTCCTACAAATGAAACCTCCCGTCTTCACTCCGAACCGGCTAAGAGCGGAACTGTAGAATTCAAGCTAACTCGGTAATTAAAAGTGAACACGACAACCTCGATCAGAGAAGAACGTGAAAGGCGATAGCGGATTAAAACCAAATAATCTGTATCTTTAAAATAAGACGTTTCTCGTGTTTTTGTCTGCCATAGAAGCCAAACTCTTCACTCCGAACTGGCTAAGAGCCGCACTTGTTTGAGTTCAAACTAGCACGGTAACTTCTTGGCCAAGCGTCCAGAACGATTTTCTAGTGGGGACTTCATATAACGGGTATGTGCTTCTCAAGGTTTCATTTTGTGGCACAGAAGTTTCATCTATCGATATAACAAGATTAGGATAATTACTAATTGAGGTTAGGGATATTGATATCTCCTTAACGAGCGTAGGGTTTCATTAGTCCCACACCGGAGAGTGAAAGACAGTGATTGACATGTGCTTAATGTGATGTGGGAGTATGGTATTCCCACACCGATTAGTTAGTAGCCAATCATAGTCGTGTTATTGAATAATAATTAGTATTACTCATAATTATGCAGACCTCAGTTAAACATCACAGCCGTAAGTACATGTCGCCGAAAACAATAGCATTCTGGGCGATGCCCGGAGCGAGAAGCTCGGATCCAGCAGGGCATCCAGTCGGAGAACTCCAACAAGCTCCGCTCAGGGGCTGGTGACAAGAACACGTCGAATGTTGCAGAAAACGCACTCCTGGCCGCGTATGGTTCGAAGTACAGAATCCCACTGGACTCTGACATTCTGACACAACACGGAACCCTGTATCCCTACGCCCTACGCGACATCCTGTCGCTCGAGCTTACAATAGCACTCGCCACCGAAATAGTGGTAGGGTCGGACTCCTCCAAGATAGTCACATACAAGCTCACCAACATTCAGCTGGAGTATGAGGTCATTGAGGATTCCACTCTCGCCAGGCAGGCACAGGTCGCGTACGCCATAGGCACCGCCTTCCTGTACACCCACGTCGTTCACTTCAAGACCGTACCGGTGAACAAGGCGTCCGACACTCTGGTGTCTCAGAACGTAAATGTCCCGCGGAGCTCCTTTGCTGGGCTGCTTCTCCTCTTCGTGGAGCCCCACACTGCTGGCACCCGAGACAGCGAGGCGTTCGTCAATCCAGGCATCACAAAGGTCGAGGTGGACATCGACGGTATCCCCAACCGCCTCTTCCCAGGGGGTATGCTACAACCAGACTTCTGGGAGGCTGTCAAAGGCTGGTTCGCCGAGAGCGATACGAACATGAGCCCCACAAAGTTCCACAACAACAGATTCGCCATCCTGGTCGACTGCCGCACGTCAAAGGATCCAGCCATCCATGGGGATAGTCTGGCTCAAGTGGGTGCTGGAAAAGACATCCAGCTCCGTGTGCATAGGAGCGGAGGCACTGGGGCAGCCAATATGCACATCTATGTGCTAGCCGATGCCCAGCTCACCGAGCCCTCCAGTCTGTTACATACTGAGGATGAATGCCCTGGTAGAGAACATCCCATTCAACGCCTTGGTCGTGGGACCTACCAATAGCGGAAAGACGGCCTTCCTCGTGGAGCAGCTTCGTGGGGCCTACCGCGGGAAATTTGACTACATAGTGTTGATATGTCCTACGTTCGCGCACAACAAGACCTATCGGGGCTTCGCCCGGGGCAACCCAAACTTCCACGTCGTTTCACTCCCACAGGATGCCATCGACGCCGCACTGCGCGTGTGCGCCACCTACTGGGCAGGGACCAATACCCTACTCGTTCTCGACGATTGTGCGGCGTCGAGGGACGTCAAGCGCCGAACCGACAAGCTTGTGGATCTGGCCTTCTCTGCCCGCCATATGGGGATTTCCGTTTGGGTGCTCTCCCAACAATTGAAGAGCATCTGCAAACCCTTCCGCGAAAATGTGGCCGTGGTTGTGGCCTTCCATACCGCGTCGGCTCTGGTTGGAAAGAGGCTCTTCGAGGACTACGGGAGGCCTGGGTCGCAAGAAGAGAAGGGGCTGCTGGTGTCGGAGCTCCGGGCCCACAAGTTCGCCCGCATATGCTTCTGCCTCCGCCACCTCTTCGCGACCATATTAGAGCTACCCGCTCCCAGGTCATATTATGGAGGAACAAATCAACGCCCTACTAGGTGAGGACGTCGTAGGACCGTCCCCGGCGCCAGCGCCTTCCACTCCGCCGGCAGACGATCGCCGGGAAGCACTTTCCATTTTGGCTGCGACGGGCACGACGAAGGACTACCTGGGGCAGGATCTCTCTAGGAGATGTCTCTAGGCTGTCTGAGAAGGACGTAGAACGGCTACATAGTAGATACCAGGCCGTCGTATCAAAGCAAGTAACGGGCTGCCTGGTCAATGGCGCACTGCGCCTAGCAACCCATGCGGTTGCGTACGTAGTCCCCCTAGACGACCAACAAGCTCTGCTCGACGACCTACAAGAAGACCACCTAATCCGGAACGAGATCAGTGCTGTGGCCGGCTTGTTGTCTCTTAGAGCAGGTCGCTTAGTGGCCTTGGCTAGCGCCTTGTTCCACGTGGTGGGCCACATTGTTGTTCGTAGCGAGCACCCAATTGAAGCCTTACAGACGTTTGAGATACGAGATGGAGGGAGAGTACGAGACCGCACAGGTGGACCGCATATCAGCGGACCCCCCGAAGACTGTACCTAGGGCGAAGAACCCAAAGCGCGTCGCCGCCGGAAAGGCACTGGCAGAAAGCAACCGCCGTGCTAGAGAGGCCCTCAACCGCGAGTTCTCAGGGGTGTTAAGGCATGGGTCTCCAATATGGCCGCCACAAATCAAGAGGGGGTGGTCTATCTCTTTGTGCTTGTGAGATATATTCTTGACACTTTGACATATTTGATAAAGTCACAACCTTAACACATTTTTGTGACAGTTTCCATGGAAACGTGTAATGTGACCTTTGAACTTTAATTTTAAGGAAAATTGGGAAAAGCCTCCTGGAGGTCGGTAAAAGTTGTTGATATAATAGATATTTTCATGCCAATGAAACAATGTTAGGGCATGCACACTTCGGTGCTCCAATTTGAAAAGTTGGTTATCATTGGAATGTTTGTTAATTCGGTGGAAATTTGAGGATATCAAATTTCACAATTGCCTTAAATTGCCTTCCCCTTAAAATAACCAACTTTTCAAATTGGAGCAGGAACGTGTGCACTAACCTTGATTCACTTGCATGAAAATATCCACTATATTAACAACTTTTACCGACCTCCAGTAGGCGTTTCCCAATTTTCCTAAAAATTAGAGTTCAAAGGTCACATAACACGTTTCCATGGAAACTTCCACAACAAGGTATCAAGGTTGTGACTTTATGGAATCTGTAAAAGTGCAAAGACTATATCTAACAAGCACGAAGAGATAGACCACCCCCTCTTGATTTTCGGCGGCCATATTGAAATAGTTTGAGACCCATGCCTTAACGCCCCTGAGTTGGAGCGCGAAAGGGAGGAGGGCGAAGAAGCGGACAACAAAGCTGGAAGCTACGGGAGCTGGACCAGCAGGCTCAAAGACGTGTCTACCAACACCACACTTACCGCCATTGGTGTAGGTGCAGCGTTGGTAGGGCTGTACTACCAGTACAAGACCGTGTACCGCGTCCAGAAATGCTGCAAGCCCCAACCCCATCGACCCGCGGATTCCCCGCCGGTCACCGGCAGCATGGTGCCGATGGACATGGAGTAGTCATCCCATTTGAAGCGACGAGCCGCATGTCGATAGCAATGCCTGAGAACAAGTTGATGCAAACGGTGAAAGACACTGCCATATTGATCGGCCTCGCCGTGGGCATTGGATTCGTCGCTAAGAAGGTGGTCCAGGAGCCCATGACTAGCGACCCTTCGGCTTCCCTCTTGAGCTACGTGAAGTGGACGGTTGTCCTGGCCGGTAGCATCGCTGCCAAGCAATACCTCGAGGACCAAGCGTACATCCCAAAGAGCCTGTAGATGGCTAGCATCGTGATGATGATTGGTGGAGCCCTCCTCAACGCCACGGCCTTCGTTGGTGGGAGCTACCTCGCCCGGACCCTCTCCAACCAAGGCCCCGATGCGCTGGCCATAGAGCGCAAGCACCACGATAAAGCCCTCGAGAAGTACCAGGCAGACTGGGCAGCCTTCCAGGAGCACCGCGAAAAGCTGGCCGACTGGGTCCAGGAGGAGGAGAGGCTGCAGCGCCACGCCGAAGACGACCTCGACGACACGGACTGCGCCATGACCCTCTACAACCAGGTGCACGTGTTGGAGCGTAGGCGAAACACTTCGTGTTGCGCGATGGAAGCCAAGCTGAGCAGGCTAGCCAAAGTCTACTATAGCCCCCAGGGCTACTGGAAGGGATACGCCGCTGTGGGCAAGCTCGCAGACGCTGCCGAGACGTCGGAGGATATCGCTAAGGGTTGGTTGGAGAAACAGGCCCTGTGGCAGATATATCTGCCGGCCCCTCGCGACGTCCCAAGGCCGCATTGGACAGTATCGAAGCCCAACGAGGTCCACCAAGCCGACCTGTTGTTTCTGCCACATGACTAACACAGTCGCCGCACCTACAAGTACGCGCTAGTGGTCGTAGACGTCGCCTCCCGATACAAGGAGGCTGAGCCTTTGACCTCGAAGGACAGTAGGGAGGTAGCGGGTCCATTCGAACGCATCTTATCCGAAGCAGCTCCAAGTGGATCCTGGGCGGGAGTTCATGGGGCGCGTCTCTGCTCTCTTCGAGCGGCATGGCACCGAGGTCCGGCACGGACAAGCGGGCCACCACAGGGGGCAGGGCTTCGTCGAGCGGGCGAACTGCAGGCTTGCCGAGAGGTTGTTTGGACATCAATACGCGCAGGAGATGGTTCTCGAGGCGCAAGGGTCAGCTGCCCAGTCGAGGGAATGGGTAGAGAGGCTTCCTGCTGTGTTGATGGCTATGAATAGCGAGGTGACCCGGCTGACTGGCAAGGAACCTTCGAAGGCTGTCGAAACCTCGAATGTGGCCGCAAAACCCCCTTCCTATTCGCGGCCTGTGGGGTTCGCGGAAGAGCGACTGCCTTTCGATGTCGGGGTCCGCTATCTCTATGCGCCTGGCGAGCTGGAGGGTGGTGAAAGGCGGCGCGCAACTGACCCTGTATGGAGCCTGGAGACGTATGGCGTATCGCGAAGTGTGGTCTCGAAGGGGCAGCCGATGTTGTACTACTTGGGGGAGGGGGCGCCGAAGCGGGGTTTCGTGCGCGAGGAGCTGCAGGTGGTGCCTCCTACGATGGAGCTGCCCCCGAAGGGTGTCCTACAGGGGCACCGCCGCTAGGCAATACTCTATAGGCTCGGTGTGAATGCCATCTGGGAGGACCCGCCGCTTGTCGTAGTAGGCCGAGAGCCCTAGTTTTTGTGGGCAGTACGTGCGCATGGTGCCTGCGACGAAGCGGAAGCCGATATTTTCCGCTTTGTCCAGACTCCCCTCGAGAGCCGCCTTATAGCGGGCCCAAGTGAGATCGTTGAGCCGACCCGACATCCCTTTTGCCGAGGTTTTCGCTTTCGCGTCTTCTCCCACGTAGTAGCACTTTGGGCAAAGCACTATGGCTCGGTGCCCCTCAAACTCCAGCTCGATTAGCCCCGGTGTGCGCTTGCTCCACGAGTCCCAGCAGAGACAATCCTTCCAGCAGGCTGCGAACTCGGCTCGCAGACCCGGGCGTACAGCGGCTTCCAGGTGGTGGTGGACAAAGCGAAGTAGAGACTGTCGGTGACCATCTGAATGAGTTCGAAGTCTCGCCTGTCGATGAACCTATCGAGGAAGTCGTGATAGAACTCGAGCATTCGGAGCTTGGCTAACTGATAGACTGCGGGCCCAACCTGGAAGGGGCGCTTGATGGTGATTTGCAGCTTGCGGGTCGAAAGTTCGTAGGCCTCCCCGATCTCATCCAGGTCGTCGAACCACGCCGAGCGGAGGGCGCGGTCCACAGTCGCCTCGTCTCGGGTGTAGGTTGTATTCGTCTGCCGTTCCAAAGCCTCGATGAGTTTTCCGTAGGCGCTGTTTCCGAGTAGCTTCATTATCTCCGCGAGGAGGGCCTTCTCTTTGTCTGTGTCGCCCAGCCGACGAGCCTCCGTCACCTTCTCTACGAACCACTCGAAGGCCTTTCCTGTCTGATAGTCGATCGTGCGATATACGGCCGTGATTGTCAGACCATGCTCGAGATACCACCGGAGGAGGGGGGCGTACAGTAGGATCTTCTGTGCTGACAGAACCCCTACCAGCTTTTTCTGTCCCGGCGTCCGCTTGCGACCTGTCTCTTTCAGGTAGGCCTGCATTTCGGGGGGCACCGCCGCCTCCGGCGCCTCCTTGTTGTAGAAGAGGGGCACCATCTCCTCGAACTTCGGCCAGAGGTGGCGTGGGACCTCTATGTCGACCTCAGCATAGCCAAACCAGAACCCGTTCTGGACTCTCTTTGTGAAGTTGGAGGCGGCTTCTCTTGGGCGGCGGTAGTGCTGAATCTGCTCCTGCCCGCAAGGCATATCCATCGCCATCGTGGAGAGGTAGAGCGCATTCGCATCGTAGCCGAGGATGCGCTTACAGAGCCGCGCTGCGCCGGTGACGCTGGCCTTGAGCATGGCGTAGGCCTCTTCCCTGGGGTCGTAGAGAACTGGCTGGTCGGGACCGCGGAGCGTCCCGCGTAGAAGATATTGCAGCGAGCCCCCCGGTAGCGAGACCGCGTCCTTGAAGATGTCGACCCCGCGCTCTGTGTAGAAGCCTCGCATCCGCACGAGGGCCTCGACGAAGGGGTCTACGTCGAGATCGTTGTAATGGCGAAGCCAGTCAGCGAAGGTCTTCATTTTCTTCTCGCGGAAGAGACGCTTACAAGCCCTCCACTCAGACAGCTTGAGTGGGTAGCCCCCCTTGAAGGCCGGGATGATCGAGCTTGTCTGGAGAGTCGAACCATTCGTAGGGGAACCAGGACTTCTCCTGCGGGCAACCGTAGGCTTTGGTCCACTTGTCGTAGCTGGTGCCGGGGACTAGATAGTTCATGATGACGTCGAGGAACTTGTAGTCGGGTGTGATCAGATACATCGTCTGATTTACCTTCTTTCCAACGATGACCTTCTCGCAAGTGTCAGTCAGCTGCTCGACAAAGTGCTGCTTGATCAGATTGAGATCGTATTTTCCGCTGTTGAACCCCAGGATCGGGACTTGGTCACACCACTCTTCCAGGAGCTCTGCTGCTTCTTCGGAAGGAGGTATGCATCCTCGGGCATGAACTGTGCTCTGGCAGCCAGCCGGAGTTTGGCGGTTCTGCACTTCAGAGCCGTCATGAATTCTGCGATCAAAGCCTTGGGGTCTCTATTGACAAGGTGCGTAGGCTTTCTATCCACCGTATCGCCTAGAGACACTGAGATGGGGACGTGCTCGTTTTCCAGGGAGAGGTTGGCGGTGGGTTTTCGCGCTTTGATTTTGTCTCCGAACGACTCGAAGTCGTAGACGATTGCGTGGGGATATGTTTTCGTTGTTGACTTCGGGGGGAGGTCCTTTATCCAAACCCCTGCCTCCTCGTGCTCCCACCGAACTACGAGCTGATAGCCCTCTGCACGAATCTTGGCCTCCCGCTCGAGGGTCTTCTGATAGGCTATATCGTTCGTGACGTCTACGCCCTTCACGGTGCGAATGACTGTTTTTCGCTGCGCCTCACTCGGGAAGCAGCTTCTACACCCGTGCCAGTGCTCGTGGTATTGATAGCATATCCCCGGTCTTTGGCTCGTAGCCGTCCACAGGGCCCCCGGCTATCCACCGCTCGCCCCCATGCCCACAGCTATGATGATGGATATGCGTTTTGCGCTGCCTGGACTCGTACTCGAGCCAGCAGGTTGCCTTTTTTCCAGCGGCTGCTTCGGGATAGAAGGCCTTTTCGTAGGCTGATCGTGGGGCTTCGACTCGCTCGCCGGGGCATACTACTTTGGTTTCTCCTCGGGTGCACCGGTCGGCGTGTCGCTGCAGATCAGAAGCTTTGGTGAAGCGAGCGTCGCAATGTCCACACACATACGTGTTGGCTAGTTTTGCGATAGATTTGATGTAGAAGGCGTGCTGGTCGAAGAGTCTGATTGACATCTTGTCCTCGTAGCGAGCCGGCTGTCGCATCAGATACCAGTCACCACCGACGGGCTCGTATACCCGTATTCCCACCTTGAAGCACGCCTCTACACGTTGGAGCTTGTCTAGGGAGGTCTTGGGGACGTCTGGGGTCTCGGTTTTGTGTCCATAGAATACCGGGTTGTGCACCGGTCTGCGAGTGCCCCCTTGTGAACGGCGAGGCACGGGAAGAGACATAAATTGTCACCGTAGGTGTCGAGAGCATACATTCCTTGCTTGTGGCGTAACCAATTGGGCAGGGGACCTGTGCCCATCAAAGGCTCGTGGCTGAGTACGACTTTGACTTCTACGGATATGAAGCGCACGAAGGTCCATTTCGTGTCTGGGCGTTCGATGCCGTCTACGTTCAGCCTCAAGTCCTCTCGAACTGTCAGCCATTTTCGAGCTGTTTCTGGAGGCGGCACCCCCTCTATCCAATCCTCCGGTTCTTCTAGCGCGCGGATCCAGGGACTCCCAGTGAGATTCTTATGGAAGAGGATTACTGCCCCATCTTCCACGTTTTTGATACGATATGTGTAGGAGTATCGTAGGTAGCAAGAGGTCTGGACCTTTTCCTCTAGCTTTTTCATGATGCGGTCTGTGAGTGGTCGGTCGACTTTATTGAAGAAGATCCATTTGATAAACCGGCGGCCTTTCTCTTCACCTTCCCGTTCTCCGTCGATCTCGTCGAGGATGTAGGTCCCCTCCTTTGCGATTTGCCCTGCCAGCCTCCCGAATCGTGTTCGGAAGATCTTCCGAGCGCGGGTGGCGAACCTCTGTAGGGCGGCTATCCGTTCTTTGGGGTTCTTCTCGACCCGCTTGGCGTAAGCAGCGGCTCGAAGTGCGGCATGGACCTCCTCGTCCTGGCGCCGGAGCTCTCTACGGCGCTGCCCTCTCTTGTGGGGGTTCTCGACATCCCGAACGCTCCCCGTTCGACCCTCTTTATCCATTCAGGGGCCCGGACCTTGGCTATTGCCTGGATGAGGTCGGATTTGTCGAGCCTCGAGGCCCCTTGAATCCCGAATTGCTTTGCTTGCGCCCGTAGAACTCGGCCGGTGGGCATCGTATGCGTATGGCCTAAATGTTACAAGTCTTTAAATGGGGTGACGAGGCAACTTCTCAAGCACGAGACTGAATATCTTACGAGCTCTCTTTTCCGCGTAGACGAGCTTTTGTACCACTCTATTGGCGCCGCAGGGTCCACACAGGTACGTTTGCGTCTGTGTTCCTACGCCGCAATGGCGACAAGGGGCTGGCGTTGTTCGACCCAGTCTCTGTGTTTGCCGGTGAATTTTACAGAAGTCGTCAATGCAGCTCTTGTCACACCTTCGGGTAGTGTTGATCATCAGCCACTGGCATTTGTTTTGCCCCTTCATATTCACGGGTATATTCGTTGTCATAGATAGCTCTAATAGGACGTTTTGTCGTGTTTACGCGTGCGGTTGTTCGCACGACCCGGTTGCTCGTTTGTCCTACGGACAGGACAAATACAATTCCCCCTTATAGCTCTGCTATAGTTGTGTACGCGGAGCCGTATGTGCTTATATATACGAGACATCTATTATGATGGGTATGGCCTATGTGCCACCAAAGGCGCCCTTTTTCGAGGGGGGTGGGAGGTTTGTTGGTCCCGACGGGGCTCCCCTGGGTGGTGACAGTGAGGCGGTGCGGGCGATGACACCTCTGCCGCGCTCGTGCGCGAAGGGCCTGAGAGCCTTACTCGGACGGATGGCGAGGCCCACACCCGGCGCGCCTTTTGTTGTGCCGACGTCTACCCGAACGCCCGGCCGCGTAGATTTACAATTACCAATTCTGCATCTACGTGAAACCTTAATGTATTTGATATACCCGCGAGACCTCACGGATATTCATTCGGTATCGGCTCATATGGGTCCTTTTACGAGGGGTGTTGGAGGCTCGGCGGGGCCGGCCGGGCACTCACTGGGTGGTGGTATTTGTTTGACGCCGGCTATACTACTCTTAGGCTTAGCTTTTATGTAGTTTTCTAGTTTTTCGCGAAACATTTAACGTAAATACGCATACGTACTTAAAATTAGAAACAGGGGTGATTGCCTCTGTTTTCTTTTAGTTTCGGCGGGAAACTGGGGCCATGGGGACACCAATCTCGTACCCAGACCCCATTTGTTTCTTACTGCGCATGCTCGATGAAAAAATAGGGCTCTGGAATAATCCGATTTTCGTATATTCTGATTGGCTGTTCTGAACAATGCAATTTCACCGGAAGTCAAACATAAAGCATTTCTGGAGGGTTGATTTATTTGGACAAAGGCATTGGAAATTAGGGCCGGGTTATCTAAACGCTAAAAACCGTTGGATTTTACCTAAATGGATGCCGCTAAAAAAAAACAGGGATTCTTAGATATTTGCTTGTATCCACTCGGGAGTTCATATCACTTTGAACATCGCTAACACACATCGCACACAGTACATGAATTCTCAGAATTCGACAATCGAACTCAACTGGATATAGCCGAGGGATTTACCGTAACAGATAGGTAATACTATACATTCCCATATTAACAACAATGTTCGTAAGTGCTCTATAGGCAGAAGTGGCGTTTTCCGATTTCGTAAACTTGTGAACAGGCGCTGATCGCTTAAATATAAGCGTTTGTATGGGAATGTAACGAAGTCCAGCTTTCAAGGAGCTAAAATACGAGAGAATCGTAAGTAAAAATGCCTTGACTTCCTTCTACCGTGTATTCAGTTGCTGTTTGTGTGGTCATCTGGCTCAGGTAAGGCGATTTCAGCGAGTTTTCGATCCCCATGAATCCTCTTGTGCACTCAGGAATCTGTGATGTCTGATGTCCATCGCACGATAAAGAAACACGAGCCAAATGCATGAAAATAAAGCCTTAAAATCCAACCTAAAAACGGCAGAAGATGAAAGAGACTCCCTAAGGCTTGCCCTGACACTAGCAAGCAAAAGATCACTATCAAGATACCGGGTGAACGTCCAAACCAAAACCTAGGCCTGAGGCGCTGTGCGAGAATCGAACTTTTCAGGGTGACGTAATGATAAGCATGCGCAGAGTCAACGGAAGTCCGTGATTCGCGAACTTCCGGAATCGGATTATTCCAGAGCCCTATTTTATCGTCGAGCATGCGCAGTAAGAAACAAATGGATCTGGGTACGAGATTGTGGGGACACGCACGCGACCGGCTCGTCAAAAGCGCATGCGCGTGATACTTTGCCGCGGTGTGTATTCACTGTATTGCGTTACTTTGTTTTTTTTATAAGAACATGTACTGTCAGGGGCTGGTCGTTTATTATCTGTGAGTGGGGGCCGGCAGTTTTGTGTCATCTACACAGATTTTGAAAATGGCCCCCTACGCTAATCAGCACTCTTGAATTTGACCCCCCACACAAAGCTCGATGGTATGAAAGTGACTTTCCCACCTCCCCCCCCCCCCCCCCCCAAAAAAATAAATATCACAAAAATTATTTTGTTACCTTGCAGAAATGTGCCCATGTTTTTGAAGAAGTCGGGCTTGCTTTGTTCATCGCTTTGTTCATCTTTCAATTTAAGAAGGAGCGCATGGCTGCGTTAGACGAGCGCTCAACATGCTCAAACAATAGTCACAAGCTGGAGCAAACCCAGTCGGTACCATTGAACAAGCACACGCCAGAAAAGGACGTCACGGAAGGCGACAAAATGGATACAGTATTTCCATGCAAACACTGCGACTGACTGCGACCTCCCCGACATGCTATGAAATGCACATGAAATGCACATGAAGCTTAACACTGCTAAAATGAACGTCTCTAAGTTAAATGTCATATGTCGGTCTCGTTTGTCCTTTGTTTGTGGTATAGTTCATATTTTGCTTAGCCTCGTCCAATATCTACTACTACTTTTATTCTTCACAAAGCCTTACAGCATCTAGTGAAGTGAGCCATGGTCAGCATAGTCAGCCGTTACAATAATGAATAAATAAATACATAAATTAATTAATTAATTAATATATCATTAAATCATAAGTCATTAAATTTAAGTAAATAAATACATATTAATATGTAAATTCCTTAATTGTTAGTTAAGGGCCACAAACTCCGAAGCTGACTGTTTAAACACTTTGACACCATTTGATGATACAACATATTCAGGTAGTGAGTTCCAGTCTTTAACAGTTCTTGGGAAAAAGCTATACTTATAACAATCAATACGAGGTTGTAGAGGAATAAAAGTATGTTCGCGGAGGTTTCTAGAACTCTTAGTATGCTTAACGAGTTCAGATGGCAATTCGATTGCAATCTGGTTATTGATAATTTTATAGAAAATTCTAAGCCTGCTTATGATAGCTCTACGTGACTTGAGACTGTTCCATCCTAGATCCTCAAGGAGGGCTGTAACACTTGCATGCATATCTGTCATAAGTTCTTGTGACAAATCGGGCAGCTCTTCTTTGGATTTTTTCAATGCCATCAATGTTCTTCTTCGTATATGGATCCCAATTGTCCAATAATTGCTTATTATATGCTGGTGTACTCTGGTATGTTTGATAATATAGTTTAATTCATATTCAAAATTACTCACTGACAGTCAGTGGACTCATAACTACAGCCTCCTCTACAAAAGCATTTAGTAAACGTATATATTAGCCTCATCTTGGTGCTAGAAGCTCATAAACACCAGTGGTTAGGTAAGATATTCACACATCGCTTTCCGCCTGTATTCGTAAACATTTCACTTAGCTTCAGAAGGGCATTCGCACTGCGTTAATTAATGAGCACGGAATCAGCTCGCATTCGGGAGCAATTTGGAATACGAAAGACTGGCCTTTTTACCCAAACGCACGGTCAAATACAAATTTAAACTAAAAATATATTGAAAAAGAAAACTAGGAACGAGATCACGTTGATCACGTTGGAAGGAAGCGGAACGCGGTACAATAGTTTCTATTGTATTATTAATGTCCACCTTATATAAGCCAGTATACAATACAGAATAGAGCGGATTTCAATTAAGTCTTGGAAGTGTTTTGGTTTTGCGTTTACTAAGCTCTCCTATTGGCTGAGAAAGTAAACCAACCAATCAGAATCCAAAGTAAAACCAAACACAAATTGGTTTTGCTTTGGTTTGTCATTGGCTCACAGGGAAGCCATTTATGAGTTACTTGTGATTACTCGCTCCTATGATTGGCTGGCTGTGGCTAATTTGCGTTTGGTTTCACTACACTCAACTGAAAACCGCTCTATACCAGCTAGCTAGCGCTTAAGCCAATATACTTCAATGAGCATAAAATCGGTACAAATTACGTACGTTCTTATTAACACGTTTTATAATTTCTTCCTTTTTTGTGCGCGTGGGGCGCTCCGGCGAGCAAATCAAATAAAGCGTGACATTATTGAACATCTTTTTGTTCAAATAACATAAAGCAAGTAAAAATCAACAAACAAACAGCAGAGATAAGTAGAAATCTTAACATGCAAATAAAAATAACTTGTATTACCTTTTTCTACCAACGCCCTACCGGTTTCTCCTACTGAAAATGTTATAATTCTTAGCCCAAGTAACCCATCTTCTCTCTCCCCCCAAACGGCTTTTTTTGACCAGTTTTGGGTCGTAATACACAGTTTTTTTCGTTCACAAGCTCCTAAAGAAAACTTTAGACATTCTAGGTACTAGCTATTTATGAGCACTCTATTTACTCTTGTAATCACGCACGCTGTTAAGTTGCTATCTGCTTTTGTGCTTGTTAACATAATAATTCGACGAAGCTAAGCAACTGGTAACATTCGATAGCTATGTGGTTTACACAAGAAGAAAGAACCGAAAACTCTGTTGATAATAGGGATTATGAGTTGTCGTTTTGATTTAACATTTTCTTCCCAGCTTTTAACATGTGTGTTAAGGTTTATTTAATAAATCCATTCGCAATAGACCAGTTCACGGTTAATTCCGACATTTTGAAAGGGGTGCATGCAAACATGGCGCGAAATAAATTAGTGTTTGTATGGGAATTCGATGCCAAATAGTTTCCGTGAAATCGAATTTCTGAAATATTGACTGACTGCAAACTTAAGATACCAGGTAAAAGATTAACTGATCAAAATTTGAGGGGATGTAGCTGTGCTGGGAAGCGTACAATCGTGTTTTCAGTTTTCCATACGTTTGTCTGTAACAACGAGTCAAAATCCACGGGAAAATTTACAGACAATGTATGGAAAACTCAAAACACAATTGCACGCTTTCCAGCACAGCTACATCCCTCAAATTTTGATCAGTTAATCTTTAACCTGGTACTTTAAGTTGCAGGCAGTGAATATTTCAGAAATTCGATTTCACGGAAATTAATTGGTATCGGATTCCCATACAAACACTGTATTTCGCGCCATGTTTGCACCCCTTTCAAAATGTCGGAATTAACCGTGAACTGGTCTATTTTATAGCGCATATCGGTGATATAGTGACGACAATTTGAACAGTTGTAAAACTCAGTTCCGGAGCTTGCGTTAAATGTCTTAAATCACTTTTGATTTTTTTTAAACAGTTAGTGAGCCTGATAGCAAAACAAAACATGCGCGGTTTGTTTATTTGCGCACACATTTCGTGTCTTGTTGTTTGTTTGGTTATCTTATATATGTATGCTTTTATCTCTGCTTGTTTTCGCTTTTATTAGTCGTTAATTTTATCTGTACAGGTTTAAACGTTTTCTTTGGTATAGCGTAAAGTCACATGCAGTCGTTGTTTATCAGAAGATTATTCCCTAACTTTATAAAACTTCAAAAACCTTAAATGACATTGAAATGTGTTCAGAATGTCAATCTAATACATCTTAATCAATCGCGAGTCAGTTTGTTCGGAGCCGCGGAAAAAAGTGACAATGATACTTTAAAAGGGATTTAATAATACAATTCAGTAGAGAAACCGTATACATTTCTCGACGTCTCACTTCCGAGTTTTCGCCAAACAAACAGGAAATAAAAAAAGTATATTACACTTTTGGCTAAATGTCAAGATTTTTTTTTTTCTGGTCTGGCTGGAGTATTGTGCTCATTAATTGAACTGAGATCGCCCCAGCTGGTGCATCTGAATACGAGGCTATAGTATCGGTGCATTTAGACTTTAAGGCAGTACAATCAAGCATTTGAAGTGAGAACGGGTTACAATTGGTTGCCTGCGAGAAGTAGACAACATTTTACGGTTCATTTACGTAAATATGGTGTACTGAGGAGATTAATATTTTTTTAAAGCGAATGAAATTCCGAAGTGAGCATTCGATCCGACACGAAGTCCCAGAGCAGATTGCGCTGTATAAAAACACATATTCCGAATTTTCTTATTGGTTTACACATGCATACTGGCATTGAGACTTTCAAGGAGGATATAGTGGTGTGGTGATTTAATTCAGCGGATACAGTCTTCAAAGGGACGCGGGTAATCTCCTACATTTCTCGTTTTAGGATGTCAGATATTCAAGGAACAGCACCACGCGTTGGACAAGAAATATGGGCCGCAGTATCGGTAATTTTTTGTATTGCTGTAATAATGGTGTTTTTCTTTATAATGTGTTGCGCATATCGCCGCCATCGACGAGTTCGCGATATAGCAATGTTTACGTCTCCTGCGACACTTATCAAGGCGAGTGTGGTTGGGAAAAGAGAGGCTATTTGTTCTGGTGATGAAGGGAAATTAAACGGCGAAGCAGCAATTTCTGTTTTGAAAACATGTGGACTTCAACCAACTCGGGGTTTTGTCTACAAGAACTCGGCGATAAATCCTCGAACAACATTCCCGACAATCAAAGATTGAAACAAATCTCCCAGTCGGACTAATTCCACAGAAGCGGAGATGATATTGAAATCGAAATCGTATGTCATTGTTGAGGAGAGCGAGATGCGCTGTGTACACAGTTACTGTACTCTTGTTCGCTGTTCATCTATTCAAGGTTTCACTTCGACGAGAATACACTAAAGTCTTCATACATTTTACAATTAACATTGTGCGGGTATTAAACCTTTCCCTTTCAGGCTGCCAAAGCCACTATTGCCTGCTTTTCTGCCACTGAAATGCTACTGAAACTCGTGCAATTATCATGGTAAAAGCCGATCAGTAGAAGCTAAGTTGAAAGACAGCAAGTCGACTATGCAAAATGACGAATTTGTCATCAAGAGTTGGTAGTAGCCAATTATTAGTGTAGTACAAGATAAAATTGTACTTAGTTGTACTTAGTTGTACTAGTACTGATTAATTACAAATGGAGCAAGTGCATGAATGAGTATATGGCCCGCTGGCCTTGAGTTCGGTTCTTTGTCAGACTTTTGGAGCCAAACACCTGAATTCAACAGCGAAAAAATAAGAGTTCCTATATTAAGGAAATATAGCAATTTTATTTGAATTGTGAGAAAACGACTTCTGGCACAGAAAACTCTTTCATCTACTGCACTTGAAGCAGTAGTGGATTAAAATCTTGCCTTCAAACCCCGACGCCATTACTTACCATATATTATACTCATATTATCTATTTGAAACTCGGTGTTTTTTTCAAACAAAACCGGCTATGTTCATTAGTAGTATGTTATCAGTCAGTTGTGAAAGGAGTCAAAATAGTAATTAGAAAGTCGAACACAAGATAGGAAGCAGGCAACAGTTATGATTATGGCCTGTTAAGGTAAACATACAAGACAATAATATAGTTCGAATACCGAATAAAAAAGCCTGATTTGCATATCAAACATGAAAGAATAGACAGACTGCGAAATACGATATTAAATTTATCAACAAAATTTCATCGTTGGACCCAGCAGCTTATTTTTACAATAAGATTACATACAATATTATAACAATAACGTGACTGTCATAAATAACTAGCAAGGAGCAGCCACCATTAAAATTCTCATCTATAAAATAATGGCAAGTTCAAGTTTTTTTTTACACTAGTACAGTTACATGTAGTTTAAAGGTGATAATTATGTAACATATTTATAGGGTCAAGACTATAAGACATACACTCAAGAGGACAACGAGAGCTACACAATTAGTGCGCGGGACCAAAGTAGCCAAAGCCTGCTTATAATAAGTGTTGACAGCTTACTTGAAAAAAGTAGCTTAGGTATAGACTATATCGCAACTCCGCCGTCGCAGGGCACTCTGGGATGGATATCTCAGTTTGCCATTGTTGTTGTTGGGCGGCCATCTTGGATTTAACAATGGAAAGTGAGATATCCATCCCAGAGTGCCCTGCGACGGCGGAGTTGCGATATAGTCTATAGGCTGTACATACTTCAACATACACACATGTATATATATATATATATATATTTATAGGCAAGTCTATGAGCGGAGCTCCCAATAATCAAATACGAAGAGATGCACGCGCATATATGTAATGGAAAATAATTTACGAAAATAAATAGTGCACGTGCAGTCGAGTTGCTCACGCATATGTAACGGGAAATGTAATGTGTGCTTGCAGACGTAATTACGAACATAAATTCTGCACGTGCAGATGAGTTGCACGCGCATATTGCTATGATATCATTGTCTTGTTCAATGCTTGTAATACTTCTTAGTTTTGTATTTAGGTGTTTATACAGTTGTACTGTTATTACCGTAATTCCAATGTACCGTTGTTGGTATAAGGATTAAAGTTATTATTATGTAACGGAAAAAGGTGACGGCATACAAGGCAGAAAGAACAGGATGCGTGCACGCGGAGATGTAACGGAAGTTGGAGGATTGAATGTAAAGGACATGACAAAGGAGGATATTCATGTATTCCCATCATGCATTGCAAGCAAAACATATTATCAACCGTTTTACCCCCGAGAAGCTTTATTTTGACGAGAAGTTGCCTTTGAGAACACATGCAGCACTAGTGTCATGGCATATTAAGGTATAAAGTGCTGTATTATTCGTTTCCTTAGTAAATCCACACTTTACGTATGATTGCTTTGTTACTGTTGTGATCTACAGACATTATTTAAACATTTAACCCTAGTTTTCTTGTGTTTTATCTCCAGTGATGTCGGCCGTTTCGATCAGTGTTTTCCAGAAGTGACAACACAGTACAGTCGATTATTAAAGCTATAACTATAAGGACTTTGAACGAAGCGTCTACCTTTCTATTCAAGAACCAGCTACCACTGATGTGTAGCGTAGAGGACCGTATGTAGAGTTAACGGTTATTCGAGCTGAGCTTCCATGTCCTTCGCGAAGTGCATGATTTACAACAGAGAACTAAATTACTAGTAGCTTCATTTAAACATAATTTGAGTTTCTTGCGTACGGCAGAGATATCACTTCACAGAACAAAACATATTTTGTCTGATTCAACTTCTTGTTACCTACATGACGGCGTTAAATAGGCAAACAAAATCGAGCACCCAAACAAAATCGAGGACTCGAAAACCTCGTGTTCCACGCGCTGCTGCACGGTCGGGCGGGCGTCG
>JAOWCC010001589.1:57410502-57724311 GCA_030867875.1 Actinernus sp. WN-2022
TACTTAGAGAATCCGAACTGATTGTTGTCGATGAACTCTGCAAAATGTTGCACAAAGAGCGTTTATGTTACTGACAGTTTGACGCAAAGTTTAAACCACAAATGGAGTGTTTAAGAACTAGCAGGTTGCTGCAAAGTCAGGCGATCTAGAAGCTCATTTGAGGGCAGCAATCTGTACTATTAAGCTGCTTTACTTGCATGTCTTGAACGCCATAGCTTTACACTCGACTGATTTTGTGGTGCGATTTCGACAAGTCGCTTGAACCATGTTTAGCCATTCTAAAAAAAATGAGGGAATAAAAGGGACTTGCTAGCAGTCTAGTAAAAAGTATGTAAAATGTGAGGATTTTACAGACTTTGTAAAATGTTTGCAAAATGTTTGTGAATGTGCAAATTTACAGACATTTTAACAAATATATTATAGACTAGTAGTAATGTAGAGAAATGTTCTACTCTGTAAATGATGCTACTCCTGATTTGACAAATTTCATTCTTTTGACTGACAAGTGCATTCCAGTTTTGTTCATCTCGTTATAGCAGGCGTTTAATACGTCTAACCGAGACGACTGAGTGTGACTTTGTATCGCACTTGACAGACTAAAGCCCACCGCACACGAGAGTTGTCAGCTTAACCAACGGGCACGAGATGTCATTTGCTTAGCTGATGGCTCTCGTGTACGACGAATTTCGGCGAGTTTTTCGCCTCAATTGTACCGTGAGGAAAATATCTATCGTGTTAGATATTTTTAAACTCTTGAGGCAGGAACTCACCGTGTGCGCTGAAGAGAGCTAACAGCTTAGCTTGGCGTAATCTATTGACCAATGAAAACGCACAGCGCTCTCACGTGATTTCAAAATGGCGACGTCCAGCGAAGTCACAAAGGTACTTAACTAAGGGGATAGGTTAGTCAAATTCACCGTGCACGGTGAAACCGTGCTTGAGCTAACAGCTTAGCAAGCGTAAAGAATGTGATGTAAAGTGGTAAGCTGTAGTGCTAAGTGTACACGCCCTACGAGGGAAAGAGAAAAAATCTCTGACCCAAGTGGGACTCGAACCCAACGACCTCCAGGTTGCATGTCTGGCGCTCTACCAACTGAGCTATCAAGTGCGATGAGAGCAATCGTGGGTATTGGTGCGTTTTATGGGGTCACGGCGATTATATATGTATATGTAGTTATGATATGAAATCATGTTTGCCGCGTAGCACTAGTAAGTGTAAAGAATGTGATGTAAAGTGGTAAGCTGAGAGCAATCGCTTAGCAAGCGACCTCGTGTGTGGCGGGCTTAAGAAAGCCTTGTATGTCTCCCTTGTTCATTGTTTAACAATAGTCACATAAGGCCTCTGAGACTTATGAAACTTAGCGTGCTTGTCGGCTCTTCTGTATTTTTTTGGGTCAAGTTTTAAACTCACCTTTAATAACTACACTAGACTACGAGCAGTCCCTCCTTTCCCCCCCACTGATAGTGAGTTTGCGAGCGGAGCGAAGAATATGGGACGCGTGCGAGCGGAGCGAAGAATATGGGACGCGTGCGAGCGGAGCGAAGAATATGGGACGCGTGCGAGGGGAATAACTCACTGTCAATGGAGGGAAAATTAGGGACTGCTCGCAGTCTATAACTACACAGATTATCGGAACTTCTTTCTGACATGAAACAACGGACAAAACCTTTCGGACACTTTACTTGGCATATTTCGGACGTTTTATGTGGGAAATTATAGACGATAAACTGTCTATAGGAGATAATTCAGTGACCCCAACCTTACATTGATCATAACTTTGTCAAACACTGCGAAAGTCAACATGAATGCTAACAAGCCTAGCCAATGTACAGGAAGTGGACTTTAAAGAGTTAGTTGTTGTTTTTGAAGTCGACGAAAATGAAAATTCAAGGAAGATATCAATTAATTAATTTGTCTGACTCCAACAAGGTATTGTCGAGTGTTTTACTGGCGATGGAGAAATTTTGATTATAGCCCGATTTACACGACAAGCATTTTTGGTACGGCACTCCTAACTTGGGCTCGGCACTCCTAACTTGGGCACGGCACTCCTAACTTGGGCACGGCACTCCTAACTTGGGCACGGCACTCCTAACTTGGGCTCGACACTCCTAACTTGGGCACGGCACTCCTAACTTGGGCACGGCACTCCTAAGTTGGGCACGGCACTCCTAAGTTGGGCTCGGCACTCCTAACTTGGGCACGGCACTCCTAACTTGGGCTCGGCACTCCTAAGTTGGGCTCGGCACTCCTAAGTTGGGCTCGGCACTCCTAAGTTGGGCTCGGCACTCCTAACTTGGGCACGGCACTCCTAACTTGGGCACGGCACTCCTAACTTGGGCACGGTACTCCTAACTTGGGCACGGCACTCCTAACTTGGGCGCGGCACTCCTAACGTGGGCACGGCACTCCGAACGTGGGCGCGGCACTCCTAACGTGGGCGCGGCACTCCTAACGTGGGCGCGGCACTCCTAACTTGGGCGCGGCACTCCTAACTTGGGCGCGGCACTTTCGGCACACGACACTTTCGGGCATGTGTACCTAAACATTTCTAGTTACACGACAAAAATAAGTGCACCGTGCAGAAAAAAAAGGCATGTGTATACCAAATATGTAGGAGTGCCGTGGCTAAAGTGCTTCTCATGTGCACTGGGCTTATATGATATCAATAATTTGAATATCTTCTTAATGTTTGGATGTTTCCTTTGTTGAGACGTTTAAATTTTCGGACATTTCATTTTGTCGTCGTCCGAATATTTTCGTTGTTATAACAGGCAATTAACTCTCCTGGAATTCCACAGGAATCCTAACCTATCAGTTTTCACAAACCTGGAGAGCGTCCTTCGAATGAAATTCCCATCACCAGCTTCTACGAAAAAAGAGGTGGGTTCTAGTCTTTCTTTCATTTTTTTATCACAATAGACCCTTTCAGTTTGCCTGTTTGTTGCCCCATTTCAGACCACCTGACGTTTCCCTTGAGTAATGCGTTTTTGTTTTTCTGTATCCCAAGGGGAAATGTACGAATTTCCATAATTGGAAAACAAATCTGATTCCTCTGGAGAGCTGTCACGTGGATGGAAATGGGGCAACAAATGGGCAAGCTGAAAGGCTGTTTGAATTATCAGTAAAACCTCCCGTGAGCGACCGCGACCACCCGGCCTTTGGGGGTTGAGAATTGGAACATTCCTTTGTTTTTAAGCTCTCGTAAGCGACTTTGTGCAACGTAAATACTGTATTGATTAACGTATATTGACCAACGCGTGCACTGTAGATTCATGATATTCACGCTGTTATAATACAGTAGTACTGTATACTGTACGTGATATCAGTCACACTGTATACGTATTCTCATGGGCGTGGTGTGCATGTGCAAGCTCTCGTAAGCGACCTGATCGCTAACAAGAATGAATTCTCGTAATTGACCAGCTCTAGTTACAACCACCTTTTCCTGATTCCCAGTGTGGTCGCTTACGAGTGCTTCAACTGTATATTAAAAAGTGCACATGTGTTACTAAAATAATACTTACTTGAGGTAAAACGGCACTGCAGAGAATATCAGCACTCGTAGCTTGGTATTGGCACTAAACAAAAGAGTACCTGGCATAATATCTAAACGAAGTATATGTACGTGAAATAAATGGTTGGCAGACATGGTAGAGCGGTTTGCAATTGACTATAAAGTGACTGCTTAGGATTTGCATTTGCTTAGCTATTGCCTGTGAAAAATGTTTTGTAATTATGAGCCCATGGGCTAGCTCTAAGTCAAAATTATCACGTTTTTATTCGGTCCGATTGCGAGTCGGTAATGTCAATGAATGAAATATTTGGTAAGCCTAGAATACCATTCAAAATATCATGTTTTCCCATAAAAGTTATTGTCAATGAGCTAACGAATTAAAGTACTTATCTTTTGTCGTAATTTGCTTGTTTCTGACTCCTTCATAAGCTTCGAATTTCAGTCGTTATGATGAGTGTTGCTTTCGAATTTGATTGGTTAGTTAGCCATGATGGCATTTACTTTTCTTTATGATTGGTTCAAGTAAAACCAATCACAAATTATTTCAGTTCGTGATTGTTTAATTGCGTTTTCCTTTCTCCCGTGACTGGCTTGGGTTTTGCCAGGTTTTACAAACTCAATCGAAAACCGCTAGTACAATGCGTGTCACAAAGGGGTTAGGGAAGGGAAGGTACTGCAACAGATGATGAAAGTCGTAAGCGCTTAATGCCTCGGCCATGGTTCGATCCCTGATAACCTGAGTTGAGTTTGTTGGTATCTCGTCCTTACTCCGAGGGTTTTTCTCCTGGTTCTCCGGTTTTTCACCTGGTTCTCCGGTTTTCCTCCTGTTTTTCCTCCTGGTTTTCCTCCTGGTTCTCCGGTTTTCCTCCTGGTTCTCCGGTTTTCCTCCTGGTTCTTCAGTTTTCCTCCTGGTTCTCCAGTTTTCCTCTCTCCAAAAACCAACATGCTAAATTCCAATTCGATCTGTCGTTTAGCCGGGTCCGGACTTTGTTCAGCCCTATGGTTGTTTCAGGTCCCGTTAAAATGCAGTGTTTCTTTATGTAACTAAAAGTACGATGTGTTTGGTATATAATCTTCAAATTTAGAGCGGATTTCGTATGAGTGGGACAAACTACGGCATGTCCGTAGCCTTGCCGTAACCGTACTGTACTGTATCTCTGTAATTTGATTGGATCAGCAGGCCAAAAACAACAGGGAAACCATTTCAATGTCACGGCATGCCGTACAGTAGCCGTGCCAGTCATTGCCATAGTTTGTCCCACTCGTACGAAATCTACTCTATCATATGACCTGTACTGCCTAACACACGCTTACCTTTCAAAACCATTTACAAGTCATGTGATGGGGGTGGTACGTCTTTGACGTCAGCGATGTCATAAAAAGCCATCCGGCCCTGCTTGATGTTTTGCTTGTTCAGTGTTTTGCCATTATTAAAACAAACTAAGTGGTCATATGACATAATAACTGAGTTAATGACTGAACAGGAACTTATTTGGCTCTCATCATTTTGTACGAGCTCGGTCAGTACGTCATGGCCTCGAGCCAAATATTTTCCCGTCCGGCCCTCCCACTCAGTCAATAAGTACCTATATTCTGTTTCTTCAGGACTTCAGTATGGAATGTGGTATTTGCTATGCTTATCGACTGAATGATATGATACCAGACAAGGCATGTGATGATCCTAGATGTGGCCAACCGTTCCACAGAGAATGCCTGTATGAGGTTAGTAGAATTTGTGTACATGTTTACAGTCTTACAACAATGAATGTTTCCCGGACATTTTCCGAGTTTGACAACCATTGGTTTACTATAAATAGCTTTATAAAATAGTTTTGATAGTACGCGCGCTCTGATTGGCTGTAAGCCGTGTTTCTATAACTCTATAGAAACATAGACAGTTGAGCGCGCGCTTGAGCTAGTTGTGAGAATTTACGTTTTGGTTATCAAATTAAGCGAGCGTTTCCGTGCTTTTATTCGTTTATTTTATAAAGGAAATAGAAATCATTTTCCCCTTGTTTCTATAGAGTTATATAAACGCTTGTGGAAGTTTGGAAGAACTTGAAATAGCTGTGGAAACACTCGCCCTTCGGGCTCGTGTTCCCACTGCCATTTCTCGTTCTCCCAAACTCCCACTCGTGTTTCTATAACTCTATAGAAACACGGGAAATGTTTTCTATTTCTTAAATAGTGCTAATGAAGCACATGCCATAGAGCAGATTTTGTATGAGTGGGACAAACTAAAGAACTGACTGAAGCGCGGTTACCGTACGGCATGCTGTGACGTTGAAATGGTTTCCCATTGTTTTTGTCCTGCTGATCCAATCAGATCACAGAGTTACAGTACAGCACGGTTACGGACATGCTGTAGTTTGTCCCACTCATACGAAATCTGCTCTAGTCTATCCACTGTACCAAACTTATTATTGCGGTTAGTATTACTGGAAACGTGATAGTGGGAAAACGATAATACTCATACATTTTTTTATATAGAAGGGAGCAGCCACCCCCCTCCCCTCCCCCCCCCCCCCCCCCCCCATTTTAAAATCCTGGGTCTGCCCCTGCAGATGTCATGATTACATGCATAATGATACTTAATTGCTACATTTATATGCTTTATCAATGAAAGCAATTATACTACTATTTTTGTATTATTTGTTTAGTGGTTAAGATCATTGCCATCAAGCAGGCAGAGCTTTAACATGGTGTTTGGGGAATGCCCATACTGTAGTAAGGTAAGCAATACAAAGGAATGCACATTAGTTTTAATGTCTTACAGTATATAATTTTGAGGTCTTTGGAAAGAGATAAATACCTTTTTTAAATTTGAGATGTTACATTACTCTGAATTTCTAACGAGACCTGAAACAACCATAGGGCCAGCTGATCAAAGTCAGGACCACAGATTGAATTGGAATTTAGTTCGTTGGTTTTTATGGAGGTAAAATCAAGCATTTTGTTTACGTATCCTAGGAAAATTGTTTTTGACTTAATGAACAAATGTCATTTTGTCATGCATGTATCCTCAAACACAGTGATGCACAGATGACAATCATCACAACATTAAGAGAACTAAGAAATGTACCACGAGACGCAGTCCAGTAGCATAACTGATGTCCGTTTCACGTTGTGATGTCATGTGTGTATCAATAAGAGAACAGTCTGGGATCATGTTTACTGTATGCAGTGTCGGCCGCAGGTTCGTTAAGGGTTGACCAACATATCCGCTGATGCATATATCCGCTGATGCATATATCCGCAGATACAATGTACGTAGGCCGACTGTCTGGTGCGGGTTGGTAGAGGGTTAGCCGACATGTCGGTCAACAGTCGGCCGTGCCCATTTTTGCAGCTGTTTTTATCTGCCGCCGGGCTGATGGTGGGTCGGTGGTATGTTGGTAAGGTGTTGGCCATGTCGGTGGGGTATCGGTGAGATGTTAATTTGATATTGAACTATTCTGCATACTGTTTTCATTCAACCTAACTGACTCAGTTGGAAATCTTTTGTCAAATATTGGGAGAGACGGGGTCGTGCATATGGTAAGCCCTTCACCTCTCACCGCTGTGGCCAGGATTTGAACCCTGCCCGTTAACATGTGATTTGAGTTTGTTGCTATCTCACCCCTGCTCTTCAGGGTTTTTCTCTGCAGTTGGTTCTCATGTTTTCCTCCTGGTTCCTCAAAAACCAACACGGCTAAATTAGCTCCTGGCTAAGGAGACCAGTACTCATGCAACGTAAAATAATAAAACAAGATGGGATTTCTACTTTCGGAGCATCGCTAGTTTCACGATTTATTAATAAGCATCCAATTTGATCGTTACTTTGGGGATCGGTTAATATTAATAAAGTACATATAGACGTTGACTGAAAATGGCACGGTCACCGATACCTCAGTCGACTGTCGGTAAACTATCGATAGAGTGTTGGTGATAAATTGGATAAATTGGATAAATTGGAAGTCTGATAGTAACAAACTTGAAAAAATCAACGAGAGAGGCCTCAGGGCGGTATATAATGACTGGAGCACCACATATAGCGAACTATTGTTAGAGCTAAAATGTCTAATTTATATAATAGACGTCTACATGACATTGCTATTTTTATGTTCAAGGTCAAAAACAAGATGTTACCAAACAACATTTTAGAAATATTTGTTACCAGTAGTAGTAGTTACAATTTAAGGAATGCGGACTTCGTACTACCTAGGATCAGCACTATAAAGTTTGGTAAACACTCCTTGCGATACTATGGACCTTTTTATGGGGTAAACTCCCTTCAGCATCCAGAAACTATACAACGCTTTCCTCTTTTAAGAAAAACATAAGAAAGCAGAATCTGGCAGTACTTGTAGAGAAGGTATGCCCACCTAGTTGCTTCCTCTGCAATATGTGAATTATTTATTATTTATGACACGGATCTATCCATTATTATAATTACTATTATTATCTTTTGACAGTAGGATATCATAAGGAGTATCCTATTTTAGCAATTTCATGTTTAAAGTATTTACATAATATATCCAATCATATTCTATGTATATTTGTATTGTGCAGATTTTTTATATATACATATATATTATATTTAGGTGTCCCCGATTAGTACACCACCTGTGGTGCGCTAGAAGTTTTTAGACACGTTAATAAAGTTGTTGATTGATTGATTGAACTGTCGATTCATGAATCAACCATGTGAGCCGACATACAGAATAGTCAAGTGTCATCCAAGCAGTGGTCAACATTCAATCAACTGCTGGCTGACTGCCTAATGGCTGCCAGTCGGCTGATCTTGGCCGACCTTTGAAGACACGTCGGCCCGAGTGACGGCGAACATTGTGTACAGTATACATGATCTGAGAACAGATGCACAGCAAAATGACATTATTTGTTTTATTCAATACTTAGCAAGCTTTCCCAACAAAATAGAGTGGTGTAACCTTGTGATGTCATCTGTACTCTAATAATGCATGGCTATCAACCAATCAGAGCATGCATTTCACCCTGTTTGTTGTATAAAACATATATCATTCAATGACATCAAAATTGGTTAATTTGTCTTTTTGCAGCCAATAACAGTGAAGATGGGCAATATGACAAGGTAGTGTTATTTTGACTGTGTAAATAGAAGAGCATGACATCAGGATGGCTTTTTTACAGACTTAACCCAAGTTAATATGGAATCTTATGGTTCAGAATCTCTATTCTATACATCGTTGATGTATTAGGGCCATTTGATTTTGTCCATGCAGGATTGCCAGCTGGATAACCTGTATGTCCAGTACACACCAACTGAGACGGGTCGTCATAACGGTTTGACGACCTGTCTAAGAAATAGTCAGGTTGTCAGCTCGTGATAAGGGTACAGGAAGTATTTTTTATTATGGGAAAACCAGATAAGCATGTAGAGTTGTGAAGACTCACTCTATTTTTCCTCAACATATAATTATGTAATATTCTAAAAATAAATAAATAATAAGCCGAAATTACTGAGCTGCAAATCAAAACTTGTACTAGCAGCAGTTGGGCAGTGGATGTTGAATTTTTGGGAAAGTTGCAATGGAGCAATATAGATGGAGCAGTATCCTCTCTCCCCCCCCCCCCCCCCAAAAAAAAATAATAATTTGTGGGACTATTAATTTTGTTCTCAAAACAGCCATAGAACATACTGTTATATAAATTCATTCGTTATTTTTTTTTCACACTTTCCTTATTGTAAGTATTATTATATTAATTTTAGACATGGATAATTTGTTATTTTATATATTAACACACTTACATGTAATAACTACTACCGTATTAACTCACAGATAAGCTGCACCCCTGATTTTAAACAAAGATTTTGGGTAAAAAGGTGTGGCTTATCTGTGAGTGAATACAGTAGTAATAATACATACCATTCAGAATTTGACAGCACAATATACATTAATTGTGCATCTATTTGGCATATGTTGTTAATAAAACTCATCTACTAACTTCTATAAATAGTACATGGCTATACAGAGAAATTATTTTTTTTATCTTTGAGTGGTGAGTGTTGTAATACAAGATTAAGTGCAGCAATATAATCAAGTGTATTAAGTAATGGTCCAGATAACAACTGTAGTAGAATCCATTGTTCTGCAGCAATGAGCCTCCCCCACATACGATTTTGCTTGAATATGCCTTAAGTGTTTTAGGAGGTATCTACAGTCCAAACTACATCTCGAAAATAAAGTATTTGTTATGCTGTTGGTTCTTTTTTCTGTGAAAACGCATAGGAGTTCTAAAATCTGGAGAATGTTGCGGAGGCTTTGTTATGACCTAATGATTTCCGCATTTTTCCGAAGATACCCCGATTGTGTTCCGAAGACTTTCCGAAAGCTCTCGGAAAAATTAGTAACAAGCTTTGTAACCAATCACACGATGTCCATGACGCCTCGCGATCGATCGAGTCACTCGGTGCTTTTCGCGCATTCGCAAGCGTGCGAAATGAACGCAAACGCAACTCAGAGTAAAATTGTTTGTTTTTTAAACCCTCGAGCCTGAAAAACGGCTAACTCAATCCATAAAATGGCTAAAAACTGGGAGATTTGAGGCTCTATCCGGGAGACCTGGAGATGAGGTCCAAAATCTGGAGTCTCCCGCATAAACCGGGAGAGTTGGCAGGTATGCAGAGTTTGAGCAGAGGAGTTTGAGGGTTTTCCCGTAATTTCTTTTGTCGAGCCTTGAAAGCAAAAAACCCGGGAGATTCGAGACTCTATGCGGGAGACCGGAGATCGGGCTCAAAATCTTGAGAATCCCGCCTAATGCGGGAGAGTTGGCAGGTATGCATTAGATATGTTCTCTTCCTCGGCCTCAGTCAATACATTCTGCTTTGGAATTTCATTCGAAGTTTTGTGTTTGTTTTCGCGGAAACCATTCTTGGTTGGTGGCCCGCCGTTTTGTACATGTGGCACAACTTTTGAACTTGATGTTGAAGTCCCACATCCCATGGTTGTGCTCCTGTAAGCTACTAGTTCTCAGAGATCACTATAAATAAACTTTTAAGTCATCTTTGTACGTATATAGGCTGATTCGAAACCGGTGCCGCGCCGACCAACTGAATGACTTGCGTTTCAATGCACAGTGAATTATGTCTTCGTTGGTTTGAAGGAATGTTTCTAACGATAAGGTGAATACCGCAGCTAAGAAGTTTCTGGCGTACTTTCACTGTTCATATGCAAACTAATGAGTCTGCGAAAATAGCTATTCTTCCGACTGTCACAGTCGAGAAATGGGCCATTCCATTTTATATGCACACCCCCCCTATTGAGGATGTCACTTCTATACCTGGATGTTTTTTTCTTTTTTTTGGGAGTCGCTGTTTCTCCAGACCCTCTTGGATAGCCTTTCCAGCCCTCTAGGATTTTTCTCCCCCTTGCATTATATCTTGCCCTATTGAGGGAATTGCTTTTTTACCCCCATGGATACCCTCTCACCCCCTCTGGATATCCAAGTTTCTCAATAGGGGGGACTGCTGGATATTATATCCTGGCTACCATCCTGGATATCCCTGGTGTGGATATCTATTCATGAGTAGACGTCAGTTGCCAAAACAACATGGTACACCGTTATCTGTAAGGTCGTGATCTTGTGCGTTTGTGATGAGATTATTCTGAGCGACATTTCATGCACGATTTCACTCGAGCGAACGTGTCTGGTACTTACTGGGGTAAACACGTAGAGCAATGTATTCCCTATAGTCTCCTGTGAGCTTGAAAACTCTTAAAACGTTTTGTATTTCTTAGTGTTCTATCACTTGCCACAGATATCCCAATACCTTGACAGCCCCGGCAAAGTACCGAAGAGGACAGACTCTTCTAGTAATTAAGGCACGTATACATTAGAATTATTACTTGTGCAGGATTCCTATGGTGACGTCATATTCCTACCAACCATCGAAGATACAGGCTTATGTTTATGTATTCCGATGAACTTCAGGGAATTAGAATTATTTTTTTTGTTTCTGAACCCAATGTAATTGACCTATATCATTATGACGTCAAATGAAAACAATCTATTGTTTAAACGCTAAGGATCACGGTCGTGGGAGGGGGACAAAACAGCAACAACACAAAGGAAATCGCTATCAAATGCATTTTGTAGAACGTAGAATAGCGGTAACAGCCACCAAATAAGGTAAATATTGTGGATAAACATTGATACAGCTGATATCTGGAAACCAGACAATTCGAAGTTAAATTTTCCTCAGCAGAGCAGATTTAGTTCAAAATTCTATTGTTCAAGTCGATTCTGTCCCCCTCATAAACAAGCCGTGACGTCATAATGATATAGGGTAATTAACCCAGGGTTAGGGCTACTCCAAGGTTTAGGGTTTTCCATTACTACCGATACGATACCCTTTATTATTTAGTCTTTAATTTCAGTGCAAGGGTATTTATACTTACTACTTCAATACTGAGATAATTATACTGAAGGCTGTTTTGGTATCAAATTTAAAGAACCCTGGCTCAAGAAAAAGTTTGTCATCGGCTGATCTTTTAGATCTCTTTTTAACGGGACCCGAGATAACCATTGGGGCCAGCTATACCACCCATAGAGGCCTTTTGCTGGAAACAGTCACGTGGTGATATAATACTTCGTTAACGAATGAATAGGCTTTTTGCATCAATTGATCACCTGACGATTTTCCCATAGCAACGCCTGTGGTGGAGGGCAAGCCATTCTAACATTCCTTGACAACAGAGAGAGCGTGAGAGACGTCAACGTGAAACCTCAATACTAGAAGTTCTGTCGGTTCCTTTGTTATTCGTTTTCAGCCCAAATTTATCAGAACTATTTAGCTTTAAATCTTAAAGTTCAGTGTTAGAGGATTTTAAGGGCCGTAAGACGATCAGAAATAGCTTTCTGAAGCCAAAACCGAACCGGACTCTGCGAGTTACTCGCAACATGATAGCGGCCTCAACAGACGGTAAGAAGCTGACTTCGGGAATGTACTTTTCTTCCATGCTTTAAATCGTTTTTATGTTCTAGAAAAAATATCTGATGACAGTAGATGTATCTATTTAATACTCTACCATAGCCGAGGAGATGCTAGGAGACGCTGGTGTTGTATAAACTGGAACGCGCTACCACCGTTGTGTGCCACAAATATGCAGTGGTGATTCACGCTACAACGATGGACTTTCCTTTCATCGCAAAAATTCCCCGGTAAAGACATGGGATTAAGGTCTCAGTGAATCAACAAAATTCGAAATAACGAGGGGCTTTATTTCAAGATTACAGACTCTAGTGTTGCTGGTGATTTGAAAAAAAGAGAGAACCTGTCACATAGGAAAACCAGCTACTCAACAACCTATATCAAGTTGTTATTCGTACATCAGTTTATAGTATCCCTGTAGCGCGTTCGAATTCATACAACACCAGCGTCTCCGAGCGTCTCCTCGGCTATGGTAGAGTAACAGATACATCATTCTCCTGTCATCACATATTTTTTCTAGAACATAAAGACGATTTAAAGCGTGGAAGAAAAGTACATTCCCGAAGTCAGCTTCTTTATACCGGTGCCGGCTGTTGTCTGTTGAGTGTTGAGGCCGCCACAATGTTGCGAGTAACTCGCAGAGTCCGGTTCGGTTTCTGATCGTCTTACGGCTGTTAAAGTCCTCTAACGCTGAACTATAAGATTTAAAGCTAAATAGTTCTGATAAATTTGGGCTGAAGACGAATAACAAAGGAACCAGCAGAACTTCTAGTATTGAGGTTTCACGCTAGCGTCTCTCACGCTCTCTCTGTTGTCAAGGAATGTTAGATAGGCTTGCCCCCCACCACAGGCGTTGCTATGGGAAAATCGTCACGTGATCAATTGATGCAAAAGGCCTATCGAGCTCGTGATCATCCCATGAGAAAGGCGTTGCCATGGATGCTGGAGGGCAAGCTCTATTTAAAAACGCTGTTTTAGAAAGATCGACACTGATCGATTGGAACTGGCTTACAACAGCCTTTAAATATATGAATTAATGTGTTTGCCCTCCAGTGCAACCACGTGATTGCATTCCTGCAAAAGGCCCATTCCCCCATATTCCACTCTCTTCTTTCCAGCGGCTTTTTTCTTCAGTTGCCTTTTCTTTCCCGCACTTCCCCACTATCTTAACCTGAGTATCAGGCTCTCAAGAAGAGAAGAAGGGGTAGAAAAAAGGAAAGAGCCTGACACAGACCTATTGAGAAAGGCCTTCCGCCTCCCAAGCATACATCACTTTTTAACCAATGAAATTTATTTCCGGTTTTCGGAGATTAACATAACCGTTTCGATCTCTGTAAAGAAAATTTGGACTTTAATATGGTATTTATATTCCATCTGTTTTGTGCTACGACTAACACAGAGTTCTGTTGTTCCTTCAAGGACAATAAGTCTATAATTCTCTCGAAGGTTTTGAGTTAAGTTTATGTTGCCGTGGGAATTGTTTTGTTTTGAATGTGAAAAAGTTCCCTCGCTGCAAGCCGAACCTTCTTCAACTTGCTGTTTTTATCAGCTTCAGTGGACTGACCTGACTGACGGCTACAATGACGTACGGTGACATCAGGAACGCGGGAATTCTAATTCTAAATATAGCCATATCTACTCCTGTGCTGGGGACCCAGCCCATGACATAGGAACGCTCCTGGTAATGGGCTCCTGGATATGTAAATTTAGATACCCTCTTTCGGACCTTACCCCATATCGGGACCCTATAAAATATGATCATTTATGTATTAGCAAAGACAACACAAAAACTCATCAAGTTTATTGCATCGTTTAATGCTTGCATTTCCTGGACTGTGTGTGTGGTTAGTGAAACACGTGCACTTCAGCACCAAATAGCAGCATATTTCAGTCTGCCATGTCTGGAAGGATCGATTTATCTTTAAATATTCAAATGCCGAGATGGTTATACTTAAAGTGCCCCTCAACCCTTTTGCAATTTTTTAATATATGAAACTCTGAAAGGCTTTGAGTACTTCTGCGAAGAAATTTTTGGCTTACATAGAATACTCTATGTTTTATGCTTGTTTGAAATGGTGAAAAGGTGACCTCTCCTGACCCATGACCGCGTAAGAAAAAGCCTGGGTCGATTCCCTATCTTACGTCACCTCATTAATGCATTATTGTCCATGGCGCCTTTCTATCACAACAGCATCAATATATAGAGAATATACACAGTCTGTGAGTTTTTAGTAAAGAAAACAGTTATTTTAGACAAAATGCTAAATATTTATTCAAGTTATTGCAAAGTCGAATGAACTGGATGACGTAAGATAGGGAATCGACCCAGTCTTTTTCTTACGCGGTCATGGGTCAGGAAAGGTCACATTTTCACCATTTCAAACCAGCATAGAACATAGAGTATTCTCTGTAAGCCAAAAATTTCTTCGCAGAAGTACTCAAAGCCTTTCAAAGTTTCATATATATAAAAATTGCAAAAGGGTTGAAGGGCACTTTAATCGAGGCTCCAGAAAAGCAGTTATCTCAGTCATAAATTAACTGGCTTAAACTCAAGTAAAGGTTAAGTTAAAATATTCGTTCTTCGGTGACTAAGCGAAGCAGGCTTAATTCATTATTAGAAGGTTATCTAAACAAAATACGTAACGCATACAATGAGCTCAATCATCTGAATCATAACCATTGTTAAGTAAAGCATTGTTGATCATGATTCCCCTCCATTAACGTATTTATCGTAAGGATTTTTGTTGTTAGTTTGTTCAAACATTTCCAACAATAGGAGATATTGTAGTTGAGTCTACGAATAGCAGTTTCAGCGGTATTGACCCAAACGCCTCACTTCAATGTAATGAAGCGCTATTCAAACTGTATCTAAATTAGTCGTGCTTGTTTAAGAGGGTGTTGGTGTCGTGTAAGAATGATGGTTTCAATGGCGCTTCATTACATTGAAGTGAGGCGTTCGGGTCAATACCGCTGAAACTGCTATTCGTAGACTCAACTACAATATCTCCTATTGCTGCAATAAAACATAGGTAATAGAAAGGAATGGTTATGAAACCCAGCGACATTTGTTATAGATCTTTGTTCGCTTTTTCAACCGTGACCGTGCACAAAACACAATAGGTATTGGAATATGTTAATAATAATAATTACAGTTCTTTTCCGCGCATTTCGACTAGCCTCAATGCGCTTACACTTTATGGGAAAATACAATAACAATCTAATTTAATCTAATCGAACTGTAAACCAATCATGAATTACTTCAGTTTGTGATTGGTTCATTGTGTTTTTACTTGCTCCTGCTCCAGATTTTGGTTTTACGCTCTATTTTCAAACAGGTAATGTAGGAAACTTCAAAATCACTGAGGACATCTTTCATCTTTTGCCTGCGAAAAAAAGTAGTTTTATCCATACGTGAGCATTGGTTTAGTAAAGCCAGTATTAAATTGCTCCTCTTTGGGCAGGCACGTGCTCAAAATGATTAATTGCGCAATTGGGGCACATGAGATATTAGGTTCTGTTAGGCTCAGGTGTCAGGCAGTCCAGGGCTGGTGTAGTTGTTCTTCAAGCAAGCACGTTCTTTGTTTGCGGATATACGAGTTCACTTTGTTCTTCTTTCCCACCCTGGGTATATTATATTATTAGGGTAGCACAGGTTTATTATCGTTAGTCAGTTGTATTGGTTTGGAGTTCCTTTTTAATTAATACACTTCTCTACTGTGCCAAACTTGAAAACGAATTGTGTGTTGTTTTGTTAGGTGCTCAGTTGGGGGAATTACATAGTTACTGTATATAGTTTTCTTTTTTTATATCTTCAAGTCACAATCTCGTTTCTGATTGGGTGAAAGAATCCAATAATTCTGAGTCAATGAGAACTTCGGTGACATCACGTTGGACGTCAAAACACTACTGGCGCGCATGTGGCATTTTGCTGAAAAAGGCGGGGAAAAGGCCGGCGTGCATGAAAATGGCTTCTGAATAAGAGGGAGAGTTTGCTCCGCTCCCGAAGAAACAGAGGACTTAAGGCACAAAGAGAATCATCCTAACTAGCCAAGGCCGCCTTTATTCAACTATTACCGGTTGAGTAGAAAACAGATCGGAAAACGTAACTTGTTTTCTATGCCAGACTCAAAGCTATACAAAGCAAAATAAATTTGGGAAAACCGAACTGGCCGAAGGCAGTCCTAGCTCAGTCAATGGCGAATTGGATGGACTTTTGTGATTTGTTTTAAAAACTACAATTGTCTTCTTTGAATATAGATAGCGAGTAGCGAAAAAGACGGTCTTTTAAAAACAAAAAGCACTTTTGGTTGAGTTCTTTAATATAGTGGTCCACATAATACGAGAAACATTAACAAAGAAACACACGAACACAAAAGCTAACGTGTGCAAGTCAAGAATTCGAAACTATTTCACGGGTTACCAAGCCATTGGACATTTACTGCTTTGAATTTGGGGCCGCTCGTTCCATCAGTGCTTTGAGAGTCTCTCTCTTCTGGTAAGATACCTTGTGCAATAAATTATTTAATGCTATAGACTCCTAACAATGATCACAAACTTGCAGAGTTACCCTGGTTGCCAGGAGTTCTATTGGAGGAGCGAAGCGACGCGACGTTTCAGTTACTTTCTTCCCCAGGCCCCTCTTAAACTCTCCCTAGGCCGCTATTCCCCAGGCACCTCTAGGCGGCAACGCATTCTCGCCGTTGAATTAACAATTATCCTTAAATGGCAAGCACTCTTGGAATAATGATAGTCGTTAATTCTACGACAAATCCTAACCCGAACCACAAACCGAACCCTAACCATCGGACGAGTCCACGGGTAAACGACGGTTCTCGCTCACCTAGAGCTAGGGTTCACAGGTAAACAAGAAGAGAAGGTAAAGAGAGGAAAAATGGTTTTCGAGCGCTCCTACTCGGACTCGAACTCGTAGCCCTTTGCGTGTACTGCAGTGTAGTGCAGACGTCATCACTACTACACTAAGCCGGCCTACCGCCCTTTGGAATGTAACAAAGGTTTATCTTTATCCTTGACTGGTTTTAAGAATGTCATTAGAATTAACGATTATCATTATTTCAAGCGCGTTTTCCATTTAGGGATAGTTGTTAATTCAACGGGAAGGATGTGTTGTCTAGGCCCCTCTTAAACTCTCTTTCGAGCCTCTGGAACCCAGGGTAGTAGAGATACTGCCACCTAAAGTAACTGCTTTTACGTATCTACTTAGAAAGAGAAGAAAGTGCCAGCTATCTGCTATTACGACTAATAATACGTTGCCAAGGCGTTCGCTGCATGATTAAGATTAATGTCCTGACTACTATCGAGTTTGAGATTTTATTAGTGGTATTAATCTTGATATTTTTAGTAGTAGTATTGTAATTTTATTCTTGTATATATTTGAAAACATGCATGTAATTCAGTCTTTGGCTGCAAAATGTTGGATTTTGTTAAACGATTTATCTATCCAATCTATCTAAAGGTCACCCGGTCTGATACCGGGGAACAATGAATGTACACAATGACGTCATCTGAACTCCACATATTCGTTCATAAACGAACAATCATAGCAACATGGTCCAATGATCTGTTGACATTTCATAAACCACTTACCAGGTCTTCTGACGGATGAAGTGGTATTTACAACGATTGACAGCAAACCCATTGAAACCACAAGAAACAGCAGTCGTGTATGCACCCATCTTGAGGAAATAGATCCAATCACCAACCGACAGCTAGAAAATTAAAAGCGGCGCCCGTAAATTCCATGACATACTATGAGGTAGCCTGCTATGCAGACGTATTTTTTCACTCTCATAAATTCGAAGAAAAAAGTAACGTCTGCTTACCCGAGCGCTTAATTAGTTTCCGATATGCCAGCAGACGCCAGCACGTTTGTTTTATTTTTCTGCCCAATCAAAGCCATTGTTAGAATTTTAGTGAGTTAGCGCGCCAGTGAACACTCTCCTATGATTGGTCAATGGCAAATGTATTGTCTGAATTCCTTTTAAATGTAACATTACGTCACTTTCCAGGATATGGAAGGTAAAATCTGATTGGTCCATAACACAATGAGGTGTGCATATTGGAAGCTAATTAAGCGGTCGGGTAAGCAGACGTTACTTTTTTCTTCGAATTTACGAGAGTGAAAAAATACGTCTGCATAGCAGGCTAACTATGAGGCGAATACTCCAATTCGTAGTTGCTGACACTGAATTTATAACGGACCTGAAACAACCATAGAGGCTGATCAAAGCCAGGACCCGGCTAAACCACAGATCGAATTGGAATTTAGCGTGTTGATTTTTTTTTGGAGGGAGGAAAACCGGAGAAAAACCGAGATACCAATAAATTCTACTATCATATGCCGCGCCGCGTCCGGGGATCGAACCTGGGCCACAGAGGTGAGAGGCGAAGGGCTTAACCACTGCGCCACCCCTCGCATGGAGGAGTTGACCCTGCACTGATACAAACAATACAATACTTTATTTCACATTTCACAATAATTTTTTTCCAGTTACATTTTCTATATTTAGTTAGAATTGTTTTTATTATTATTATTATTATTATTATATACATATACTAAATATAGTAACACAGAAGGAAATGCCTAGAGTCTAAATAAACCGTGAGGTTATCGAGTTAGACACTAGACTGTTATGTTAAATTTGAACATACTAATCGCAATTTGAATAACAATAGAAAACAAAATTTATCGATGTATTCTCATACATATATATACACACTCATAGCATGCCAATCATGCTATATCTAACACACTAATTAGTGAATACGAAGGAGAAAAGTTGAAGATTCAAAAACATTTAGTAGAGAAAAATTAGATGTGGTGCATGGAAATTTGACAAAGAAATTCAATTAGGTAGATCGAAGCAATTAATTTTGCTTAAGGAACAGTTGCTGTTTAACTTTTTTTGCGAAACTGAGTTTGTTGAACTGTTTTAATTCATAGGGAAGTTGTTGCCATAAGTCAGTTGCCATGGCGGAAATAGTTTGTTTGCCATTGTTTGTTCTATAGTGAGCGTTATAAAAAATATCTTTTGATGCAAATCGGGTATTATATCAATGTATATCTTTGGCATAACGAAAATAGTTATCAAAAATTCCTGGTAATTGTTTTTTATGCCATTGATGAATACATTTTAGGGCCTGTAGTTTGTATACATTGTCAACTGTCAAAATATCTAGCAAGTTTAGTAGTGGTAAAGCACTTTCAGTGTTTTTTCCATATAGAGTGGGGGAAAACTGGATTCTAACAAGATGATTTTGTTTGGTTTGGATTTTTTTCAAATGGGAGCTCTTTATATGAATAGATTTTGATTATCATGCTAACTAGAAGCCTGGACATGTCATGAAAGGCTTGGTTACCTTTCAAAATGGCAGTCAATAACTATTAATTGGACCTGACTAATGGAGAGGAGACGGCATTACCAGCAACTGGGAAGAGGGAATCGCCGGGATCTCAAAACCTGGCCGGTGACACTTTAGACCATAATATGTAACTGTTTTCCTACGATTTCGTCCCTTTTGAGTTTTTCAGTTTAAGATCAATAAACGATACTAATAAGCCTAACTTGTTATCTTATTTCAGAACACCCCCCTCCCCCGGTATTTCGAAATTCATTGATATATTTTACTTGCCTTATGATGGGAATTTTAACTTTTCTCAAATAAGGAAATGAACCGTGGCCTGTTGTAGGCCAATCCTTGCTGACGTCATTGTTTACATGTTTGCCTCATTAGCATAAATTAAACTTCAAGCTACAAACAAACAGACTACATCAGTTGAAAGACAATTTTAAACTTAGTAATCACCGAAAATTTTAGACTGATATGTTAAATATTTACGGAGAAATTGAAATTGGTTGGGTGGTAAGAGTTGCTGATAGCTATACATTCTTTGTAAATTTTGAGATTTTTAAACGTTCATTCCTCAAAATGTATCAGTTTATCATATCACTCAAATTTTCGGTGATTATCAAGTGACAATCTCTTTCGATTTATGGACTCTGTTTGTTTGTACGTCGCTTAAAGTTTGATGTATGCTAATGAGGAAAAAAACGTAAACAAACTAATCGCCTTTTCTACCTTAGGAAGCATAGCATCTTTGGAGATGAAATCCCTAGGGTCATTGCACTGGCCCCAGATACTCGAGGGATAGAGTACTCCTTGTTGCTTCTTCAGTGGGATAGCAGTATTGAGTTCAGGTGATGGTATCACCCCAGTTTTGTTGAATGACCCGTATAACCCGTCATCGATGTAGTACATATACCCCTGGGATGGAAAGTAACACAGAGGTTAAAAAAGCGAGCAGTTCAAATTCATAGTTCCGAAACTGTCAATTAAAAAATAGTTCAGACCAATCAGAATGCATTAATCACTGGAAAATCTGGACGTCTTCCATGGTTTGGAAATCTGTTGGAAATTAGAATTTCCATCATATTTCTAGCCCGTAGAAATGAAATTTCCATCCGTTGGAAGTGTGCAAAATCTTGGAAATTCCAACTTCCAGCTTATTTCCAACATATGGAAGAGATCCAGATTTCCAGTGAATATTCCACCGCGAAAATAGGGCCGGCATCTTGCACGTCCTACAAGCTCTTCCGAAGGAGATGAAAACACAAGGCTTGATTTCTTCGCACAGACAAAAGTAGGAAATCTATGAATCATTCGGACCGTTACGAAGACTATCACTGAACTCTTGCCATATTGATTTTGAATTTTCTCGGGTTAAAGTCTACGGCTTGTGGGATGTAGCAACAGTAACTAAGGGGTGGGGGAGGAGCTAATTTTGCGGCTGTCGGAACTATCAATTATACATCTTACTTACTATTAGCGTGAGGAAATCAGGCACCTTCCTCAGGCTATACTCCCTCTAACCTGTCTTAGTAGAAACCAAGTAGTGTTTTAACACGAATCCTGCTATCTGATTGGTTAATCTCCTCACCATAGGCAAAACTAGAATAAAACACGTTTACACTGATTGTTTGTGAAGTGAAAACAAGAATAAAACGTGTTTTACGTACTCTTTGTGAATTTGTCATTTTTTACCCTCCCTCCCCTCCCCCTACTTTTAAGACTGCTCAATATGCACGGCAGCATCTCGCGATTCTTGTGACAAAACAGAAGAGGACATCATCAATATCGGACACTAGATAAAACTCAAACAATTTCAACACCACACAAGGATAAACCAATGACCAAACTACCTTCGTAGCTAAAACTATGAGACTAATGTCACTAGAACCGATTCAGTTTTAAACGTAGTCAGTTCAAGTACATAATGGTTTGAATTCGCGGATGTGGCTTCTAAGGTTCGACCAGCGCAGTTACTGTGAGTCCTGGGCACAAGACCAAACACTGCACGTCCTACTCAGATCAGGGGGTACTTTTTAGAACTGTGAGCAAGCTTCTGCAAAAGTCAACTGAGAAGCGATATCCACCCTCTCCGGATAACACTACCCTTGCTAGCTCATTTGCTGATTTCTTCATTAGCAAAATTGACAACATACATTCTCTACTTGTGGAAAGGAATATTAATTCTCAAAGGCCTGACGCCCATGAACCATCAATGTGTGACGTGGAGTTCAGCAATTTTAAAGAGCTCAGCGAAGAGGACGTTAAAGAACTCGCGAGTAAGCCTCTAGCTAAGTCCTGTGGACTTGATCCCCTACCAGCTATGGTTTTGAAAGGCTGTTTCACAGTACTATTGCCAGCTTTAACCCAGATTGTTAATTTGTCTCTATCAACTGGTGTGATGCCCGATACCTTGAAGATTGCTGTGCTATCACCTACATTGAAAAAACCCGATGCTGACTTTAAGCAGTTTCCTAATTTTCGACCTATCTCTAATCTAAAGTTTGTTTCCAAGCTGGTTGAGAAAGCTGCTGCTATTCAATCGACGGAATACATAATGACTCATCACCTTGACAATATCCTTCAGTCAGCATACAAAGTGTTACACTCTACTGAAACTGCATTGCTCAGAGTACAAAATGATATCCTGTGTGCTGTTGACCAAAACAAGTCAGTCATACTGCTCTTACTGGATCTATCAGCCGCCTTCGACACTGTTGATCATACGATACTGCTATCGAGACTCTTTCACCGTTTTGGCGTAAAGGAAAATGTCCTCAAATGGTTTAGATCATATCTATCCTCGCGGAGGAACACGTAAAGAAGATTTGTAAGGCATCATACTATCATCTAAGAAATATTGCGAAGATTCGCAAATATCTAAATCAAGGCAATGCTGAAATTCTAATTCATGCTTTTATTGGTTCTAAACTTGACCATTGTAATTCTCTTTTATATGGTATCCCTAAGTACTCAATAAGTAAATTACAGTCTGTCCAGAATGCGGCAGCTCGTATCGTAACGCTTACTAAGAAATACGACCATATTTCTCCTGTAATGATCCAGCTACATTGGCTACCCGTAGAGTTTCGTATTATGTTTAAGCTATTGTTATTAGTGTACATAGAGATTACTTAATGGGAAGTGCTGGCGTATGGTATTTACGCACGAGTTTGTTTTCACGAAACGAACGAGCGAGGTACGAGCAAGTGAGTTTTGTGAAAACAAACAAGTGTGTAAATACCATACAAAAGCACTTTCCATTTTGTAATTTGTTTATTACATACATACTGAGATTTTTCTCCAGTATCAAACAGGTTTTATTTAGGTCTTGTCATTGAACACGTACATTTGTAGCTTTCAATTTTTTGTTTTGCATTTCGTATCCGACTCAACGTAGACTAAAATTTATGCTCGATACAATCAAAATGGAAAGAAAATCGTACTTTCTAAACTGACATCAGCCTTGAAATAGTTTTCAACATCAATATGAAACTGTCTTTGATTCAACAAATAAAGTTTGCAAGTTTACATCGTCAATAGATTAGTATACCTGCTTTTGTCCAAGTTGTTTGCTACGAGTTTCCAGACATCTTACGGGATGTAGTTGTAGGTTTTCTCTGTCACAGAATATTTACGATTTTTCAAATGTCGATGGTCTATGGAAGTTGAAATCACTCCACGAAGGATTGAAAGCTCGTAATCTTCGCCGTATTTTCTTTTGACACTAAGAATGATTTCACATAGATTATCTCAATATCTGTTGAGTTCTTTCGGTAGAATTATTTCGCTTCTTCTGTGTCTCTTTGAGTAACTTTACGGCTGTTTCTCTAAGTTTTTGCTCTTGTGATTTTGTTTTCTTGGTCGATAATATACTCCTCAATTGACTTGGAAGTGTTAACATCGTTAGTTGGCTGTTTACAGGTTAATATTACATTAGTTTTTAAAAAAGTCAAAACCTCCAACTTTCGTAGTGAATGAAAGTGGCGCCTCCGAGCTCAAGTCCAGTTTGAAAACCCGATATGTTTTGGCAGGTGTTTTCTGATTGGACGAAACGCTTTTCGCACGTGTGAAAAATTCGTTTCGCGATTCTGATTGGCTAAGGAAAATTGTGAAGTGAGTTTTCGCATGAGTGATTCCATTCGTAAATCTCAGTATGTATGTGATAAAAAGCTCTTAACGGGATGGCGCCCTCCTATGTTACCGAACTATTGAGTTATCGCAAATATTCACGATCGCTGCGTTCCAGCAATAAAGAACTTTTGAGTATCCCGACAAGCAAACTTAAATCATATGGTGATAGATCATTTTCTGTAGCTGCACCGAGACTGTGGAACGACTTACCACTGGAACTTAGGAAGTCGCCATCAATTTTACTTTTTAAAAAGAACCTCAAGACATACCTATTCAAAGCAGCATATAATCTATAGTCTGTATGTATGTATATATATATATATATTATTTTATTATATAATATATATATATATTTTTAGAATTTTTAGAATTTTATTCCGTGTATTATGTAATTTTTATATAGTTGTAATTGTATAGCCATAATGTATTTTTTTTAACTTACTCTTGTAAAGCGCTTAGGACAATTAATGGATTCAGCGCTATATAAATAGTTATTATTATTATTATTATTAAAAGTGTATCTGATTTTGGCTCCACTACACAACAACATCACAAAGGAAAACTCCTGTTTTATTGTGGTCATTTCGCCAGCGCCCGCAGTGGTAACATTACTGCTACAAATAGCTACCGCTGCTAATATTGCTGAGCCGGACACAAAAACCAGTTAAAACCCTGAAAAGGGAAACATTTTTGGAACCTTTTTTTCCAACCCTTGCTCCAGCAATGCTTTTGGAGGTTAAAAGCTTGTCGAGATTATTTAATGGCTACAATAGAGCATCAAGTTCGTGTGCCATTCCGATGAATTGGCATATCAGCTTGAATTACAATAATCTTAAACTATTTACAAATTAAGTTTAAGAAAACACCATGTAAAATTTGCCATACGTACAAGACAATATATAAACAAATAAATAAACGTTTCGTGCTATGGGTGCTGGCTTAGAATGCACTACACGTGTTATACCTCACTTTTATACTCAGTTCCCATAATGCACTATGCATTATTGGCCAATCACGTGTTGTTCCCGTGCCGCCAAAGTATTAATTTCTGTCTCCTTCAATTCTTTCATCCGCCAGAAATATAACATTTATTTGTTTAGTGAAACAGCACTTGTCTCCCCTGTCAACGCATTCTCCCCGTTGAATTAACAATTATCCTTAAATGGCAAACACGCTTGAAATAATGATAATCGTTAATTCTACGACAAATCCTAACCCGAACCACAAACCAAACCCGAACCATCGGGCGAGTTCACGGGTAAACAACGGGTTCTCACTCACCTAGAGCCTAGGGTTCACAGGTAAACAAGAAGAGAAGGTAAAGAGAGGAAAAATAATTTTTGAGCGGTCCTTCTCGGACTCGAAGCCATTACTATTACGCTAAGCCGGTCTACCGCCGTTCGGAATCAGGTAACAAATGTTTATCTTTATCCTTGATTGGTTTTAAGAATGTCATTAGAATTAACGATTATCATTATTTTAAGCGTGTTTGCCATTTAAGGATAATTGTTAATTCAACGGGGAGGATGTGCTGCCCCAGTAGGCAAGACAAGGCAAGACAGTGTTTGGTCTCGTGCCCAGGAATCGCAGTAACTGCGCTGGTCGGACCTGAACTTAAGCCACATCCGCGAAACCGTTGTGTACCTGTAAACTTCGTCCAAAACAATCGCTTCTGGTGATATTCGACTCATATTTTTTGCTACGAAGGTAGTTTCATTGGTCATTGGTTTATCTTTGTGTGCATGGTGTTGAAATTGCATTTGAGTTTTACTTAGTGTCCTATATTGGCGATGTCCTCATCTGTTTTGTCACAAGAATTGCGAGAAGCTGCCGACATTTTCTCCCTTGTATGTTTGAATAAAAGTAGGGGGAGGAGAGGGAGGATATATACAAAATGACGAATTCACGAAGGGTACGTAAAACACGTTTTAATCTTGTTTTCAATTCACAAACACTGGATATGTAAACACGTTTTATTCTAGTTTTCACTTCATTATTGTGGTTTGCCTATGTCCTCACTATATACTCTGCGGTGATAGAGAGTGAGTAGCGAAGAAGCCGGTTTTCAAAAACAAATATTGGTGGCCAGTTCATTAAAGTGACAAGTTGAACAACTAGTTGGGTCCTGCTATACCCGTTTACAGGTTCTTTGTCAACTATATCGGCCAATTAATACTTCCAGTTTTTAGTCTTAATGTTATAATAAAGAGTTTGCTAGGGTTGGTTAAAGAGAAGGGAGGAAAAACTAGTAAACCGTTGGAGTCCGGCGGAAAGAGATGTTATCAAACTGATTCAACGTCATTCTCCGAAGGGAGAAGAGAAAGAGCAATGTGAAGACTTGTTTTCTTTGTCCAAACATTAGTGCAATGGTTTGTATTATCAGTATACTGGTGAATAATCCAACCGAGAATTCAGAAGTTTTCATGAGACAAGTTGAACATTTCGGGGTCTATCTATTTGTACAACTAAAACTAACCCTAACCTAAGCCTATATAGTAAACCTAACTTTGACTCATGACTTATGACTCCTAAAACAAGATTCCTCAATAAACCGAATAAATGACCACACTTTGTGGCTTTCCAAACATTTATTTATCTGAACACAATATAAGCTTGTTACCGTGTCGGGGGAATCCTTGGTAAAGCAAACGGGGGGGTTGTCTTTATCTCTGTCTTCAACATCATCTCGGGTAACTTCTCGTATTGCGACAACATTGTTAACACAAGTGAAGGGAACTGCGGCGAAGTACCTGCCTGGTTCGGCTATAATATCCACCCCACACTCGACGGGAAAGTGTTTATCCAAGGATGCATTCAGGACACTACATATCTGTACCAAAGAAAATGAAAATATTGAAGTCCCACATCGTAATGAACTGAAAAAAGTGAAATCCGCCTTACTGGTTAGCTCAGTTGGTAGAGCACGGTCTAGAGTACGGAAGGTCGGGGGTTCGAATTCCGGCCGCGTCCATGGGCAGGGGCGTTTATAAGCCGTTGGCCTCGTCTCCTCCTACTTCTACTATCAGTATTTGAAGGGGACGTAACAGAACCTGTTGTACTACTCGAAAAAGAGCAGGGGATTGTCACCCGGTAAAGTAGCCTGGCCATTGCACATTGATTGCACTAACCACACACTCCGACATTGTAAACTGCGTGGCAGCTATTAGCGCCGTAAGCAGTCCGAAAAAAATCACTGACGGGATATGTCAGTAATATGTAAAGCGCCATGAGACTGTGATGATATGGCGCTATATAAATATGGCCATTATTGTTTATTGTTATTACTAATCCAAAGAAAAGAAATTACCTTTTCAAAGGGGAATTCGCAATCGTCTCCGGGAAATCCTCCTCCCACGTCTAGGATGTTAAATTTGAAGCCAACCTGTTTCTGTAGTGGCAAAGATTAGTTAGGAAGATGAATATCTTTAAAATTTTAACATATGCAAGACCCGGCACTCGACTTTCAGAAAGTTCAAATATAAAGTTGGTGAAGAAACAACATCTAATTGCTATGTGGGTAAATTACACGAATTAACGAGGAAACTCGTCCCGCTTTATCCTTTTAGATTTGCATATGGAATTTCTTCCGCTATTAGGTGATATTTTAGGTTGCACGATAGTTAGATTGTATCATCATGCTTTCTACTAAACAATGGCAAGTCCTATTTACAGAATGAGCAGCCTCATTCAGTATTCATTATTATTCGTTCATCGTCCAGTCAGCGCGTGCCTGTATTTGTCAATAGAACACGCACGTCAATCTCTAACCTTAAATAATGCACGCTGAGCACAAATGTTTCAGCCAATGAAAACGCGCCTTCTTAGTGTTTCGCGAGAGTTTTCTTTCAACTAACGTCCTCTCGCAGGAACCGGGATCATACTCTGAGCGAATGGACGAGACTTGAGTTGGACTTCGCTTTGCTTTATTCGCTTGTCCTGTGCGGATCCCCCGCACCAACCAACTCCGTGCGGTCCTCCCGCACCAACCAACTCCGTGCGGTCCTCCCGCACCAACCGACTAAATTTTACAATGCTACTGCTTAAGTAGTAAAGGGTCTGCACGTATGTGAAAGCTTGCAAGTTATGCTGGGAAAACAAGTTATAAACCTGTTTTACCAGATGTAATGAGGTAACGTAAAAATCGTACGCCCAAACGAACCTTAAAACCAATATTAAAGTATTTTAGAATTATGAAACTAACCAAATTTGACGATGTTCGTTTTAAGAGAGTAAGACCTAACTGACCAAGAAGAAATATCTAGGTTAAAATCGAAAACAAGTGAATTCTAGGAGATAAAAGTTATCTCTAGTCAATGACTAAATAAACTAAATGACATACGCTCAAGGAGGTGCTTATTCACTGTATCGCGTGAATTTGCATAACTTGTACAGTAGAAGTTCTACTAAATCTCTACGGGTTATTGGAAGATAACAACAGGATGCAAAACTACACCAAGGTTAACATTTATTGACAACCAATAATTACTAAGCTAGTATTACCTTGGGAAAGGGACTAACTACTGCCAGGTAAAATATTGTCAAAGACACATTTAGAATAAAAGAACTCAGTTGAAATGCACGAGATAAAAGTGCATTGATTTAAAGAGGGATTTTCCTCGGTAAAAGTAGTAAAAACTTAGTTTAACTTAGGTTAAAGACTAAGTATAGGTTTTTGTGGGAAATTGAATTACCTATGTCACCATTTTATCCCTTAGTCCCATTAATGTTACCTTCCAAGAAGGCCGTCAGGACGCTCTGGCGCCATAATAACAACTTTCTTTGCAACGAGACCTGCGATGTCACTTAACTTCGCTAATCTCGAGCGCCGATAATTACGTATCCAATTAGGAAACATATCCTTTTAATTTTCCTTTTATCCGTAGTTTTTTTTACCATTAATATTTTATTTGAGGAACTGATATATTATCGTAACATTACTGGCGAATCCTCAGGACTGGATTCCAAATCTTACCGAGAAAATTTACTTTAACTCTACCTCTCCTATTAATTATATTTTAAAACGTTAAATGACTGGCCGTAGTCGCTGTACAGTATCCCCAAACCAACCTGAAATGTCAATAGTGACATTTGTGTCAGAAGAGGAAACTCCACAGTAATTACTCTAGGGGCCAAGATATTGATTACATGTATACATTAAGAAAACCACTATTTCTTGGCTTTTATAACGCCAATAATACTCTAAAAGAGAAACACCAAAAAGGGTTTTTTATTTCCTTTTTCGTCGTGTAACATTAGGATACTCCCGTAATTTGTATTATAAAAAATAATGATATCAAACTATCTGAGCGTGCAATTATTTCACTTATACGTAAGTGCAGTTTCACTTACCCCGAGGTCATATATATACCGTGCGGACTCTACTGCTGCAGAATAAGTCGATGCATCAGAACATCCGCTGCCGATATGAAAACTATAAACATAAAATGGAGAAATATGAAGTCACAAAACTAGGTACACAGTTAAGGATACAGCGCGATTGTTAATCCTTGTAGAGAACGTCGACGAACTAAGTGAACGTCCTACAAACTGACGCCCTCTACGGGTTTCTAAGCAGGGTTTCCCCTAGCCTGATTTTCAGACGGTACGAGGTCGTCCGGTGACTTCCTCCCACCTCCCCGTCTGATGGACTTTGACAGAAACCGTGTTCTGGCCATTGTTTCATTTCGACCAATCAGAGCGAAGGTTTCATTTTTAGAGAACTGAGGTATGCGTGGAATGTCTAGTGGAGCCTGCATGAAGGTGAAGCCAAATAAGCGGCGATACAAACGGATTTGATATGGCTTTGGAGAAAGCGTGCGAAACTTTCGGCATTTCTGAATTATTTCCCAAACAGAGAAAGGCATTATTATCCTTCGTTTCCCGGAACAATCTTGGCTACCACAGCTGCATCTATAGGCGACGACCAGGTCGAGAATCGAGAGAGGAGAAATTATGTAGCCTTCTACAACTTCTACAGATCGCCAGAATCACGGCTCTTTTATGCACTGCAGAATATGTTCTACAGTTTCAAACTTATAGAAACAGAACGTGGAGAAACATGTTATCCTCAGACGTGTACCGTGAAAATCTGATAGGAAGTGCATCGATATCGCGATGTTTTAATATGAATCTACTAGCTACGGGCACGGGCTTTGGAAAATCATTAATCTTCCGATCCTCGACCGCTTTGTATGCCGTATTAAAATGTAATGTCTCTTAGAATATTGGCATTTAGAAGATTTTATTTACAGTAGTAAACACACATACTGAGTATGTCATGGTAATAGTTTCACGACATTTGGGCAATTATTTATGTTTGCAGAATTTTTAACACACTTTATTTTGACAATTTTGCTGTCCTAAAAGCTGAAATATCTTAGCTTTTTCGCCTTAAGACTAAATCTTTCATGGAATGGCATAACATTTCTACAGGAGTGAACACATATAGTGAATATGTCATGGTAAATAAAAGTTGGATTACATTTGCCTGAATATTTATGTTTTCAGAAATTGTAAAGTACAACAAATCCGGTCGTTAGATCAGTGTTGTGACCATGCGCTTGAAATACTGTACGAAAAATCCTGTTCCTGCTGCCCCAAAAAACAGAGCAGCTCAAACAGGATATAGTTAGGGTTAGTTCTGAGAAATCGACATACGTTTGAAGCTGTAAAACATAAGAATTCTGCAGTGCAGGAAAGTGCGTGATTCTGGCGAGCTGTAGAAGCTAGCTACATAATTTCTCTTCTCTCGATTCTCTACCTGGTCGTCGCCTATAGATGCAGCTGTGATGGCCAAGGTCCTTCCGGGAAACGAGGGGTAATATTGCCTTTTTCTGTTCGGGAAATAATTCAGAAATGCCGAAAGTTTCGCACGCTTTCTCCAAAGCCATATCAAGTCCGTTTGTATCGTCCGCCATTTGGCTTCTCCTTCATGCAGGCTCCACTAGACATTCCACGCATACCTCAGTTCTCTAAAAATAAAACCTTCGCTCTGATTGGTCGAAATGAAATGACGCAGGAACACGGTTTCTGCCAAAGTCCATCAGACGGGGAGGTGGGAGGAAGTGAGCAGACGACCTCGTACTGTCTGAAAATCAGGCTAGGTTTCCCCGTCATATAAATTTTCTTCGGGTGGAGGCCGGGGGGGGGGGGGGGGGGGGGAGGCAAAGTTTCTACGCCGTACCCAATCATAGATAAGCACATGATCGCCACTTGTCGTGCCGTTTGGTCAGTACGGCTTCAATTTCTTTAAACGAAAGACTACCATAGATCAGTCTTTAAAAACAAATAGGGATCGAATACTGTTATATTTGATCGAGATCATGGTTGTAGCGTGGTGATATCTTGGAGCGTGAATTTAGTGGGAACTTCACGCATACGTACTTGTTGTTCGTATTTCGTAATGTTACCTGATTCCGACGACATTTAGTCCCAGGCTCTTGGCGGCTTCAAGGAGACGAGAACAGTTGCTCAAGGGCGAGCCAAACTTAAGGCCACTCTGATAAAAAGCAGGAGTGAAAATGAAATATCTGAATTCAGGAGCCCTTACCTGGTCAATTAAAGGGATACCCGAGTGAAAAACACATTTGGGCTCAAAAGCACCTTTCAGATGTACTTTGTTCAGAAAATGTATTAAAATTTGATAAAACGTTTTCAGAGTTGAGAACGAGCCCCTCAAAGTTGGCCCCACGAAGACCTGCATGGGCGCCGCCATCTTGTTGACATTAATTCCTGTGACGTTTTTACGTCACTTGCGGTTAACTTGTAGCGACTTGTTTTCTTTGTATAATTTTCACACGCTCGGAATTAGATTAGATTTTCATGGATATGGCAAAGCAATTTCGTACTAGAACTAAAATATGATGAAGACGATATTGTGAGAGAAGTTCAGAAGACTGGGAGGACGGAGAAAAGCATGTGGAAGAGGCGAGAATATCAGACGAACAAAAAAAGGCGACTATAACGAGCTAGTGCTTTACTGGTGTTGTGCTATGATGTAAAGATTCGCTGTGTATTTTTGTATGGAACTTGTCAGCCTAAAACAGAAGACTAAGGTAGATTATGACAATATTGATATTGGCATTGCTTTCGTAACTTGTGTATTATTGGAGCTATATAATTTGCGAGTTATCCAGTTCGATCTGTACTGACTGCATGGCTTTGTGCTACTCAAACGAAACACCTGAAAAGTTAAAACCTCCCTGTAAAAACCGATCATAACTAGCCCAACATAGCAGAATATAGGCAATGACACAAGAACGAGACACTCGGAGCAATGTTATTTTAAAAATAATTCCCGGCATTCCCTTACATGTGTAATTGTGTGAGCATTCGCGCGATCAAGCCCGGTATGTTTGTGGTGGAACTTGGCGCGCGCTGTTCACAACACATCAGTTTAGGTAAACGAAATTAAAAATTGTGGCTTGCTTCACCCTGATTATCTGAGTAGTAAATAAGTCTGGGTCAAATTAAACAAGTTTCGATTGCTATGCCGATATCGATATTGTCATAATCTACCTTTAGTCTTGTGTTTAAGGCTGACAAGTTCCATACACAGCGAATCTTTACATCATACATAGCACAGCACCAGTGTAGCACCAGCTCGGTAGTCGCCTTATGTTGTTCGTCTGATATTCTCGCCTTCCACATGCTTTTCTTCGTCATCCTAGTCTTCTGAACTTCTCTCACAATATCGTCTTCATCATATTTTTGTTCTAGTACGAAATTGCTCTGCCATATCAATGAAAATCTACCCTAATTCCGAGCATGTGAAAATTATACAAAGAAAACAAGTCGCTACAAGTTATGTATCATATCAGTCAATTCCAAACCCGTGCATCCCCCCCCCCCACCCGGGCCACCCCCGGGCATTTGATCAGAGGCTTGCTCCCGAGGGTGGGGAATGTGACGAGTATCTAAGCCCTCAGGGGCGGGCATTTGACAAACAGTGGGGGTGGGGGGTGGGGCATTTGATCAGTGTTAAAAAAATACATTCTTTCTGTCTACAAATTCGCATCGCTCGCGTCGAAATGGCGAACATACGTGTCTTCGAGGAATTCCAGGATAATGATTGCGCATTTGTAGAGGCTTGATAGAGTAAACCTGCCAAATTTGAAGGCCACTTTCAGAGGTAAATTGCTTATGTTTAAACCTATAAACGTTTTGCTTCATGAATTTTGAACGACTGCGTGATATTAAGTGCGTTACAAGATTTGTGATAAGTTGAATTTGCTGCGACCCTCGACAGCGCGCGAGTTAAAAACTTAATTATTATATCGGTAAAAGACGGGCCGATTGGTGCCTGTTGCATACTTTATATACCAAGAACGTAAGCTAACATATTCAATTTCAAACCATTAATACGTTTATTATAAAGTATATAACTGAAACCAAGAACGATCGAGCCGGTAGAAATGATTGTTCTCATCCCTGACCGGTTGAAGGTGGTTTTCACCGTCGGTGTTTCCTGTGAATTGCTTGAGTCAGAGATTCTGAATAAAACAATGATTTCATTTATTTGTCAATAGTCTTTGCCTGATCCGGTCCCCGATGGTGGGGCATTTGACCAGTCTGGATGAAAAACTGGTGGGGCATTTGAACAGTTTTTCTGCCGTGGTAGTGGGGCATTTGATCGATTTTTTTTCAAAATGTTCAAATGCCCGGGGGTGGCCGGCGGGGGGGGATGCACTAACTGATACATTAACTGCAAGACTCCGGTGGGACGAAGTCACGTAAAAAACGTCACAGGAATTAATGTGAACAAGATGGCGGCGCCCAGGTCTTCGCGGGGCCAGCTTTATCAGTTTTTAATACATTTTCTGAACAAAGTACATCTGAAAGATGCTTTTGAGCCCAAATGTGTTTTTCACTCGGGTATCTCTTTAGTCATTATCCATGGTATAAACATTCGTACGACACGTCGTGCGATCTCGTTTCTCCATTCTACTATACAACATACATCGTGTGTCTCTGACGTAGACAACCATTTACAAACCAAGCCAAGCTCGCCAAGCCGGTACAGAGCGCGGCATCTTTCAACATCTTGTTTTTTTATAGGACCTGTGTCATAGTGTTGTGCATGTCTGGAACAACTGTTTTATTGGTGTATGTTAATTGGCTACAAACAGTTCAAGTCCCCTCCCTTGATGTTTAGTGATTGAAAGGATATGCAACGCTTTCCTTGAAGACTAGATCTACGCGTAGTTTTAGTTATTTTTGCACATTTACTTTGATTTCATCCATCCCACACGTGTGCTAGGGTCGTCAGTATATATGAAAATCACTGAAAATAGTTTCGTCCCGTCCCGCAAAGAAATGAAGGCCTCTCACCGCGACACAGCTCTTTTAAGAAAAATCACTCACCGTTTCAAAATGTGCTTTTGTTTTATTTGGACGAAAACGCAATAGAAGCCTGAAAGATAGAACATATATAATGTATATTAATGATTTGTCTACTGGTAATGATATACAAGTAGACGAAATACAACGCCATACTGCTGCGATAGAATACCTTTTAATCAAAGGCCTTTCGGTCCTCTTCAGTGATTGTACAGAAGCGATACAGTATGAATATCTGAGGCCAGCAAGGCATGCTGGTCTATGTCAGGATCCCTGTGCGTAATAATGCACAGGGGTCCACTCTACTTAGGCTGGAATGATATATTTCATATGAACTCAACCCTTGAATGAACTGCTGTGAATTACTAGTATTATTTTCTTAAATTACAAAATGTCTGTCTCTTTAGTTCATTCAAGGTGTGCTTGCCAAGTATCTCATGCTCGCACGTAAAGTAGTCTGGTAACAATAGGATCAGAGCGAGGCCAGTTGTCACAAAGATCGCAAAATTGGAGCCGGTAAGAAATGTCTTAGTTTCTGTCGTACCGCACTGTTGTGTTAAGGAAATTAACGTTATTCGGTAGATTTTTCTCTTCCTGCCACAAGCTGCGATAACAGACCTCGCTTTGATACCTTTATGAATAATGTCAATATAATAAACCAATCACAGCTTTACCTTGCATCCGGGTACCTTGCCTTAATCTTGTGTAACTCGGTCTCGTTATCAAATGTCATCAGCGACACACCAGCCTCTGCAGCAAAACTTTTTTTATCAAAAACGAGGTCAGATTATTGTTAGTAAATATGGAACGACAATTGCTGCTTTTCGTGCATTAAAAAGACTGCTTAGTTAATTGGAAATTCAAAGGAATGTAATAAGGTAATTATACTATAAGAGCCTGATTACATGAGGCGGGCTGACCCGGTTTGGAGAGACCGAGCCAGTCCGGCAAACCGGGCTAGCCTTCACCTCATGTAATCGTGATCACGGCGGACTAGCCCGGCATGGAGTAGAACTACAACGCATCCCACGCATTGTCTTTGTGGCAGCCATATTAAACAACGACTTCCAACCAAAAACGTTCGCGCCAATACCTCCAGCCCGGGCTGGCTCGCTCCATGTAATACCGAAATGAAACACAGCTCAGCAAACCGGGCCAGCTCTCCTCGTGTAATCAGGCCCCAAGTAGCAATGCCCTGTGTTTATGAAACTTACCTGATAAAACTGTTCTGCTTGCACGTATGGGCATAAACAATATCCGAGGGCTGTACGCCCATTCCAAGAACTAGTAACAATTCATTCTGCAAGAAAAACATTTCAGCCTTTAGACATGAGCTGGTATCGAGCCGGACACCTTTCGCGCTTACTGTAAAACGGTTTTCGGCTATTTATCGTTGTAGACTTTGGCCAGCTTTTCTCAGTTGTATCGATAAAAGCTGGCTAAATCCTTTTTTTACCATATTTGCCCATCTATTGTCGCGACTAAAGAATATTCAAATTCAAACAGAAACAGTCGGCTTGCACAAATATTTCCCTTAGCGGGGTTTGGAGATAAAGATTGTCGCACAGAATGGTACTGTGGCAAGAATGTCGAATAGAGGTTTTGCACCACCACGTCACTTCCTAGCAACTGTTGCTACGCCGCCATGTTGGATGGCAGGCAGAACCAAAATGGCATACTGTTTGACTGAGTGTGAAACATTTTCGCTCGCCTGGATTTTCCAGCTAGGGACGCACCATACCCACATTGAACGGCTGATACTCCACTGTCAGCCATTTACTATAAATAGAATAAACTTTACAAAAATGTAGGTTTGTTTGACATCGGTGTTACCATAGCAACACAGCGTTCACGTCATGTAATTTACATATCAATTTTCTGGAAATCTAGACCTAAACTTTTAAAACGACCTAGTGTCCCTTGTAGTCTAAATGTTTAAAAGAATTGTATGAGAGCATTTTTGAAAAAAAAATGGGTTGAATATTTTCGTTTAAAAAAATAAACAATTCGCCTTACTTCCTGTTTAGTCGTCGACAACTGTATTGTCCGGACCGATTCCGAAACCGGCCCGAAACTGTTTTGTTCAGACTACTGGTGCCCAAGATCTTGTGTTCACATTTGGTTCCGAGCACATGGTCAGTGATTGAAACATCGAGGATTTTACGCCATGCAGCATGGCGTGTACGCTTTTTAAGCGTGCAAATAAGCATATCGTGTGGCGTTTGCATATTTTTGATGATGTGCTTCTACATGTGAAACTTGAGGGATGACGTGAACGAAGAAAACTGAAGACGAAAGTTAGCGCGGTTTTATCAATATAAGTATATAGGGGGAGGGTCACAAAATTCTGGGCGCACGTTTAGGGGAGGTCAATATATTTTAAGCCCCGGTTTGGGGGAGGGCCACAATTTTTAGGCACGAATTTATATAAACTAAGTAGCTCCCCCCCCCCCCCCCCCTCCCCCAATGATTACTGACCACTCCCCACATTTGATAAGTTTTGTCACTTTTTATTCAATATTTACATTGTAAATGGAAAACTAAAACAATTCCTTACAAATGCTGTTAAATTACACAGATCATACGCTTGGGCTACCTGTGGTTAACGATTTGAAAGTAGACGTCACTTTTGTCACATTTTTGAGTTTAAGAGTACGATTTGCGGGATTTGTGCCAGAGTTGTTCAGCCATGATACTCAATAACATTCCCTCTACGGGCTCACCTTACTCGCGCAGTCAAAGCCAAAGCCAAGTTTGTGGAGAAGATAAACAAGCATCCTGTCGTCATTGCATTTTACAGCTAAAAGAATACAACAGAACATTGCTGTTTATTAGGAACGTACACGTAATCCACTGTACCAAAAAAAATGGCGCCTTGTACTTTTACCCACAATTCTTTGCGCCCCAAAAAACTTTAAATTCGTTATAAAATCGCGGTAGAGAGGTTTTAAATCTTAAAAACAAGCCAGTACCAATGATGTTGCTAATTCACTGTTATTGAAGAAAATAGATGATTTCTACGTGTTATTTTGACCGTGTTAGGTTCGCAAGGGATTGTGGTCTAATGGACAGCCGCCATCTTTTTCGGTACGGTGGATTGTTGTTCGTCCTTCGAAGCGAAGTTGACCATGACATGATGAACGAAAGCTTTAAGTGGTTGGTTTCGTTGTGGTGATCCTCAGATGGCTGATCAAACCGATCTGTCTTCTAAGTGCAATGAAGCCGACTTTTATCAAGAAAAGTAGCACCAGGAATCGTTGACTTACACCAGGGAAGTGCGGCGGGTGTCCAAAAGAGCCCATAACTAGGAGCGTCCATCCCACATACTAGGCCTATGTCACAGCGTTGTTACAAGTTAGGTTATTTTTAGAATGGTTTCCCGCTAGCGCTATTGTTGAGTTGCAATTATTCCTAAGGGAATCAAATCACAAAAGTAGCTAATAATGATCGAGGCATCTTTTGTTCCGCCACGGTGCAATCTACCAATTGGCGGGGAAAATAATCTAAAAATAGCCCAACTTATAAAAACGGTGTGAAAACTATATAGGAGATATGGATGCTCCTAGTTATGGGCTCCTGGTAAAGTACAGGTCACAGGTGACAGGTTGTTAATTCCAAGACCTAACCCTAACCACAAACCTAACCCTAACCATCGGACTATAGTTCACAGCTTGACGACGGGTTCTCATTCGCCTATATAACTAGCTATAGATCACAAGTAAACAAGAAGTGACCTGACCTGTACTTTACACCCGCCGCAGGGAAGTGGGGTACTGTCCCCTAAAGGCCCCTGCATGAGTTAATTTAAGTTATAAGAAAGTTTAAATAGATAAGTTTTTAACTGAGATTTGAATTTCGAGAGACACGAACACTTTCTTATGTTTATGGGCAGTTTGTTCCATAAATGAGGAGCTGTAACAGAAAAGGCACGACTTCCATGTTTTTAGATTGTATTTTACTTCTTGTAAGTAAAAAGCATTAGATGATCTTAGGTTTCTGGTAGGCTCGTAGCGATTAATCATTGCCATTATAGAATTAGGTGCAGGGCATTTAGTGCCTTGAAGGTTAAAAGTACCCTGAGGTCACTTACAGATCTTGATTTTCGTTCTGGCCACGTTTTAGTGAAATTATAACTTTATAGGGCATGTTTACATGAAGGGAGGTGGACCCTGGACCAGCAGCATTGTTATCCATATGCAAAACAGTCTCAAGGGATTACAATACAATGAAGTGTTACGCGACAATAATCACGCAACTTATATTTTTATCATTGAAGTCATATCCTAAATTTAATCTATGTATATCATGTTAATTAATTGCAGACAATCTTCAAGTGCTAGTGTCTCAAAATGAGCAACCTTTGGAACTAGCAAGAAAACTTGCTGATTATGCTTAGGTAGTACTTAACTTACACTTTTGCATATGCAGTTGATTTTAGGCGTCGCAATGAGCTTTCGTGAGTAAGTAAAACGACTTCGTGACACCAATAGTCTTCAGTCACGTTTATGAATTAGTTGCCTATTCTCAGTTATATTTTTAGGTCTATCCAAAACAGAATGTTAAAAGGTTGGAAATGAATGGTTTACATTTCAGCTTGTAGCATCGACATCAAGCTTGTAGCCTCGATGTCAGGATTGTACCATTGGCCGTTCCAGGAACAGGCAGTATCACACCAGCGTGCGTATCTACATTAAATTGGCATCGTTGACAACTTTATCAAAACATCAAAACTATGCAATCTTATTTGGTAGAAAATTATGAAAAGAAAAGGAGATAGCTCCTCAAAAGTTACCCAATCTAAGGACTCCCACGGGTATACTGTCTGGTCCGATAGCTTAAAAGAAAGCCAATAATTGCTGTAGCGTTAGAGTGTGCCTCTAAAGAAGAATAAAAGAAGAAGTGACGTGAAGTGAAGATCCCGAGTTATAACCTCTCGTAACATTGGTGGAGAACCGGCTTCATTTAACAAAGAACAAGAAAAGAGAAGAAAAAAGTATAAAAGAACCTGCAAAAGGTATGCTGCAAATGGGGCTGCTCCATGTTTGTCTTTCCTTGGGGTACTACCCATTCGATAATGCACTTTATCAGCAATGTAAAATCTCTGTAATTTTTTATCCTATGTAGAATTGTTTAAGTGGCCTTAACGTAGTCTTTTACGAGTGTCTAAAATTAATAGTAATAAGTTCATTTAAGTTGTTATAGGTAAGAGACGTGATGATTTCTGAACTCACAATCTAGGCCAAATCTATCCAAAAGTTAAAAGTTAAAAAAATTAATATCCAAATAACTCGTAACAAATTTTTGATACTCGTAACAAAATTCATTCAAACTGTGGACCAGAAGTAAAGCTAGAGCGGCTGCGGCCGAACGACTAGAAGACACTATCTATTCATGTGAATACCCTGAAAATTCTCAAAAGCGCAGTCCATTCAGACAAATATTCCATTCAGCATGGAGAAGTATAAAATCTCGTACTTGCAGTACACCACTTTGGACTCATCGAAATCAAAGTTTAAGTCGGCGTATATCTGAAACTTCAACTGAATCAAGTGAAACCTTAGATCAACCGGACAAACAGCCCCAAACTTCCCAAATTTCAATTGAATCTCAATTACCTGATAGTTCACACGTTTTAATTGAAGCAGCTAACCTACTAACTACAATTGAAGATTTTCCCCCACCGCCGGAAGATTTCCTTTCTCTTGAATTTGAAGACGAAATTGCAAGAGAACCTTTGTACGAAATCCCTGTAGAACCACGGAGATAAATCTTTAAGAGAAGCTAGTTCATCAGAGCTACCTAAAAAACCTTTGAACCAAATTCCCCCACAAACAACTATTAATCCAATATACGACCCAGTATTTATTGAACCAGATATTTCGCCCACTGAATCAACGGAAACATCTCCTAACACTGAAACTCACGATAACCATGAAATGGAAGCTCAACTTGAACAACAGTTACAACAAATGAGGACTGAGCGACACGCTCATGAAACGAGAATGACAGCTTTACATGACGCTTATTCGGAGTCGCTTAGTTCAAAAGGTATGTTTAGCTTTCCAACTTTTAAAGGAGACGAAACTGAGGATGTACATGAATTTTTAAATAATTTTACCCGTGCTGCAGATTTTTGTGGTTGGAGCCATGCGAAACAAGTACAAGCCATACCACTTTATCTAAAAGGCGATGCAAGTATTTGGTTTAATTCCTTACCCAATAAAGATGAAATTAACCTTATAGAACTAACCAAAAACCAATTTGCATCAAAGGCTTCTAACTGGCGCTTAAGACAGAATTTAGAACAACGGAAACAAAGGCCAAACGAAAAATTGAGCAGAGATCCGACAACAATGTAGTAGGCTTAATCTGCCAAACACAGTGGCTTCATCATTTTGTAAGTGGCCTACGCCCAGACATAAAAGATTATGTTGTTCTGCAACAACCTGAAACATTTGAAGCAGCCGAAAACTTTGCAAAATTGAAAGAATCAGTTTCACCTTTTCCAACTGCGCCTACTACTATTGACAATAAACAAATTTCACAAGACATTATTCAACAATTGAAAGGTGTAGGCATAACTCCAACTCAACCAGCTCATGTTGCAGGTTTTCATACAAATTTCCCTAATTTACAGCAACAAATATCGCCTATTAATGCCCAACAGTATCATACTGCACCACCAAACCAAAACCTTAACATTAGGCAAATAATAAGGGAAGAACTAAGAGATCAACAGAAAGCACAATTTAAACCGGAAAAACCAGGACCGCGATACCATCCCAACCCGAGGAATTTCAGTAGGGGAGGAAGGACAGCCTTTGGTGTCATAATTTGTAACTACTGTGGCAGGAAGGGACATTTTTCTTTTAGCTGTAGATTTTTGCAAACTGTGAATCAAAACCCGAATCAAAATCAAAGTCGCTACAGGGATCCAAGAGTCCCGAACCAAATGTACACTGCCCGCTCAAACCAATTTAGACAGTCCGGATATCAGGAAAACTGAGAGGGTTCCCTATCGCAACGGAAACATCTAGTAATAACATGCCACCGGTAGGGACCCGTAACATTTCGAAGCCTAAGAAAAATCAGAAACGAATTAGTAAAAAGCCAAAACTGTGCTCAAATGAAAAGGGAAAATTTGGGAATAAAAGCCTTAGAAGTGAAAATTTTGAAAGGCCAAATGAGACTAAGACAATACCGAGCCAAAACAGTACTGAAACAAATACAGTTGATCACCAGGAGTTTTGAGATACTAAATTTCAAATAGAGACAAAACAAAGAGATCTCTCACATTATCCTATAAATAATATATTTCAGCCAATCATAGCTCAGCTTTACTATGAAATACAGGGCGGTATTTCATGTTTTTTCTATGAAATACAGAGCGGTATTTCATGGCTAGATCAAGGCCAATCAAAATGCAGGAAATTTCGCGCCCTTTCTTTATCAGCCAATAAGAATTCACCATTTTGAATACATAATTAGTCTGCAGACGTGCGCGGCCGCCACTCGAAATTTGTGTATTTTGCCTCCACTACACAATTCAGACACACACAGTCATCTAGGATACTTGGGGATGTCGGTCAGCCGAGCCCAACGACGTTTATTCATATAATTGCTCATACTTGCTTACAGGCATTCGTTCTTCAACTTTTAGTCTCTATTTACTACTATTATTAATTATTGCGACACTGCCGGATACGAAAACCCAAAACCACTGTGTGGACTAAACGGGAACGTATACTCCCACCAATGCAGTGCCGCCAACTCTGGGAGCTGAGGTCATCTAAATACATTTAGTCCGATATGATAAATACGATCTTATGCCGATTTAAATTAAACTCGGACGATTCTAACCTAGCCAGAATGTTTCCCTTAATGTTCGTTATGCCTCCGGCTTCTGGATCCAATCATTTTAAAAAATGAAGCAAGGTAGCAAGGCTGACCTAGAATGAATTCAACCTCTTAACAGTCACCTACTTATGGCACACTACATTACCCATAATTCTCAGCACTACTCTCCCCAGGCTTCTGTTCCGTGCCAGCAAAATATTCATTTCTGTGAATTTCGTACCTCAACTAACATAAATTACACTTTCCGGCAAGAAAATTTGCAGTCTATCGTCTGGTAAGTTACTTTGTTTTCGTGATAATTATTTTTGTAAATTTGTTATTTATAGGATAATATGGTTATTTCATGGTTTTCTATGGAATACTGGCGAAAATTGAACTCGAAATTCATATTATTCCATGAAATAACCAGTAATTATAATACCTCAACAGAGAAGTTAAACTCAGAACGCAAAGAAAAAGAGTTTAAGGAAATAAATCAAAACGTTAATGAACAAAACGTTAACTTCCTTCAACAAGAAGATGTATTAGATAAGCCAAGTATCCTTAAAGAAAACGAAGCTGTAATGATGTCAAACCAGTTTCAAATTTCGAGAGATACTAGCGTAGTCATTCCAAAAGAGAATTTTGATGAAAAATGCACAAGCCAAACTGAAAATGTTACAAACCCTGAAGGTAAAACAAAACCTCAAGAAGAAATACATAAGAGAAACAATATTGATACAGGCTCAAAAACAGAAAACCAAGAAGAAATAGGTCTCCAAAATCAAACAGATTTTGAACAAAATTTCGAACAAATAAATGCAGTTCAATTCCATGCAAATCCAAGCAATCTAATCACTTCAAAGCAAAATTGGTGACACAAATATTTCAATCGTAATTGACACAGGAGCAGCTATTACCGCAATCAGTGAAAATGTGTGGAAAAAGATAGAAGAATCACATAGTTTATCTAGTACGAACAACCCAATGGCTATCGAAACGGTTAGCGGGGAACCCTTAGAAATGTTGGAAAAGACAACTATTAACTTTGATATTCAAAACTACACCTTTTCTTTCGAAACACACGTTATTAAGAATTTACATTATGATACTATATTTGGAAGAGATTACCTGACCAATTATAATTCAAACATAAATTGTACTAGCGGCACTGTTACATTAACTCCAGAAGCCGAAACTTCGTTTCCATTTTCACAAGATCGAAGACGATTTCAGTAGTTTTATGAATAACGATCCAAAAGAAATGGATACATATACAGTTCACGCGCAACACTCATTTATTTTGCCGCCACAATCAGAAACATTGATCCCGGGAAAAATAAGAGGATCACCTCCAGTTCAAACAACTGGTCTAATTACAGCCAGAGAGGACATACCAGACAGATATTCTATCCTCGGCGCCTCAGAACTCGTAAAAGTATCAGAGCATAACACAGTTCCAATACGATTGATGAATCCAACATCACAATCGATTAAAATTTACCGCGAAACTAAACTCGCTAGCTTTAATACAGTAGACGATATTGAAACTTTCGAATTCAGTGACGATTCTAAGAACTCTCTAGATGTCCCAAACGAAGACAATAACGATGACCATAACACTCGTGACTATTCTGCGTTACCTGACCTTTCAAGTTGTGTTTTTGAAAATTCTGATAGACAGAAACTAAAGGATCCCTTATACAATTATCGAGATGTTTTTGCAAACACTAAAGAGGAGCTGGGTAGAAGTTCTCTCATCAGACATACCATTGACACAGGGTCTAACTCTCCGATTAAATAAAGACCGTATCGAACCTCTCCAGAAAATAGGCAAGAAATTGACCGGCAATTAAGTTAAAGAAATGTGTGAACAGAATATAGCTCAACCATCGGTAAGCCCATGGGCGTGCGTCCCCAGTTGTTTTAATTAAAAAGGAAGATGGATCAATGAGGTTCTGCGTGGACTACAGAAAATTGAATGCATTCACGAAGAAGGATTCGTTCCCTTTACCACTGATTAATGACGTCCTAGATAGTCTTAGTGGAACTCAGTACCCTGAGGTCACTTACAGATCTTGATATTCGTACTGGCCACGTTTTAGTGAAATTATAACTTTATAGGGAGGTGGACCCTGGACCAGCAGCATTGTTATCCATATGCAAAACAGTCTCAAGGGATTACAATACAATGAAGATAGCCCTAGTGCTAGGACGAGCAGTATTGTCAGTTATTGATATGCAAAACAGTCTCGAGGGATTACAATACAGTGAAGATAGCCCTATAATACAATACAGTGAAGATAGCCCTATAGCAGTTTTGTCAGTTATTGACGTGCAAAATTCAGTCTCGAGGGATATTACAATATAATGAAGATAGTCCTAGTGCTAAGACTAGCTAGTAGCTAGCATTGTTATCAATATTCAAACATTCTCAAGGGAATACAATACAGTGAAGATTGCCCTATAATACAGTGAAGATAGCCCTATAGCAGTTTTGTCGCTTCAGTTGACGTGCAAAATGCAGTCTCGAGGGATATTACAATATAATGAAGATAGCCCTAGTGCTAGGACCAGCTAGTAGCTAGCATTGTTATCAATATGCAAACATTCTCAAGGGATTACAATACAATGAAGATAGCCCTCCCTATAATACAATACAGTGAAGATAGCCCTATAGCAGTTTTGTCAGTTATTGATGTGCAAAATTCAGTCTCGAGGGATATTACAATATAATGAAGATAGCCCTAGTGATAGGACCAGCTAGTAGCTAGCATTGTTATCAATATTCAAACATTCTCAAGGGATTACAATACAGTGAAGATTGCCCTATAATACAATACAGTGAAGATAGCCCTATAGCAGTTTTGTCACTTCAGTTGACGTGCAAAATGCAGTATCGAGGGATATTACAATATAATGAAGATAGCCCTAGTGCTAGGACCAGCTATAGTAGCTAGCATTGTTATCAATATGTAAACATTCTCAAGGGATTACAATACAATGAAGATAGCCCTATAATACAATACAGTGAAGATAGCCCTATAGCAGTTTTGTCAGTTATTGACGTGCAAAATGCAGTCTCGAGGAATATTACAATATAACGAAGATAGCTCTAGTGCTAGGACCAGCTACTGTAGCTAGCATTGTTATCAATATGCAAACATTCTCAAGGGATTACAATACAATGAAGATAGCCCTAGCCTCCCTTCAGGTAAACAGGCACAGGGTCGGCGTCAAACACTCCATTTCCAGTAATTAAAGGGTTACAAAGATTTGTGATCAATCGAATCCAGTTTAAGGCTTATATTCCCTTTGACAAATTAATATTTTGGAGAAACGAAACAAGGGAACATCATATATCAAAGAATGAAAAGGATCGGTGCCGCGGAGTTGTTCAGAGTTAAAGTGCAACTAACCCCTTTTGCAATTTTTATACATATGAATCTTTGGAAGGTTTTGAGTACTTCTGCGAATAATTTTTTGGCTACCAGAGAATACTCTATGTTCTAGGCTTGTTTCAAAATGGTGAAAATTTGACCTTTTCTGACGCATGACCGCGCAAGAAAAAGCCTGGGTCGATTCTTGATCTTACTTCTCTGTAAGCCAAAAATTTCTTCGCAGAAGTACTCAAAACCTTTCAAAGATTCATATATATATAAAAATTGCAAAAGGGTTTAGTTGCACTTTAAGGGAAGCGTCCCATATTCATTTTTCCACGAGAAACGTCGCTCAATTCACTCTTTTCACCTGGTGGCTATCTTGGATTCAAAGCGAGGCAATCCTTTGTTTTTGCCAGGTCAGCCTCGTATTGAGAGAGAGTCAAAACAGGGCTAACCTGGCAAAAACAAAGGATTGCCTCGCTTTGAATCCAATATGGCCACCAGGTGAAAAGAGTGAATCCCGGTTTCTGGGAAATTACTCACCCACCCCTCCCTTGGATATGCATCGTTCTAGTAATGATTAACCATTAAAGGTTAGGATGAAGTGTGGGGGAGGGGTGGGGGTTTCCCAGAAACCGTGATTGATCCAAGAAATGTCAGAGTGATTTATCGATTTTTTTCAAAAGTCATACACTATACCTCTTTCCATTCATGTCCACCTTCAGTTAATCCAACTTAAACAACTTCTCACAACGTCTGGGTCCCATTTAGGACCACGGGCTCAATTTATGTTGGTTGAAATCGCTGATCGAAGTTATTGAAGGCGTAGAAAATTGCGTAGCGTCCTAGGGGAGGGGAAAAGGACGTCGGAATGCCGCAGGCAATTACAGTAATTAATAAGGACCTGATTAAATATGCAAGGCATGAAGTTACTGAATTATGCATATGTGATGTTTCTGAAAACTTATTCCACGGAGAAACGTCACAGGTCAAAACCCACCACCCCCACCCCCAAACTTCGCTGGACGTTTCTCGTGGAAAAATCGATATGTGACACTTCCGATTCCTAATAATAGAGTTTCGGAATAACTTTAGAATACCCGGCCACTAAAAAAATATAGAATACCCTGCAACTTGGATCATTAATAATTCATTTTCTCAAATTTTCATACAAATCTTCTAAACCTAACCCTGAAATAAAAATAAATAAAACCCTAACCATTTTCGACCAAAAGTCATTCATAGAACGACACTACATACACCTGCATGGAGAATTTGGCACAGTTTTGGAAAAGTTTTTATAAGTGATCTTTCGACATGCGGGGTATTCTAAAATTGTACCCTGATCCAAACTTAAACTTAAAAACCCGGCCTCACACAATCTGCCCCCTCGTTGGGTAAGCACAGTTATATATTGAACCAGTTTCATTTTGTAAATGATCAATGCATCATGGTTCTTGCTAGCAATAACTTTGGAAAATATCCATTTCTAAATATTGAATAAATTCTGATTTTAACATATCTGTTATTTCCAACCACGAACGCTGTGATGACTGCAACAAACAGAAAAGTCGCCTTCGGAACTCGTTCATGCACCGCGTTCTTTACGAATTCCCTAAGAGCAGGACAAAACAGACTCCGAATATCGAAAGGCATGGAAATGAGTCTTTGATGCAACTCCATCCATGTACTCTCATGTTGTCTTCCAAGCCTTTGAAGTTTAGAGAATGACATTTTTAAAGGCGCTGCACAAATGATAAAGACTCACATGCCGGAGAACCTTGCTGTAAAACTGCCGGATTCTTGAATAATAATCTAAACCGTTACAATATACCTTCAGCTAGTCTCTTTGTGTCCGCGCTTGTGTACCTAGACCATTTGGTAATTTGGCCATACTCACACTTGGATTGAGCGAAGAACACATACCTGGCATGCTTGTGTTTTACAATCCAAGTAGCCATGTAGCCACGTAGCCGTCTCTACACCATAAGTACCATACAATTGCAGGTATGTATATGTAGCCAGTAGCTACGACTCCCAAGTTTTAGTTGCCGGGTATTCTACATAAAGTTGTACCCTTAACTTACCATAAAATGGTTTAATCCTTGGAAGACGCTTCAACCACTAAAGAAGAGAAGTGGAGAAGAATATTTCATTATAGAGCAGACAGACAGACCGGCGATAATATGACTATAGGGTCGAAATCGGTACTTGATCCAAATAGTCACCGAATTCCCCGTCACTATCACACGTACCGTTAGTGTGTATGGCTAAACGTCCTTATCCGAGAACACTTGTTGGCCTGACAATTTACCACTGAATCAGTACAAGTCCAGAACCAGATCTAGAAGTATCGATAACTGAAGCAATGGCACGCGGCACATCAGTGTACGATATATTCTATTTTTAGAACGATACGCGGCGCTGAAACTACTTTCGTGGGGGAAAAACAATGGCAGCCATGTTTCTTTTATGAACACAAAATTAGTTTCTCATTAGAACAAATGTTTTCGTGCTTTGAGCCAATCAGAGTCGCTGGTGCAATTAAGTACAATGGACCCTTTGCAGTTTACGTCATAGCCGCCATGTTGGTGTACAGTTAACAATAGATTCCGCGTTTGCTTCTTTTGTTCTGTACACCAACATGGCCGCCGTGACGTCATGTGCAACCCATCTACAGGCTTGGCTATCGATTTGGCGAGAATCATTCTTTACTGAAAATAGATTATAGCGTAAATTGATGGGCCAAGACCTAGTATGACAGATCGAGACTTCTGGTTAGGAGGGTCTTCTGCAGTACAAACTATTTTCAAAGAAAAGTAATCATTGTTTTTCCTTTCTGATTTTTCGTATGAACATCAGGAAAATAAATAATTTTAACTGGACCAAGAACGGTTTTCAGTACTAACTTCCTGGTGCTTGGAGATGACTTCGTCAAAATCCACAACAAAGAATCCACTGTCGGGCCCCTATAAACAACAATAAACAGCTCAAGTGTTGTCACATTGCATTATTTTCTTTATGTTGCTAGGAGACAAAAAGTCCGCGTTAGCTCCTCCGCAGGCAACTCCGATAATCTCAAAAGAAAATATCGGGATTCCTATTGTACTCTCCTCAGTCCCCCTCTTCTTCCTGTTTACCACAGGAACCCCGTATCCATAAAGACGTCTGCGGACGTACGAAGTGAATTGGAAGTATAAATGAAAGAACTAAAATAGTCTCACCTCCCTCCCTGATGCGGTCGTCCTGGATTTGATAAACTCCTCCAAAGTGTAGTCATCACTCACAACGCACATATGCATTGTGTTACTTGCATTTTCAATCATCATTCTTGATCTAGTTAGTACCTGATGAGTTGCAACATTGAGTTATGAAGGATATATGAATTAACAAATATTACCGGATTAATAATATATATAGGCAACGAGTTCTCCAATATGATTGGCTGAGAGCAGATGTATTTATGCTAAACACCAGTGCCAAATCGTGTAATACCAGTGCCGAATCATGTAATACCCAAGTGCTAAATGATGTTACACCCTCCCCCCCCCCCCCCCCGGTACTCCTGTTAGTGAGGTAAGATAAGATAACTTTATTTTACACGGTAGGTCCTTCGGGAGCGATAAAAATACAATTATGGAAACGGCATTATACTATGGTATCTAAATATACTAATGACTATAGCTAATATAAATAATTACTATTACTACTATAATATGATAAAAACTAAAAATAAATACAATTTCCCTGCTTTACAAGGACGCCGTGTCTTTAAGTGCTCACCCCGAAAAATCATGGCAGCGTATTTGAGATTTAAAAGTTGTCAGTGATGACGTCTGTCTAAGGTCTGATGGCAAGCTATTCCACAGTACCGCCCCACTATAACCCAAACTCCTTTTGTAAAAGTCGGTGCGGGGGAACGACACTGCCAGCTTGCCATCTGTGTTTCTCAAGTTCTATGACGCGACATCAGTCCGATTGATAAACCTCGAGGTCAAATATTCAGGAACTTCATTATGTAACACTTTGTACATTAAAATCGATTTACTGACCTTTCGTTGTCGGTCTAGTTTATTCCAGTTAAGTAACTGAAAGAGGTTATCGGCGTTAAAGTCATAGCTTGAAAATGTTATTATGCGTGCCGCGCGATTTTGTAATTTTCGGGAAAGGCCTTTGTTACAGTTGCCCCAAACTACACTACAATAGTCAAAGTGCGGTTGTACTAGTGCATTATAAATAGTAAGCAGTATCTCTTGAGGAACAAAGTGCCTAACGCGTTTGATGGCACTTATCCCAGAGGCGATTTTTTGGGATATCATGTGAACATGATTTTCCCAATTTAGGTTTTGATCAATTTGTACACCAAGGGACTTTGAAACTGAGACCTGCTTTACTGCGGCTTCGCCAATAACGAAGTTTGGGCTCCCCGTGAGATTGGATAGCCTTTGTCTTGAGCCAATGAGTAAAAATTCGGTTTTCGTCATGTTTAGCGTGAGCTTATTGGCAGCCAACCAAACAACAGTTTGCGATAAGCATACACTAAGCTATGGTCACTGATACTTATATGGGATACTCCAATGCAGGTTATATTATCAGAATGATTTGTAAATATAAGATCAATTAACGTGCTACTTGTTGCAGTAATACGTGTTGGTTCTTCAATCAACTGATGGAGATTGTAAATATCAGTGATATTAAAGGGGCCGTCTCACCCACAGTGCTTAGCGCGCTCACATAGCATAGCGGCCAATTTTGATGCCATCGAAATTCAGTTTTATGGTAGTGGTTATAATCTTTTCTTCATCTCTGCCATCCTTCCAGCTGTCGTCAAAAAAATCATACTAGGTTGAACCTTTTTTATTGCTCTTCCTATTGAGCCTCTTATTTAAGTGTTTTAAATTATTTGGTCATGCAATTTTAGTTTTATTTCAAGTGGCCCGTAGTTCTCTGATGGATGTCAGTCTCGTTCGTCCTCGGTGAAAGGAAACTGTAAAGATCAGAGGAGCAAACCTGGATAGTGAACTGTATTTGATGATCGATTATTGAACCCGCAGTTATTACATAAACATGTCGCGTTCAGTGCATCCTAGTCATTCCACGACTGACATAGATGTCCCAAAATCTGGGATCAGATAACACCGATAACATAGTCTAGTTTGTGACACCGGATGTCACAAACACGTACGACAGTATATCGTTACATCTTCCCTCTCAACAAAACAAATGATTATATAAGTACTATTTACAATATGCTGTTCCGATGATACTCCCGCAGTGTATCATATTAGATCGTAATATAATCACTCTGCCAGGCTGGCGCCTTGTGGCTGCGTTCAGACCTGCGGAGACCTGCATGAGGAAGTGTGTCAACAGCTAACGGCACAACAGGTACCTCCTTAGTATGGTCGGCTGTCTGTGTCGGTGCTGTCTCAACCAGTTCCGGTATGTCAGGGATGGGCGGCTCACCTGCTTGAATCAGCTGTTTGCGGTTACGCCTGTACTCGGTGTCACCGACCTTGACCACATAACTCCTGGAGTCTAGTTGCTCCGTACAGGTGCCAGCGCTCCAGCGGTCCTGACCTGGCAACCTCATGCGCACAGTCTCACCGGGAGTGATAGGTTTCAGTGGTTTCTTGTGCCTATCATAGTAATACTGCTGACGCTGCTTCATGCCGGTGATCGCCCGATCATCTTCTTCAGTCGCACTCTTAGGCCGCAGCAGAGTGCTCGCAATGGGAAGGAGTGTCTTGCACCGACGTCCCATAAGCCGTTGCGCCGGACTTGTGCCTACTCCTTCTGTGGGCGTATTGCGCCAGTCCAGTAGTGCCAAGAACTCTGACTGGCCAGAGTCTTTGCATTTTTTGAACAAACGCTTCACGGTCTTCACCGCATTTTCTGCCTTGCCGTTCGATTGAGGGTGATACGGCGAGGATGTCACGTGATCAAATCCCCAGGTTCTCGCAAACACAGAGAACTCGGCCGATGCGAATTGAGGACCATTGTCCGTCATAAGGATGTCAGGAACACCATATCGGGCAAACACTGCTTTCAGTTCTTTAATGATGCTCCTCGAGGTGGTTGTTGTTAGGCGTGCAACCTCAATGAAGTTGCTATAGTAATCGACGACGACTAACAGTGTGCGCCCATTTACTTCACAGAGATCTGCCCCGACTTTCGACCAAGGTCTAGCCACGACCTCGTGTTGTAGGAGTGGCTCCTTGCCTGGCGAACTGCGATATGCTAGGCATACATCACACTTTGAGATGTATTCTTTCAACTCAGTTGTCATCCGGGGCCAGTACAAGCTGTCGCGCGCTCGCCGAAGACAACCCTCGATACCGATGTGGGAGGCGTGTACTACTGCCATGAGCTCCTTGCGAAGGGAGGCTGGTACGACAAGCTGCTGCCCCTTGAAGACCAAATCATCCTGTATGGTTAGTTCATCGCGTATGTCGTAATACGAACAGAGACACTTATGAACATCTGATCTGCTCTCAGGCCAGCCTTGCTGTATGGCTAAGCGCAGTTCCTTGAACACAGGATCATCTGCTGATGCGTGCTTAATCTGATGCCATCGCGCATCACTGACTGGGAGCGAAGATGTGTGATCAACTTCCTCAAACTCGTGAATGTGTTCGCACCCATTGACTTCCGGTAAGTATGCTCTACTCAGAGTGTCAGCCAGGAACATCTCCTTCCCTTATATTTAAATTCAAGGCTGTACTTCTGCAGTCTAAGCAGCATTCTCTGTAAGCGCTGTGGTGCAGAGTTCAGTGGCTTGAGGACGATAGACTCTAATGGCTTGTGGTCAGTTTCGACTTTGATCAGGTCACGCCCATAGATGTAAGTCTCAAATCTCTCACACGCAAAGACAATAGCTAGTAACTCTTTCTCTATTTGCGCGTAGCGTGTCTCTGCTGACGTAAGCGCTCGGGAGGCACAGGCGACTGGCTGCCCGTTCTGTAGCAGCGCAGCCCCTAGCCCTGACTGCGATGCATCGCATTGGAGGGTCACTTCCTCCTCGAGGTTGTAGTACCTGAGTACGGGTGTGCTGGTGACGGCATCCTTCAGGTTGTTTAGTGCTGTTGTTTGGGCCTCACCCCAGGCCCACTCCACATCCTGTTGTGTGAGCTCGCGTAGTGGTTTTGTCAGGTCCGACAGATGAGGCAGGAACTTGCTCAAATACTGGGCTAGCCCCAGCAATCGTTGTACTCCCGCTTTATCTGTCGGTGGCGGCATTTCCTGTATGGCTCTAACTTTAGCTGGGTCCACCCGCAGACCCTGACCCGTAGCTAAATGTCCAATGAAAGACACTTCCGGTAGTCGTAGCTTCAGCTTGTCCGTGTTAAGCTTGAGCCCTCGCTGCTCACAGAGCTGTAAGAATGCCGTTAGGTTCTTGTCATGATCCTCATTAGCTTCCTGAAGGGTGCTTCCGTAACCAACTACGACAAAATCGTCGGCCACCACTTCGACATGTGGCATCCCTTCGATCAGTTCGTGCATTTTCCGTTGGAAAACTTCAGGCGCCGATCGGATGCCGAACGGCATACGCCTCCAGCGGTACCGGCCGAAAGGCGTGTTGAAAGTGGTGAGATACGAGGATTCCTCGTCCAGTTTCACATGCCAGAAGCCGTTTCTGACATCAAGCTTTGTGAACACCTTGGCTCCATGTAGACGCGTAGCTACGTCCTCGATGGTCGGCAGGGGGTAGTGTTCACGCTGGATCGCCTGGTCGAGGTCTTTCGGATCCAGACATATCCGAAGTTTCCCGTTCTTCTTAGGTACGACTACTATCGAGCTGACCCATGCTGTGGGTGTTGTAACCGAGGCGATGATCCCCTGCTGTTCCATATTATCCAGCTCGGTCTTCAGTCTGGCCCTCAGTGCGACTGGCACGCGGCGCGGTGCATGCTGGACATGATTAATGGCGGCGTCGAGTTTGATGTGGTACTCGCCCTCTAACTGTCCGACCTCCTCTGCGAAGACTTTCGAAAACTTTCCCACCAGCCTTTCTTTTGACAAACGGGTAGCGTTTTCCGTGTTGTTTACTGCATTCTCTACGGCGTAGACCGGAACGTTTCCTGTTTGCGGCTTGTTTATCGCGTCATTGTCCGTATATTTAATTATGTTCATGCCGATGCACGCTTTCCTGCCTAAAATTGGGCGCATGTCAGTGCAATCGACGAGTTTGCAATCCAATCGACACTTAAACTTGTCACGCCACACTCTCATAATTACTTGGCCAACAACCGGAAGTCGCGAGCCACCGTATGCTGTGATTGCCGTCTTGACTGGTTGGACTTGCTTTAGGTCGTAGTCTTTAGAGGCTTTCTTGTAGAGGTGAAGCGAGACGACATTGCATTGAGCTCCTGTATCGGGCTGGAAACGTAAACACTTCCCTGACTCAAGTTTCAGTGTCACGAGCTGCGAGTCATCAAGCGTGACTGCGGCGATATTGCTGACAACATACAACTCGGTTTCGTCAGAATCGATTTCCTCTTCGACAACTCGTACTGTTTTGCTTGTCGTTTTGCTCGCCTTTTTTCCTCCACGCATACAGCAGCGAAGTGGTTGAGTTTCTTGCAGTCATTACATATTTTGCCACGAGCTGGGCAACTGTCTGGCTCGTGTGCTCGACCACAGTTCCCACATTCCTTTGTTGTCTAGTCGCCGACCCCGTTGTTACGGCCACGTTGTCGACGGAATTTATTGTCGAGATGAACTGCACTTACGGTTTCGCCATGACGGCCGTATTCCTTCATTTGTGCGATTGTACTCTCTGATGCACGGCAGATTTCGTCGGTTTTCCGCAGCGTGAGTGCGGATTCCCTCAGCAGCCTTTCTCTTACTTTGTTATTGCTGATACCAAACACCAACCGGTCACGTAATATTTCTTCGGGAGTTATTGCATTAAACTCGCAACCCTCTGCCAGTTTTCGCAAAGCTGTTCGGTACTGATCATACGTCTCCCCTGGCTCCTGGGATCGCTTGTTAAAGCGATAGCGTTCGAAAGGAGTGTTTTTTCGCGGCTGGCAATACTCGGCGAATTTTGAGAGAACTGGCTCAATTTTTGTTTTGTACGCCTCGTCCTCCAAGTCCGCAAACGTCGAGTACACCTCTCTCGTTTCTTATCCGATAATCGTCAGTAGCGTGGCTACCTGTACTGCCTCGTGCTTCTTATTCAGCTCTGTTGCTAGTGAATAATTGTCCCAAGCGAGTTTGAAACGTTTCCATTTCTCAGCGACATTGGTCTCGTGGATGTCGAGTGCTGGCGGGGGCGGTAGCACGAATCCTGTGGCCATTTGTGCTGTTGGAAAATTCTCAGTCGTCTAAAGGTTCGGTCTCTTACTGGCTGCCACCATGTAAAGATCAGAGGAACAAACCTGGATAGCGAACTGTATTTAATGATCGATTGTTGAACCCGCAGTTATTACATAAACATGTCGCGTTCAGTGCGTCCTAGTCATTCCACGACTGACATAGATGTCCCAAAATCTGGGATCAGATAACACCGATAACATAGTCTAGTTTGTGACACCGGATGTCACAAACACGTACGACAGTATATCGTTACAGAAACAATTGTACGTTTGTGTCCACGATTTCCACCTACAACATGGAGAAGCTATTCTGATCATTAATCTTTATATGTAAAGATGTATCTACTATCTTTGAGCCGATATGGGTTTTTGAACACCGTGCATGGCTGGCTTACGTGACTACAATTTGCAACAAAACTCCACTTGAAGAACAGTTTCAGGGCTTTGGCGTTTAACTTGTGGAAACAGGTCTCTCTTGTTTCGAAGGGCGGAATTCGGGCTTTTAGACAGTGATTTTGCCGAGATTTTCGGATTCACCGGGTTGATCATTTGAAGTTTATACTCGCACGAAATTTGACAAACAAAGCCGCCGAGACTGCATGATAATAATTTCCTATTCAAGCGAGATGTTATTCGTTCACTGTTCTCTCTTGAACTGGCTCTCTGGCACCAGCAACGAGATTGCCTGCTAGCAGATGCATGATCTCTCTCTCTGCAGGGAAAACTAAAACCAAGGAGAGAAACCCCAGAGAAATCTCTCGCTTTCATAAGTAAGAGTTTCATACCGAGAACCGAGGTTCTAAGCCCTAAACATCCCGAGGGCCGTAGGCCCCGAAGGATGTTTAGGGATTAGAACCGAAGGTTCGAGGTATGAAATTGACATATCACATTTGGCGAGGTTTTCTCAAATAGAAAGGAGGTTTAAAACTGAGTTATAAACTTCCCTGTAACAGTTATAAACCTCAGATTTATTGTTCAACGGGTTTATACCAGAGTTTCACCCCTATGAAGAACAAAGAAAACCGTGTCAAGTGTGATATAATTGTTAGTATTACCCGGAGTGTGTGTTCTCTGTTTATAGCAGCGACGGGTGAGCGGTAAATGTTATAGTACAGCCAAGTACTACTCTATAACGCTTTGTTGACTTCTCATTCAGCTTGTAAGGTACTATTAGTTTCATCAAGGTCATCCATGTTCAAAACAAAATTATCATCCCACAGTGAACAAGGGGTCAAAGTCCCGGATATAAACAATAACAAAAGCACGCTAAGCACTGTGGGTCAGACGGCCCCTTTAAGAAGCGCTTCATTTAGATTCAGATAGGAGGTTGCAATTAAAATCGTCCAAGTTGATATGTTCCGTATTTTCTGAATCTATTTTCCCGATGAGGCCTTCTAAATATGTGTAAAATTAAGGGGGCGGTAAACTGTAGATAATATGAACGGCTTAGATCTACAGCTAGGGACAAAAGTCCTTGAAACACCCCCTTCCCAATGTTGGGTGCAAAGTCAGAGTTGCAAGCGAGAGGTAGTCATTAAATTACGCACTTGTAACCAACCGTTGCACAGGGGGAATGGGAGCGCTATGGAAGCAAAGTGTTTCAAGACTTTTGGCCCCAGCTGTCTGAGCTGCGAAATGCCATCTGGTCTGTGTTATCAGCTTATATTCTGACGTGCTGACATGATGATTACGTAATGTTGTAAGTGAGGCGAACTAGCAGTGTCGTGTAGTCTCACATGCCTGTGCATCAGTGTAATGTAGAATCAGGTAACGTTTTCATATCCGCCGCGTAATTTCCTGGAAATAGTTATCACATAGCAATAAAATGCAACCGTAGATTCAAAGGATATACGATGACAAGAAACTGTTAGAGGCTAAGGTGGAAAAAGTTCGAAATTAAATATTTCTTTGGAGGAGGTTAGCTGAAGTTCACGGTATGGTACGTGTATAAGATCGCTCTATTTGCAGCGAGGAACTGAGAGCGTACATTCGGTTTCTATACAATCAGAAGAATCTATCCCTGCGAAATGTGGGTAAACTCTGTGACAAGTACAGTTACGCTCAGACACTACCGAAATTTGTTGCAAGAGTTCGAAATACCGGTCGTTCAAAATATACCTGTGTAAATAACATTATAGAACTATGAATAGAAGATTTTCTGCAGTTATCAAAAGCAAAGGTGATCGTACAAAGTATTAAGACTACTTGACTGTACATTAACACCTAACAGAATAGACACAAGATTGAACCGTGCCAATTGTAAATTAAATGAGTTATTTAATTACTCTAACGGTTATAGATTTTCAGTTGCAATGTAATCGTTAGTGATCTTTTCGACAGTAGCAGAAAAATCGGATTATTTAAAGCTATCGTAAGGCTGTCGCATTAAATATTAGACAGAAAAATTACTAGAATTCATCGAGTAGAGAAATGGACATAAATTAGTATCCTTGTTGCTAGAATTTGCCGGTTGTATTTTGCATAGGAAAATTATAGGCCTTTTCTACGGAGTTTTCCGTTTGCCGAGTTCATTTCTCAGTTTTTGAGTATTAAAACATGTGCTAGACTATTTATTCCTTCACCACTGTCTGTATAATTTTATATCATGAACAAACAGTAAATTAAACTTTCACATTGATTTCGAGACATTTTCTATTGTTTATCTCGCCAAATATAGCATAGTCTGAAATGTGACACGCGTTACCATAACTCGTGCAGTTATTAAAGTACTTGTAACCTTATTCCTCTTTACAAAAGTATATGAGTTACAATGGTAACACGTTGCATATTTTCACAGAAACCGCTCTCTTGGTTTAACTTTGCAGACAGTAAAGTTATTCAAATAATTTAACTGACAAATTCAGTAAAACATCTGACACAGGGGTTTATGTTCACTTGTCCGGACTCTTGAATCTGACTGTGCAGTGAAATACACACCACCTATAGCTAACCGCCATCATCATTCTGTCTCTCCTAATTTAAGTCAAGAAAACTATGCGGAATTTGTTGCAAGAGTTCGAAATACCGGTCGTTCAAAATATACCTGTACACTCCGAAAGGCTCTCCATATGTTTTTGTGTACGCAGTAGCAGCTCGTGAAATTATTTTTACAACGGTCACTACCAGTCACTAAATTGGTAAACATTTGTGTGTACACAGTAGCAGCTCATGAAATTATTTCTATAACGGTCACTACTAGTCACTAAATTGGTAAACTAATATAATTCAAACTTGTGCCTTACGAAAAGTAGTTGTTTTTCCAAATCCTATTTTATTCATATGTATCATGTGTCACCGCTGCCTTAGGCCGAACGTAACGCCATATAATCGTGACCGGGAAGATAAATACCTCGCGTGTACACTTCGATGAAGGCTCTATAATTATGTGCAAAGGCATTTACCGTTTCTATATTCTAAATAATTTCATTTCATTTCCTTAGATATATTTTCTCTTGCATTAATAAAATCCATCATCTATAAATGAAAAATCAAACCATTTGTTATCAAGTAAGATTCGAAGCTCGTCAATGTGTTTTGTAAGGCTAGTAATGTTTAAACATGCCATTTTAAAGCCACGATTATTAGGAAATATTGGTTGTGGGTTCATAGTAGCATTGACATTTTCAGGATGAGCTACGGATCACTGGTTTCTTAAATGGTTGATAAAATTAGATGCAAGGGTTTTAGTGCCTTTAATATTTAAATGGAGTCCGCTCATGTTAAGATGTGCCTTCGAAATATTAGCGTTTGGTAGGCATTTCCAATTATTCTGGGCCGCAAAACTGTTGACAATTTTGTTTACCTCTTTACTTTTTTCGGGTCTTTCTAGGTGTGTCAACGTCCTGAAATTCAGGACAATGAACAACTCTATTGTTTTCTTTCGTTCTTTGTATTTCAGGGTATTGTTTTGCTGTAGTTCATTGTATTCTGGGATTAGGGTTCTTTGTATTTCAGGGTGTTGTTTTGCTGTTGTTCATTGTCGTTGATACACCTAGAAAGAGCCCTTTTTTTGTTCAGAGAGTTAATAAGAGACACGCAAACATAATAAAATTACATCAAACTTTATAATTAGCACGCAAACTTAAAAATGTAAATACAAACTTTAAAAAATACAAGCAAACATAAGAAAGTGTCAGCAAACTTTATAAAGCAGACACAAACTTAATAAAAAGGATGCAAACTTTATAAAACACACACAAACCTAATAAAACGCACGCAAACTTAACAAAATGCACGAAAACTTTAGAAAGAGGATGCAAACACACAAAGTGCAAAACGCGTGCAAACTTAATAAAACGCACGCAAACTTAATAAAATGCACGCAAACTTTAGAAAGAGGATGCAAACACACAAAGTGCAAATCGCGTGGAAACTTAATAAAACGAAAATATATAAGCAAATACCGTGAACAAAAATACGTTGGATCCGAAGTGAGGACCTATACAGCCAAATTTGTGTAACAGATTATTTGGACTATTAAATATACAAAGATTTATGCAGAGAGTACTCCGTAAATTGAGCTTATTAGAGTTTACAAGAAATATCGTTTTGGAGATGAACGTATATGTAGAAGTAGTAATATATAATATATGTATTAAAAAAGCTAAAGTAAACGGTAAAGGGTAGCTTTCAGTTTCATATTTAAGCTTAGTAAACTTTATAAGAGAAAGTTACATAATTTCATTCACAAAAACACTGACTGACGCACATAAATGTCCTAGCAGTTTTAGGGGTCATATATTCTCCACAAAATATAAAAACAGGTGATAATAAAAAGACAACTTACCTCTCGAGACGAAATGGCTCCAGAATGATCGCGTGCTCATTCGGCTCAGTAACCTGGCCTCCGTTTTTCCTTGCGTGCATTTTGTTAAGTTTGCGTGCCTTTTATTAAGTTTGCACGCGTTTTGCACTTTGTGTTTGCATCCTCTTTCTAAAGTTTGCGTGCATTTTATTAAGTTTGTGTGTGTTTTATAAAGTTTGCATCCTTTTTATTAAGTTTGTGTCTACTTTATAAAGTTTGCTGACACTTTCTTGTGTTTGCTTGTATTTTTTAAAGTTTGTATTTACATTTTTAAGTTTGCGTGCTAATTATAAAGTTGGATGTTTGCGTGTCTCTTATTACCTTTGTGTGTGTTTCCTGTCCTAAATGTTTGTGTTTTGTCCCTACCGGCCACCGTACTTTTTTCGTTCAGAGAGTCATCCGATCGCACTAGAATTGAAGAGAACGTTACCTTTGTATTGGGCAATTCATGTTGAATTTTAGTACAGAGGTCGACGAATTTCTCTGCAACAACTTTCGGCTCTTCTGTCTTGATATTGTTGGTACCGACGCGTAGGATAATTTCCTGTGGTTTTGATCTTCGAAGGGACGGTTTGATATAGTCGCCCATGTCTTCAATGCCGGTAGCACCAGGGAAGGACTTCACAAACGTCCGACAGCTAGGTGATAGCTTTCGGCCATTGATGAACTTTATTATGGAGTCTCCGGCGATTACCACAGTAGGTGTCGACGTTGGATTTGGTGCGGGGGTTATAGGCTGAGCAGAAGTGGCCTGACCATTTTGCTGGTGATGATTGCTGGTTTGTTGTTGGCCGCGTCGAGTGCCTTTCTTTTTCTTCTTTCGTCCCTCGTCACTGTTTTGTACAGGTTCCTTCGTTGCGGGCTCGTCAGTATCATTTGGTGCAGACTTCTTCGTTGCGGGCTCGTCAGTATCATTTGATGCAGACTTCTTCGTTGCGGGCTCGTCAGTATCATTTGGTGCAGACTTCTTCGTTGCGGGCTCGTCAGTATCATTTGATGCAGATTAATTTCTTCGTTGCGGGCTCGTCAGTATCATTTGATGCAGATTTCTTCGTTGCAGGCTCGTCAGTATCATTTGATGCAGATTTCTTCGTTGCAGGCTCGTCAGTATCATTTGATGCAGATTTCTTCGTTGCAGGCTCGTCAGTATCATTTGATGCAGATTTCTTCGTTGCAGGCTCGTCAGTATCATTTGATGCAGATTTCTTCGTTGCGGGCTCGTCAGTATCATTTGATGCAGATTTCTTCGTTGCAGGCTCGTCAGTATCATTTGATGCAGATTTTTTCGTTGCGGGCTCGTCAGTATCATTTGGTGCAGATTTCTTCGTTGCAGGGTCGTCAGTATCATTTGATGCAGATTTTTTCGTTGCGGGCTCGTCAGTATCATTTGATGCAGATTTCTTCGTTGGAGGGTCGTCAGTATCATTTGATGCAGATTTCTTCGTTGCGGGCTCGTCAGTATCATTTGATGCAGATTTCTTCGTTGCAGGCTCGTCACTGAGTATCATTTGATGCAGATTTCTTCGCTGCGGGCTCGTCAGTATCATTTGATGCATATTTCTTCGTTGCAGGCTCGTCAGTATCATTTGATGCAGATTTCTTCGTTGCGGGCTCGTCAGTATCATTTGATGCAGATTTCTTCGTTGCAGGCTCGTCAGTATCATTTGATGCAGATTTTTTCGTTGCGGGCTCGTCAGTATCATTTGATGCAGATTTCTTCGTTGCAGGGTCGTCAGTATCATTTGATGCAAATTTCTTCGTTGCGGGCTCGTCAGTATCATTTGATGCAGATTTCTTCGTTGCGGGCTCGTCAGTATCATTTGATGCAGATTTCTTCGTTGCGGGCTCGTCAGTATCATTTGATGCAGATTTCTTCGTTGCAGGCTCGTCAGTATCATTTGATGCAGATTTCTTCGTTGCGGGCTCGTCAGTATCATTTGATGCAGATTTCTTCGTTGCGGGCTCGTCAGTATCATTTGGTGCAGATTTCTTCGTTGCAGGCTCGTCAGTATCATTTGATGCAGATTTCTTCCTTGCAGGCTCGTCAGTATCATTTGATGCAGATTTCTTCGTTTCAGGCTCGTCAGTATCATTTGATGCAGATTTCTTCGTTGCGGGCTCGTCAGTATCATTTGATGCAGATTGCTTCCTTGCAGGCTCGTCAGTATCATTTGATGCAGATTTCTTCGTTGCGGGCTCGTCAGTATCATTTGATGCAGATTTCTTCGTTGCGGGCTCGTCAGTATCATTTGATGCAGATTTCTTCGTTGCGGGCTCGTCAGTATCATTTGGTGCAGATTTCTTCGTTGCAGGCTCGTCAGTATCATTTGATGCAGATTTCTTCCTTGCAGGCTCGTCAGTATCATTTGATGCAGATTTCTTCGTTGCAGGCTCGTCAGTATTATTTGATGCAGATTTCTTCGTTGCGGGCGCGTCAGTATCATTTGATGCAGATTGCTTCCTTGCAGGCTCGTCAGTATCATTTGATGCAGATTTCTTCGTTGCGGGCTCGTCAGTATCATTTGATGCAGATTTCTTCGTTGCTGGCTCGGATAATGGCTTTGAGAGCAAACGAATAACTTCCAGCAAGCTGGCATTTTCTTTCAACAATTCCTCTACTCTATAGCTTTTCTTGAACGCAGCTCTTGTTCTAGCTTGGATACATGGTTTCGGTCTGGTTGGCACGCCATATTTTGCTGAAGGCTTCCGATCGCTTCCCAGATCTGTTTAATTTCGTCACTTTTCGCGTCTTGGCTGGTTCCTAGTCCGTCATTGTCGCTTTCGCAATCTACATCTATTTCGTCGTCCTGGTCCTCACTGTCACTGCTTAGAATTTCTGCAGAGTCAGTTTAACTAGAAGTAATAATCTCTTTAAGCTTCGTTTCGTAGTCAAGTTTGGATGCTTCTTCTATCTGTATGGTTTTTGTTCGAGTATAAAAGTTGACCGTAATGCCGGGGTCGAACTTCAGCACCGAACACGTGCCGTTACAGTTTTCTTCACCTTGTTCTAATTCGGTTGTCCAGAAGGATTTGAGTTCTTCAAGATTACCGGACCACTTAAATTGTTGTTTTTTCTCAATGAAGCTAAGGAATTTAGCCATATCTCAAATTTGCAACGACACTAGACTCTAACTGGGATCTCTTGAAGAGCTCTGCTCTGCGACGAGCTCTGTGTAAGTATTCCAGGGGGAAGGGAAGGAGGAGGCGAAAGAGAAAGGAGAGCCTGCGACAAGACCCTGTGTTTTTGAAATTTCCCTATCTGATTATTACGTATTATGTATGTGCCGCGGGGGTGGGTCAGGGTTTTGAGCTCAGTTTGGGCAGGTAGGGTCAGGGTTTTGACCTGATTTGGGCAGATCAGGGTCAGGATTTGAGTTTCATTTGGGTGCAGTCAGGGTCGGGGTTCAGTATTTTTTAGGCATGAGGGTTTCCATCCCCCCCCCCCCCCAAAAAAAAAAAAAAAATAGGGGGGCAATTAGATTTTGGAGCTCGGAGTTTGGGTCAAACAGGGTCAGGGTTTGAGCCTCTTGACCTCACATACATACTCATTTTTCATGTAAGTAACCCCCCCCCCCCCCCGGGTGTAACACCTGATGTGAACAAACTATATCCAACCAGAACTCCATTTGAATTGGGTTGACAGATGCGTTGGTGTTTCCAAACTTTTGCAACAATGTAGAACAATAACAAAGAGATTTGCAAATTTACAGAAGTTGAAAAACTGAAGCAAAATCCTTTGAATAACTTCACCACTAAAAGCACAAATATATTTGCGGATGAATGTTATTGACAAATAATCATATGGCTTTCTCGTGCAATTCTGGATTAATTTGAATTCGTAAGATTTTTCAAAGAGCTCATCCAATTTTTCAATTTCGAAAATCTCACTTGTTCAAATTAATCCAGAATTGCATTCGAATCCATTATTACCTATAAGAATTTTCGTGCATCGATAGACAAACTCTTGTAAGTGAAAGTGAAACCCTAGAAACCTTAATAGCATCGCAAAATGTTTGAACTGACTCTGATATGTTTCGTTTAATTATATTTTTACAAAACGAAAACTTTTGAATGGTCAGTAAGCACAAGAAACATATTACGCAGACGCAATGCCGTATTTATCATTAACGGTACTTGTTCTAATAAGAACACGCGCCGCTAATCATCAATGCCTTGCTGCATCTGCGTTATGTTGCGTGTGGCGGCTCACGCTTGTGTCGCTAGTGACAGCTCTGAAACTGGACAGTTTGCTGAGACAATGATGAAATACTAACGTCTGCTTTTCACCTAACGACATAAGCATCCCTGGGGGGGATATTTAAAAGGTACCAGAATCTCGTTTTATGGGCGTGGCTCCAATATATTTTCAACCCGAGGTGCCAATTTTTAAGTTAGGAAAAGAGGTCGACTTGTAGCAAGTCTAACCACTGCGGTCTCTGGATTCCCGGCTCGGGCACCGTATGCGAGGTAGGTTTGTTGTTGATTCCTTATCTGTATTCGAGAGTTTTTCTCCGGGTTCTCCGGTTTTCCTCCCTCCGTCAAAATCAACCGTGAGTTGAGTTTAGTGTGTCCAAAACAGCTAATGTAGTCAAGAGTGAGTGAGGAGTAAAAGCAGGCCCTCGACTGCTGTATAAGCTACTACTCAGCCTGATATAACAAATAACATGTTTATTAACTTTTTATTTAGTTTAGCTTTGGTCCGACGATCTGGAGTACCGTCTCCGGGAAAAAGGAAGCTATCAAGCTGAGCGACATCACACTTCTGATAAATTTGGTTCTTTTCAGTTGGATTAACAGCTAGAGGGAATGGGGTCTCTAATTTTATGTACTCAGTTCATCGGTAAGTGGTCATCAAACTTACATCTTCCCTAATTCAACATGGATGCAAGACCACAGCTGGTCTAGCCATTCCTACGGATGTAAGGGAGACTCTGTTGCACCCAGTTGGCTTGCAACTGACATGTGGCACATGATCGCACCTTCCCCTCAAGGGCTGCATCTAAATTAGTCCACTAAACAAACCTTAATACCTCGGTGTGCTTTGTGCAACTATTCAGTAGTAATTCCATCGGCTGACACTTTGATGGAACAATAACCCGGTTCCCCACAAATGTACCTATTCTGCATGCCGCACTGTTATCCTTGCGTGCAGTATGGCTTCATCTGATCCTCTACATCTTCTGGCATGGCCAGTAGTTTTCTTGGACAAAGCGCAACACCAAGGATAGGGAACTTGTCCAAATTTGTATCTACTTGGCTGTGTGATTATAGACTAGTACCTCTTCTAGGTTTACCATCTGTACTAGTGCGCATGTCTCCTCGGTGTTGTCGGTACTTCTGGCTAGAGGAATCTATATCTCAGGGAGTGGCAGCTGGCTCAGCGCATCAGCATTCGATTTATCTTTGCCCTGCCTGTGCATAATTTTGTACTGGTAGGCAGCTAAGCTAAGAGCCCATCGCTGAATTCTTCCTGATGCCATTACAGACATTCCTCGATTCTCGTCAAATAATCCAGGTAATGGATTGTGTGTAGGTGTGACATTAGTGGTGATTTGAGGCTTGGTTTATCATAACGCAGTTCATTAGTTGTACTTGATGTAACTGTTTTGGGTACCTGGATGCCCTGTGCATTTTTCGCAGCAGTAAAGTTTGCTTTAGATAACAATCTATCAATGTCACGAGGTCATCTCGTAGCACTGACATTGTCGAGAGTACTCACAAACTGACACAAAACTCCGAGAGTCTACGTAATTCTGACACAAATTAAAGGTAGCAATCGATTCCCGGATTTGTCTCAACCTGCCGTTAAATTTGAATCGATGGACGTTTGAGTATTTGAGTTTCGTAGGTTGCTATAGGCTCGGTTTCAGCCGCGGGTTTCTCCAAACTGAGCCGGGGAGATATTCGCGGGCGCACCGAATTCGAAACCCCCACGGCTGAACTAAGCCCAGTTTTGCTGGTGCTATATAGACATAAGATTGTAATAGTTATGGTACAGAAAGCAGTATATTTTTTACGATTACCTTGGATTTTATCTCATTAGCCGTGAAACATTTGTCAAGTCTCTCCTTGTATTCTAATCCATTCGATCGTCAACAAATATAATGTAGAGATCCCTTTGGGTATGACCAGTTACACACCGCGGCAAAACGGTATGCTCCGCTGGCCAAAAGAACGAAGGCTCTGCTATCAAATACAAATTACCGAGGGTTTCAACTTTTTTAGTAAATAATTTTATAACTTAGTAAACTCACAGTGAATTACAAATTAAGAAAACTTCAACCTGTTAAAGTCTTAGGCTTAGCTTTTAAGTAGTTTTCTTATTTTTTGACAAAACAGTTCACAAATGGATGCTTTTAAGCAGAAATTTTAAAATCACGGGTATGTGCCTTGTTGTTTCATTTAAGTTTTCGCGGGAAACTGGGGGCGGCCGCGCGCCGACAAGAAATAGCAAATACGCATGCGCATAACGTTTTGCCGCGGTGTGGACCAGTTATGGGCTCCTGGTATGACGAAATGTTTTCCCATTTCAAGTCTCTGGAACTTGGCGTCCTCTGTGACCCACCTGGTCACACGCAATGATTAACAAATCAGTTAGCGAGTAAAAACCTCTTTAGGTCAAAATAAAACGAGTCAATTTAGCATAAAACAACTAACCACGTGGCGGCGGATTAGGATGCATGCAGCACAACTACGATCCTACTTAAGCTTAAAAAAAGATATAATGTTTTGCAACCAAACTTGATTACTGTAATTGTTTTAAAAGCAGAATCGAAACGAGATTTCTGGAAATATTTACCAAATAAATAGGGACATATTTGGGTTTGTAATTTCAGTTCACGGAATTAATTAAATATTGAGTCACCATAAGATAAACAGCAATACATACGCTTGCATTGTAAATAAATTAATGCACCGTACACAACGTTTGCTGAAATATGTAATTTCTGGCGTATGAGTGAACAAAGTGGCGAATAAGACAGAAAGGCACGAAACCACTGGAGTCTGGGCTCTACAATTCTGTAGAGCACTTTGGGTAATTTGACTGAGGAATATAGAAGTGAAGTATAGCAGTCAACCGTAAAATTTTAAATAATCATTTATTGAATGATTAATAGTAGACGCATTGTCTTAGGGACGAGTGGGATGGGTGGGATGACAAACATATAGCCATGCAAAAAGATGTTGTCATTTACTGTCTCTGTGGAAACAACAAGTCTATAAATTTCCTTTCTTAATTACCAAAGAAGTAAAACTATCAATGTTTCAATACAAAATAATTCACAATATTCTCCCAACCCAGGTCATGCTATTTCGAGCAAATTTGTGTGAAAGTGACATTTGTCAGCTGTGCGGTAAAGACAAGCATACAGTACTCCATATGTTTATACAATGCGAGGTTTCAGCTTCATTCTGGGTAGAATCCCATAGCACGACTCAAAATTGCGTGCTGATTGGCTAACGAAGAGTTTAATATTTTGTGGAATTCAACGGTTAGAAAAGCTGATGTACAGGAAGCCCGCGCGTAAATATTTTGTTTATTTTTATTATCGCGAACAGAGACACAAATAATGTTAAAATTACAAACCAGGATATTCACAAAGTTAACAGTAGTCAAAGAACGGGAAAATTATATATCTTTTATTTCGTTTTTCACGAGAAATGATATGTTTTGGCCCTCGACTGAACAAGAGCGACTCAGACTAGCTAATCCGAGGAATCGACAAAAACAACTGCAGCAACAATGTGTGGTTTTGAACGGAAAAGCTAGGGCTTCGTGGATTTGCTGATTTAATTCATGTAATATTCACACAGAGAAGCTAAATGACTGAAAACAGTAAAAACAGGACGAAAAGTAACGGCTACAGAACGGTACTAAAATCGTGGTACAAGGAATTTTTTGGAAACGAGTGGACTGAACACAAGTATTAAACCACAGGCAGCCCAAGCTCTAAATATCTAGCTAATACTTACAGCATTTGTATGGGGATTTCAACGAGTTAGAAGTACGAAATAATTAATGAATAAAATGCCTTACCTTGCCTCCATAGTGTATTACTTGCTGTCTGTGTGGTAACAGGGGTGATATGAAGCGATTTTAGCGAGTTTTCATTTCCTCTGCTCCCCTTCCTAAGTCTTTTTCTTAGGAAGGGGATCAGAGGAAATGAAAACTCGCTAAAATCGCTTCATATCACCCCTGTTACCACACAGACAGCAAGTAATACACTATGGAGGCAAGGTAAGGCATTTTATTTATTAATTCAGTAGTATACAGAATGCCGGTTCTGGCCCACATTGAATTTTTTTTCTTTTTTTTTTCATCTAATGGACACCCTCACTTCGTTCGGCCCTCACTTCGTTCGGGGTCCATTAGATGAAAAAAAAAAAGGTGTAATGTGGGCCAGAACACGGCATTATGGATTCTACTAGAGTTTATTTATCGTATTTATACATTATATTAAATGACCGGTTTCTGACACATCTTTCCGGATTAGAGTAGTTTTGTTGTACTATTTTTTGTTGTTGTATTTTTTACATTTTAACACCTTATTAGAGAAACATGTTTATAAGGTATTATTTACTACTATAGTTCATTTATTGTATTTATACACCATATTTAATGATTGTAGTTATAAGGTATTATATCAACGCTCGAACACTTGGTTTATAGTGCACTTATTACATTTCGACACCCTATTAGAGGAACGATATTATACAGTATATCTGTCCTATTACATTTATTACGTTTATTACGTTTTTAATACCTATTAGAGGAATGATTAGTATACAGTATATCCATGGTACTAACATATATTCTTTACTTCAAGTAGTATACCCGGAGTCAAAATGATACCCGATTTCAGTGTACAATTTTCTTGCCCTCATTTAGCATTTATGACACCCCCTTAGAGCTTTTGTTCGCTATATTACCCCTTTTTAGCCCCAAAACAGCTATTTGATACCGAATTGCCTCACATGGTTTTTATTCACCCTCAGTTTCGATATGGGCGGTCGAGTTGTTGCTTTCGGACATCGTTTATGATATCCGCTGCTGCAGCGTTCCTCCAAGCTATTAGAGACTGGCAGATATATACGAATAGACATCCTCATGGATAAAGCCACTTGTATCTGGTTGATGCTTGGGAAGGATTACGAGTGTAAAAGAAAGCGATATAATACAGAGTACTGTGCTCAACATAATTATCAGATAAGAGAGGGAAGTAGATCACCAATACCCTGTTCGAAATGTGGGATTGGGTGTCGCACTAGTTATGGACTTTGCTCGAGGTGCGGCCAGAAAACGAGTCAATACCTCAAAGATAAAAAACGTTATACTAAGGTTCGCTTTGCAAAGGTGTTATTGGAATTGAAAAGAAACTACCTCCCAATCGATTAGAGTAGGATATTGACTGTCACACAACATTTAGAGACTACCACTCATATAAGTATTGACAGAGCAGGGATATGTAGGAGATATTGACTTCCACACAACAGTTAGAGATAACCATCATATAAGTATTGACAGAGGAAATTGTTGGAAGATATTGATTGTCACGAAGCATTTAGAGATAACCATCATATAAGTATTGACAGAGGAAATTGTTGGAAGATATTGATTGTCACGAAGCATTTAGAGATAACCATCATATATTTCTTGTATTGACAGAGGAAATTGTTGGAAGATATTGATTGTCACGAAGCATTTAGAGATAACCATCATATAAGTATTGACAGAGGAAATTGTTGGAAGATATTGATTGTCACGAAGCATTTAGAGATAACCATCATATAAGTATTGACAGAGGAAATTGTTGGAAGATATTGATTGTCACGAAGCATTTAGAGATAACCATCATATAAGTATTGACAGAGGAAATTGTTGGAAGATATTGATTGTCACGAAGCATTTAGAGATAACCATCATATAAGTATTGACAGAGGAAATTGTTGGAAGATATTGATTGTCACGAAGCATTTATAGATAACCATCATATAAGTATTGACAGAGGAAATTGTTGGAAGATATTGATTGTCACGAAGCATTTAGAGATAACCATCATATAAGTATTGACAGAGGAGGGATATGTAGAAGATATCGACTGTCACACAACAATTAGAGACTACCCCTCATATAAGTATTGACAACGGACAATGGTTACCATCAAGGAATTACGCAGGACTGCAAAGCAGTTTGGGATTCGAGGGTTTTCTAAGTTAAGCAAACACGAACTCATTCATACAATTGCTTTAGCTTTAGTTTATGAAAAAAGGAAGAGGTGGGGCAGACATAACAAAACGGGTAGATTTCCAATTCTTCAAGGAGGGCTACCCGAGCCACATAAAGTCGCCCAATTTATGCGCGAAAGCAAACAACTTGATGAGGATGCAGCAGCAAGTCTACGTGCTAAAACTGTTGCAAGAAAAATGGAAACTAATCCTTTACTTCGTAGACCCCATATGCGGCGAATTAGTGATCGAATATTTAGTAAGCGATTTCACCAAAACCCTCGTAGCGAACCACTATCACGCAGCATCATTCGAGAGGCAAATACTATTCTCGATGAGATAGATGGCACACTTGAGAGAGAGGAAAAAGGCAGACGCACGATTCGATGGAGATTTTTCAAAGGTGTAGCGGGAGATTTGACGCATAGGATCATGGAGAAATTGACTGCAAACGTCGAAACTAGTTTCTATCTACGCTATAGCTATGTCTACCGCATTCGCAACATCAGGGATGGGCGTATAATGATATTTTCCAAGACAGGTTCAGGATCTCAATGGATAAATATTCTAGACGATGCGGCGGGATGGATAAACGACAAGGAGACTGCCAGATTGAATCCCGATAATATAGCGCGACCCGACACTCAGTGGGTATTCGTACGTTGGATCCATGTGGATGTCAAAGTCGTAATCGATCGTCAACCTTTGTTGGGAACCGGTCCATTACCACAATGGCTTAGACAGAAAAAAGGCATGTTTTCCATCGACAAATACGACGACAATCTATGCCTTTGGCGATGCCTTGCTATATACAAAGGATCTCGTGTAGATAAGTGCAATACCGCAGCTAGAAAATTAGCTCAAGAGTTCTATCAATCGGTAGCGCCTATACGAGATACTCCCAAAACTTCACTAGACCAGTTGGATAAGATCGAATTGCGCTTTGGGATAGGTATTTGCGTGTATGAACCTACGAAGGATGGAGCTTGGCATCTGACACGACACGCAGCTCACTACAAACATACGATGACGATTGGGATATATGAGGGACATGCCTTTTATATTAAGAAAATTTGGCAACTCGGAGATCTCTATATCTGTAATGATTGCAAACAACGATTCACGAAAGCCTCAAATCTTCAACGTCATGCAGATCGTTGTAGTCGTGGCGAAACGAAGATAGTTTGTGCAGGAGAAAGAATCATAGCCCCACAATCTGCATTCGAAAAAGCATTTTGGCCAGTGCATTGCCAGAAATTATGGACATCAGCGGAAAGGTACTGCGGGCGCCCTTTTAGCCGATTCAAAATGGCGGCTTATAGTGAGTGAGACTCAGTAGGTTCTTTATACTGTTTATAGACCTTCCAACGCAAAGAAAACCGAAACTTTCTGTGATGAAATAAGAATATAGAAGCGGAACGAGAGTTATATTAGCTTAAACGTAGCCATTGTGATTAAAAAGCCATTTTTGGATTTGTCCTCTCTCCGGCGTCTGTCTGTCCAAGTCCAGCTGCTTGGCGGCAATTATTTAGAGGAGAAAGGCCTGAAACCCAGTTTATATCCCAGCAAACATTGCAGGATTTAGGTTAACACAACAAGATGGCGGACAGAAAGCAATATGGTGACAAATGGTGACGTTTCTCTCCTTTCTCGTCAAGTTTTCTTCGAAAATGTAATCCTACATGGCGTCCTGGCACTAACATTATTTCGACGAAACTCAGACGTCTTTGGTAGTACTTTGGAGGAGTGTTATTGTACGTTTTATTGGCGATTTGGATATATTGAACACTGCTTTATTGACATGGAGGCGCACTTATTTGCCTCACCAAAGACTTGGCGTACTGTTGTACCTCAAACTGTGCATGGGTTCAGCCAGATTACAGACAACAACAAGGAAAACAAGGAGCATTTGAAGGGCGAAATGCATTTCTCGGGGAAGTACTTTGCCGACGATCTGAGGGATTATTTGTGGCCTCAATACACAGCTTGATCCGTAAGTTATTGGTCTCGAGGCGCACTAATATGAAATCAAACTTAGAAGGTCTTCAAATTTGAAAAGTTTTATGTTTTTCATACATCTTCTTATAGGGATTGACAGCCATTTTGGACACTGATGCGCATGTGCGCCGCCATCTTGTCCCATATTTCTGGCAATGGTGTCGTGCGAGTAAGAAAGCCTTACGTTGGTTGAAACGCGAATCGGAAAGAATCGAACGACATATTCATCACGCAGCTTGTGGTCATGGTGGAGAACATTGGATCGAAGGAGCGCTCGTCGATGGCTATGAACCTATTTCCAAAACAATCTTTCAATTCCATGGGTGCTACTTTCACGGATGTCCAAAATGTACTAAAGACAAATCATGGGGTAAGAATTTATATCGTAAAACTTGCGCAAGAACGGCAAAACTACGATTAGCCGGATATACAGTGGTGGAGGCTTGGGAATGCTTGACGAAGAAGACCAACGAACCAATTCCAACTCCAGTACAAACCGCTTATCCACATGCGATAGTATATGATTTCGAAGCCTATCTCGATACGACGAAAGGAAGACAACCAACAGACCATTTAACCATCGAAAACGTACATGTTCCTATATCAGTATCAATTGCCGACACATACAATCGAACACCAACCTTTATCTATCGAGTAGATCCAAAAGAACTCATAGCTGCCTTTGTCGAAGAACTTCAACGAAGAGCAAAAGTAATCCAAGAAGTTGTCATCGAACAGTTTTGTCCTAATACACCTGAATTCTCTTTCGACACCCTACCTAAAGAACAACAAATGAAAATCAATGAATGGACAAATCAAGTTCCCGTATTAGGATTCAACTCCGGTCGATATGATTTGAATTTGATCAGAAACTATTTCGTGGAATCTATTGCTGACACATGTAAGAAGGTCAAAGTAGCAAAGAAAGCCAATACCACTATGTTTCTCTTAACCCCAGAATTTCGTTTCCTCGATGTGATGAATTATCTTGGCCCAGGTACTTCCTGTGAAAAGTGGATCACTGCATATGGATGTGAGTTGCAAAAAAGTTTCTTTCCATACGAGTGGTTTGATTCTCCAGACAAATTGGATCACATCGGATTGCCAGATTATCGAGAGTGGGGATCAAAGCTAAAAGGGCAACACCTACTATCTAAGGAAGAGTTCGATGATTGTAAACGTACCTTCCACGATAAGGGAATGAAGATATTTGCTGATTGGTTACGATACTATAACAACTTAGATGTAGTTCCATTCATAGAGGCATTAGAAAAGATGCGCGATTTCTATCACGATAAAGGTATAGATATATTGAAAGATGCAGTATCTATTCCAGGAGTATCACTACAATTTCTACTTCGAGGTAGTGTAGAACGTGGTGCTGAGTTGTATGCCCCAAATGAGGAGGCTTATCATATGCTCAAAAGTGCTATCGTTGGTGGACCAAGTATAGTATTCACTAGACGCCATGAAGCAGGAATAACTAAGATTCGTAGCCATCAGGGTGGAACCAAAAAGTGTCGAAAGATTCTTGGATACGATGCCAATGCCCTATATCTTTCTACTATGTCACTCGATATGCCTTGTGGAAAAGAAAAAGTCGTACACTATAAAGATCCTGATACAGCCGTCAAAGGGTTTATCAAACGTCTACGCGATGGTACGTGGTTTGGATTCGCAGAAGTAGATATCGAGATACCTAAAAGTAAATGGAAGAAATTCGAGGAGATACCACCCCTCTTCTACAATCGAGAAATTCCAGACAAAGCAATCTCACCAAAGATGATAGATTACCTCAAGAAGACAGATCGAAAAAGGCCTAATACTAAAAAGCTAGTTGGTAGTCTATCTGGAAAAAATCTATTACTATATGCACCACTATTGCGTTGGTATCTCGATCATGGGGCAATCATCACCAGCGTCTATCGCACAATAGACTATGAACCCAAAAAAGTATTTGAATGGTTTGTAGATCAAGTCACCGAAGCACGAAGGACAGGAGATGTAGACGAAAGTAAAGCTCTACTTGCAGATGTATTCAAGTTACTTGGAAATAGCGCCTATGGAAAGTTGATCGAAGATTTGGGACGCCAAACAAATGTCACCTATACCAAGGATGAGAAGGTCGTTGACAAAGCTTTGCGTAGTGTTTGGTTTTCAGACTTAGAGGAAATTGGTGATGCATATGAACTCGAGAGTAGAAAGAATCAGATCCAAATCAAACGACCTTTCCAAGTAGGTATCGCTGTATATCAACTTGCCAAACTTCGTATGCTCGAATTCTACTACGACTTCCTTGACAAGTATATTGATCGAAAGGATTTCGAATACATACAAATGGATACTGATAGCGCATACATGGCAATTTCAGGAAATAGCATTGACGAAGTCGTACGATCTGAACTACGTGAGGATTTTGCAATTCATAGGAAAGACAGGTTAACTTGGGATAAATGGAGTAATCGCACACCAGGACTATTCAAACTTGAACTCGAAGGACAACGAGCTATTGCACTATGTTCTAAAGCTTGGTATGTCGATGGAGGCGATACTCGCAAATATTCTACCAAAGGGATGTCGAAGAGGCACAACGATGTTACGTGGGATCGATTCAATGAAGCCTTATGTGGTAGTATCGATAAAGCACAAAATCGAGGATTCCGTTTACTACCGGAAGGTATGGCCACTTATACACAACATAAACTTGGACTTTCAGCGTACTACGACAAAAGACGAGTTCTTCCAGATGGCATGCATACTGAGCCTATAGAATACAGGCTTTGAAATAACTACCTTCACAAAACATTTAGAGAGAAGATAGGTATAGGTATAGCCAATATGATTGGTCACATCGAATCGCTACCACTAGAGATCATATCTAAGATCGTAGAGTTTGCAGGCCATACATCATTTGCAAGTATTTCTTCGACATCGAAAAGTTTCTACGAAGCAGCATCTATAGCTCGATACGATGGGGTGAATCGAAGTTTTCTAAGACAAATCCTTACACAGGGATTTAGTGCTGCTCGAGATGATGGTAAGCGAGACAACTTAGCTAGTATCTTCAGGATTTCCTAAAAAGATATACACCAGGAAAGAAATATTGCACTACAATTTGCTTGTATAGACGGATATCTATATACCATCAAATGGCTAATCAAACGTTTCCAACTAACTGCAAAGGATATACGCAGCTACGACAATCTCGCACTACAACTTGCTTGCACCTACGGAAACATTGGAATTGCTAAATGGCTCACGAAGAACTTTCAACTTACTATAGAGGATATACGAGCAAACCAAAATTGCGCCATACGACAAGCGTGTGAAAGTGGGCATCTCAATATCGCTAAGTGGCTAACTAATCATTTCAAATTAACAATCGAGGATGTATCCACTCTAGACAACGATATACTATACCAGGCGTGTGGACGGGGATATCTCAATATTGTCAAGTGGATTACTATTCGCTTTTATCTTCCCATTGGGCATTCAAGGAATATCTACGCACTACAATTGGCATGTGCATCTGGTCATCTTGATATCGTTAAGTGGCTAGTGGAACATTTTCAAATAACTGACGAAGAAGCGAGGCTTGGGCATAACGACACACTACAATTGGCATGTGCATATGGTTATCTTGATATTGCTAAGTGGCTCACCGAATGCTTTCATTTCACTATAGACGATGTGCGCAATCGAGAGGTGCTATACTTTACCTTCGACAATGGACATCTTGATGTTGTCAAATGGCTCACAAAACACTTTCGACTCACTATAGTCGACGCACGATCCTGTTGTAGCGACGCTCAATATAGTGTCAAAAAACACGAACTTATAAGATGGTTCCTTAGACACTTTCAGATCAACGACTAAGAGAACCGCAAATAGATAGAAAACAAATGTCACCGTAAATAGATAGAAAATAAATACCACCGCAAATAGATAGAAAACAAATGTCACCGAAAATGGAGTCGAGCATCTCAAGTTCGATTACGAAGAAATCTGCGGATTACAAGTCGATAGACCAAATAATATAGCCATTAGAATCACCCGACGAATAACCAAACAAGAGAATACACCAGACGAAGAAGCATTACTAAAATGGATGGAAGAACGAATGAAGTCGTAAGAATGGAGAAAAATGGAGCACTTAATGATTACTTACTTAACGATCACTTACTTACGTACTTACTTAATGATTACTTGAGAGTAATAAAACGAATGGCACCGCGAAATTGATAAAAGGAATGATACCACAAAATTACAAGGTTGCATCTCGGTACTGCTGGAAAATGTCTAGCAAAATGTCTAGCAAACATCTAGCAAACATCTAGTGAATGTCTAGCAAATGTCTAGCAAACATCTAGCAAATATCTAGCAAATGTCTAGCAAATGTCTAGCAAACATCTAGCAAATATCTAGCAAATGTCTAGAGGTCCATAGATGCAACCTTGTTGTGGCCTTGTTGGAAACTTGTTGTTGTGTCAGATATACATAGATGCGATCTTATTGATGTCTTGTGATGAATCTAGTAAATACATAGCTGCCCTGCGATTTTGGAAATCCATGATCTTTACCTTTTTTATCTCTTTTTTTTTTTCGGTATCATTCATTTTATCAATTTTTGCGGTTCCATTCTTCTTATCAATTTTGTGGTATCATTCATTTTATCAATTTTTGCGGTTCCATTCTTCTTATCAATTTTGTGGTATCATTCGTTTTATCAATTTTGCGGTTCCATTCTTCTTATCAATTTTGTGGTATCATTCGTTTTATCAATTTCGCGGTTTACATTCTTCTTATCAATTTTGTGGTATCATTCCTTTTATCAATTTCGCGGTGCCATTCGTTACGTAGATTCTCCATTGTTTTTCCAAATACGCTATTGTTCATCAGTTTGTATAGATCCTGCTTGAAGACGCTCTTCGCTTGTTTTCGTAATTCTGTATTCATTTGTATATATGGTGATTGGTCGAGTCGTAGTGCCTTATGGATCTTTTTCAAACGCATACCAAGAGATAAATACAATTGTAGGTTGCGGTAGTGGAGCACATATCGCTCTTTGTTATATAGATTAGGTACAAGTTTTTCTACTTTCAAAGATCCATTACCTTTATATAGTTCCTCAAATAGATTGGTCTGATACTCTGAGAACAAATCTTTATTCACCTGAATTCTCTCGGGAGCTAGTGGATAGTCGTTGTGCGTATCGTGAAGTTCTCGAGGATATTCGAGATCAACTTCAAGGATATAACCTTTATCTGAATCCATTGCGTGATTGGTTATTTGTTCTTCTGTTGGTGTATACCACTCAAATCCTCCTGTTGGTAGATATTGACTCATGGCCCAACCATATAGATTATTAGCATCAAGATATAGTATGTAGCTATATGGCTTCTTGGGATCGAAATCGGGTATACTTTGGTTATTTGCTTTGGCATAACGTTGTGATACCATGGATATACCACCACGTAGACCTCTCTCGATGAATAGATACATGTCATAGTCAGTTAATAGTTCGAGTTTCATTCCAGTTATCTTTAATAAAGCGTCCCATGAAAGTCCTGGACTCGTATAATAATGTGCGGGATCTAATCCATAGTTTTGCATACATGTTGTACGAAAGTCCTCGAACACATCCGCTAGAAGAAGTACATCAGTTTGTAGATAAAGATCATGATAATCACCTAATGTCTTGCAATCAAATACATTCCAAACTTTTATTGCATGTTCGTAATCTTCATCGGATATATCCTCTAGAGTTAGTTTACTATAGAACGCATCTTTCGGTGGTAGAGAAGTCTCTGCAAATCTATCCCACGAATCCATGTACTCATATGGATATACTCCTTTACGAGTTAATATATTGGCTTTATCTTGATTAGATGTATATTTTACAATTTGTTGGAAAGTGTCTGATTCTGAGCTTGATACCAATGTACTAAGAGATGATGGTAGAAATTGAAAGCTATCAATGAATCGTAGGTTACCAAGCTAGAATGAAATATATTTCTCCATATTGTTTGGAATACAAGAAATCTTACCTGATGTTATGGATATGGATTGCATTATTAGGTGAGAATCATATCCACGAAGATTATGGAATACGACTGGGATGGTAGGAAAAACACGTAATTTTAGATTACAGGTATTGTGTGCGGCACCTCGAAACTCACCTGTGATGTGGCAATGATCACGTACTCTATCACCAACCAATGGCTTCTGACAGATATGACAAATCGTTGCGCTATTATAAGCCTTATAGTTTTTCTATGACATGCATAGTGGTTTAGCCTTTTGGGCTTTGATCTTCGCCTCTTCCTCTTAAATACATCGTAGAAAACGTTCGATAGTATCCCTGCCTCTATATAGTACTGGTGGTTCGCTATAACCGTCGGAACGTACAACTATATAGCAAAATCCACAAGGAATGTGTTCTTCTGTTTTAAGTGTGTTGCTCTTATTTGGATCTTGAGCAGGTCCTTCGATCTTAGTGGTTAATGCCTCGAAATCTGCATAGATAATATAGGTTACTTTGAGTTGCTTGTGTATATTCTGGAATGAGACTTTGTTGTTCTTATTGGTAGGCATTTCAATGCGTATGGCTTTGTCATTAACGCCATTACACTCTGGAATGTGATTCTCAAGTAGAGTTTCTGTGGTATATCCATGTAGACACCGTTCGCAGAAGTGCTGCTTGTGATCATGTTTTGTTTGATCGAATAGTAGTTTGTTGAAGTCCTTTATCCAGCAATAGTGTTGTTTACCGCTCTTTGGGTCTTCTATTAGTAGTAGATGGATGTACTTCGAAAAAGTCTTCTTTGAGATATGATGTATGATTAAGCACTTTTCCTTTGGGTCCCATCCATATACATTAATAGAAATGTTGTTTTGCTTCTCTAGAAGTGGTATTTGTGAGATTGGTGTTGGTGAGTCCACCCCATTGGATTTCACCATATCTATTTGATACTTTGATGTCCTTTGAGGATGCTTATTAACTGGAAACATTGCTGCACATATCGACCAAAGTGCACAGTGATCATCTTTGTTGTTTACGTTGATCACAGCTTTCTTGTTCGCTATTTCTTCAGGTAGTGGTAAATATGAACCTCCACGTAGTGGTTGATATCGAGCGATGTTTAACCATAGAATATTGACTCTATCTATGACCCAATTTGATCCACGACTGATCCACTTCTCAATTTGGTTGTATATCTGAGCATGTGCTTCTACTATTACCCCACGGATACCAGCATCATTGATCAAAACAGATTGTTTGCTATAAAAGGTAGCTGTCTCGTATACGTAACCATCAGGTTTATCAAGTACGAAAGTTATGTTTAAAGCTAATTGGGCCTTACAGGTACTATGGTCTTGGAGCTCTTCCTTAAACTTTTCGGTAGTTTGTTTACGCACACTGGCAAGGAAAACAGCTGGATCCGCTCCTAGAGGATTATCATCGGGAACATTCATCTTCCATCCTCGTAAATAATTCTTTAAAGGACGTTAACTCGGATAAATATTAGTATATCGGGATCCTTGATTGGTTCGATTTTGAGATCTTTGATTGTTTCAACATTATTGATTGTTTTGACCTTCTTGGAAGATGTATGTATGGGATCGAATCCTACAAGTATGGCTTTAAGTTTTCTACGTGGTTTAGGTATTGGTTGTGGTTTATATTTTTCTGGGAGTATTGGTTGTTGTAAACGTCTTTTTTCCGTTTTGGGGATTGGTTCGTCAAGGATGATATGCTTACCCATCTTGATGTGATATATTATATATACTTCTCTTTCTCTAATAGGTAGCTTATATAGTATAAAGCTTGATGTGATATACTATATACTTCTCTTTCTCCTCAGCTATGATTATATATGGTATAATACCTTATAACTACGTTCCTCTAATCACCAACACCAACCTTCAGGTTCCGTCGAGGTCTGTTCCATTTGGGTCGTTCTTGCAGTGACTGTATATACTCTCCTTTCCAACGTTTCCAGAATTCATTTGCTAGAAACTGCACGCGCCGCCATCGTTATGACGCATACAAGTCTAGGCGCTGGAATTCACCTGGTGGAGGTAGCAGAATTTCCGTCTTTAACGTGAGGAGGTGATTGGGAGTAAGAGGTTCTGGACAATGTGGTGAGCATAGATTTTGAGCTGTAAGTGGACGGCTGTTCACTATGGTTTCTGCTTCACACATGAGCGTGTGCGAAGTGCCTCATCGTTGAGTTGGTGCCCGGCTTCATCTAGAAGGGTGGCTAAGATGCTACGTACAGTGCGGATTTGCCTCTCCCAAGCTCCACCCATATGGCTTGCGTAGGGGGGGGGGGGGGGGGGGGGTTCATTTTAAATTTGAACCAGTCGCAATTTCTCCTCTTCAGAAATTCTTCAATTGACTTCTGGTTCATCTTGTCAAAAGCTTGTTGCAATTCCGATCCGTCTTTGCGCCAACGAAATTCGTCCCTCTGTCTGATCGAAGCTGTCGTATAGGACCACGTCGAGCGAGAAAGCGACGGAGGGCGTTAATAAATGATGCTGTGTCAAGAGAGTTGGCTATCTCAAGGTGGATAGCCCTGCAGGCCATACAGGTGAACAGTACTCCATATCTTTTTATTTCCTTGCGTCCCTCTTTGATAATCCAAGGTCCAAAGTAATCTACAGCGGAGTATGAAAACGGTGGCGCTTGCTCGAATCTATCTTCTGGTAGGTCTGCCAACTTCTGTTCTTGCACTTGACCATGTAGCTTTCTGCATGTTATACAATCTGAAATATATTTGGAAACAGCTGAACTGCCACCAATAACCCAGTAACCACTTGAGCGAAGGGAATTCAGTGTGATTCCCCTGCCTTGATGCTTGATCCGTTCGTGCTGGTATCTTACGATCAATTTGGTCACATGATTCTTTCTAGGTAGAATGACCGGGTGCTTGATTTCGTTCGACATCTGCCATCTCTTGATTCGCCCTCCTACTCTCAGTAACTCGTGTTCATCATGAAAAGGATCTAAGCGAAACAGGGAGCTGGTTCTTTTCATCGTTTCTCTTCGTTCTCCTACTTGTTCTCTGCTGACTATACCGTTCTTTCTGGCGATTGCACGCAGTATCTTGATTTCTTTAGCAAAGGCCTCTTCTTGTACTAACTTGAGAATCACACGCTCGGCTTCAACATATTCTTCTATAGTGATTGGTTGCTGGAGACACTTTGAAGAACGCATCCGTAGTCGGTTCTTGAGCTTCAAACACGCAGCAATAGCCTTCTCAGCACATTTCCAATCGGAAAAGTATTGAAGTCGATCAAGCATCGACGCCATCTTAACTTCAGTGCCTTGTGTAGAAAGAACTCGCACTTTCTTGACTTCAGGATCTTCTTCAGAAACGGTGCGATCGCAGCATTCTTCGTCTTCTTGCGGTATCTCAGAGTTCCATAGGAATTGTGGACCTGTAAGCCACTGACTCTTCCCTATTTCCTGACCACTGAGTCCACGAGAAGCTACATCAGCTGGATTTTCTTTCGTTGTAATATACTTCCACTGTTTGGGGGAGCTGAGATCTCTGATTTGCTGAATTCTATTAGCAACGAAGACATGGAATCGCCGAGCGTCATTAGCGATGTACCCTAATACAACTTGACTATCCGTCCAAAACGTATCGGCGGTGATCCTGATGTCGCCAAGTTCGCATCGTAACATGGCACTGACCTTGGTTGATATAAGAGCTGCCGCTAATTCCAGACGAGGTATTGTGATGGGCTTTAAGGGTGCAACTCGTGCCTTACCAAAAACGAAGGCGCAATGGACTTGGTCTTGATCATTAACAAACCTCAAGTAAGAACACTGCCCATAGCCTTTACTGCTTGCGTCGGAAAAGTGGTGTAACTCTAATGACTTTACTCTTCCAAACTCGACTGGCTTGTAACATCGTTTGATGCCCATATCCTGCAGAGCTGACAAGTCGTTTCTCCATCTTTCCCAGCGCATCTGTATGTCTTCAGAAACTGAATCGTCCCAATCTGCCTTGACTCTGCAAAGTTCCTGGAGAATCCGTTTTCCAACCAAGATGATTGGAGCAACAAATCCCAGTGGGTCGTTAGAGAGAACTCACGGTAGAGAGAATTCCGCGTCTTGTTAAAGGTTTATCTTGAAGGACTATTCTGAATTGAAATTCATCAACCTCCACGCACCATTGAATGCCAAGTGCTCGTTCTAAAGGCAGTTCGCTGTGTTCGAGGTCGAGGTCTTTCAGGCCTTTTGCACGATCTTCGGTTGGAATGGTTTCGATGACCTTCCTCGAGTTCGAGATGAATTTGTGCAGCCTTAACCCACCCTTAGAACATATCTCGATACTGTCTCTAATCAATGTGATGGTTTCCTCTTCGGTTGATAACGACTTCAGACCATCGTCAACGTAGAAATCGTTCTGGATGAAGTTTGCAGCTTTTGAGCTGATTTTGTCTCCGTAGTCACTTGCAGTCTTCTTGAGACCGAAGTTCGAGCATCCGGGAGATGATGTAGCCCCGAACAAATGAACGTTCATTCGGTACTCACATAGTTCTTCCTTGGTATTCCATTCTCCCACCAGTAGAATCTAAGGAAGTCTCTGAACTCTTCGTCCACCTTAAACTGGTGGAACATGCCTTCTATGTCGCAAATAAACGCATAGGGTTCCTTTCTGAAGCGGAGAAGCACGCCAATCAAGGTGTTTGTCAAATCAGGTCCCGGCAGTAGATGCCCATTCAGGGATTCGCCTTTGTATTTAGCGCTGCAGTCGTACACCACTCTTAGCTTGTTGGGCTTCCTTGTATGGAAAACTCCGTGATGAGGAATGTACCAAATCTTTCCTTCTTCCCTATCAATTGCATTCTCTGGTATTTTCTCAGCATATCCTCTATCGATGACATCTGTCATGGCTGTTACATATTGGCGTCGATACGTCTCATCCCTCTCGAGTCGTTGTTTTAACTTGCTTACGCGATGAAGAGCTAGGGACTTGTTATTTGGCAGCTTGGGAATTTCTTCTCGGAAGGGAAGAGGCATTTCATAGTGTCCGTCGGGTCTTTGATGAATTCCATCCTCCATGATCTTCAAGAACTTTTTTTCGTCTCGTGACAACTCCTTCTCATCAGTTTCTCTTTCCGAGAAGTCCATTTCGAACATTCGGTTGATTTGAAAAGGATTGATTATTTCCTCCGTCCGAGTTCTTAGTGAGAAATGTGAAGACGAGCGTTGAGTGGACAAAGGATCGCCAAGCACTTCACATGCGATGATTCTATGGCTTACTCCAATACTGTCTTCGTCATCAACTTCAATGTAGTTCTTAGTGCTATTGCCAATGATACCCCAACCTAAGTCTGTCTTCAAGGCATAAGGGCTGTGCTCATCGCCTGAAATGACTTCGCGTGGCATGATAGCACGAGGGCAGTCTGAGCCAATAAGAAGTCCAGCTTCGATATCATCTCGAGGTGACATCAATTGATCTGCAATTCGCTCGCAGTGAGGCCACTGTCGCGCTGAATCTGGACTTGGTATCTGACTTATTTTGGCCGGGATACTATCACGCGAGAATGCCTTCGGCAGCTGGATGGCAACTTGATTATTCAAATCTTACACGGCTAAGCCTCTGATCTTCTTACAGTCGATTAGTTCGTTTTTCCCGTGCATCGTCGATAGCGACAGCTGAGTGTTCTGACCTTCAATGCCAAGCTGCTTCAATGTCTTATTTTTTACGAACGTTGTATCTGATTGGTCGTCTAACACTGCATAAACTAAGATCGTCCTTTCAGGATTATTGTTGTGAGAGAGCCAGACAGGTACAATTAAGCATAAGGCTTCGTCTTTGACAGCATTTTCCATCTTCGTACAGCGTGATGTTGCTGTTGTTGCTTCAGGTTTGTTCTCTGAACTTTCGTTTGTGGAATCCTTATTACTTATGGCTCTTATCCTAGCTCGTTTTTCGAAGTCCTCATGAAGAGAGGTGGGATGCAACCTTTGGCACGTCTTGCAAGTGCTTCTCTTAATGCAATACATAGATATATGACCAGGCTGCAAGCAGGCAAAACAAAGTCTCTTTTCAGATGCGAAATTCTTCCTCTCATCTACCGTCATCTTTAAGAATTCCTTGCAGATATCAAGCTCGTGTTTCTTTGCGCACAGCGGGCATGTAAACACTTGAGCTGTCTCTTTAGACCTTTTATCTTGATTTGACCTTGTAGGTGTGTTGTAACCCTTTGATCCTGTGTCTCGTGTCTCGTTTGACAGGGTGTTGGTAGATGCCGTGGCAAGAACTCTCGATCCTTGTAGTCTACTTGGTTTTGTGAACCTTTCAACAATATCCTTGATTGTCTTCTTCTGCTCTGTATTCTTTGATGTTGAAAACACAGGGTCGCAAGCGATGTCAGCTTCCTTTACGAGGAACTTTACAAACGTCTTGAATGGCGGAAACTGTCCCATCATTTCCTTATACTCATATACCGATCTACTCCATCTGTTGATGATCCATTGAGGCAATTTGGAGATCATCTTCTTACTTTCTTGATCATCATTGAGAGCCTTCAGAGAATCGATCTTGGCCATTACCTTTTCACAATGAGTAAGAAAATCCGCGAATTTACGGAGTCCCTTTACATGACCAGAGGAGATCTTGGGCCATGCGTCTAACTTCTGACGAAATGCAGCAGCAACAGCAAATGGATCCCCAAAACGCTTGGATAGCATGCCTTTAGCTTGCTCGTATGAATCTTCACCATTTATGAAGATAAAGCCATTTACCGCTTCCAAAGCTTCTTTGTCAACGTATTTCCGGAGGTATTGAAGTCTTTCTGAAGACTTGGTTACTCTACTTTCAATCAAACTTTCAAACGCTTGTAACCAAGCTGGATACTGTAAGAGATCCCCAGTAAATATTCCTGGTTCTGGAAGAGGAAGGCGTGCTTGGCCTTGGTTCTCAGCTAACATTCTTACTATTTCTAACAGTTGCGATGTGGAGTCGAGTGGAGGAGTAGTAGGCGTTACATACTCATGTATCGGCTTAAAATCTGCAGCAGAGGGATTAAGTTGACTTTGTAAAGGCGGCTGCTGTAAAATTGTGACGTTTGAAAGTAAGGGCTGACATGCAGTACCGGGAGGCAGCGACCGATGAACGGCGTCTGAGTGTAGCTGTTGACGTACGGTGTCTGACACTAGCGGGGAACGCGCGTAGTCCGAGACCAATGGACGATTTGCAATGTCCGGGACCGGTGCTTGACGAACAGTGTCCGGGGCCAGCAGTCGCGGAGTGTCTTCCGGGACCAAAGATTGACGGGCACTTGTTAACAGCAGCTGACGTGTAGAGTCCGGAATCAACAGTTGGCATGCTGCGATGTCCGGGACCATCAAACTAGTAATTAGTGGATTAGATGCGGAGTCATATCAATAAAATAGAAAGCAAAAGTGTCGTTTTGAACTTCCCGCGGCCTCTTCCATATTAGGAAAATTCCATATTCCATATTTGGAAGAGCTGCAAGGAAATTCAAAATGGCGGTTTCTAGGTCCCAGACCTCTAAATCGACACTCGTTGTTTGATATGTCCAGGACTAACGGTCGCTCGGAGATATCTGGAGTAGCTGTAAGCACGTGCTGAGTTCGTGAAGCTGTTAGTACGGGCTGACCTCGTGAAGATGTAAGTACGGGCTGACCGTGTAAAGCTGTAAGTACGGGCTGACCGTGTGAAGCTGTAAGTACGGGCTGACCTCGTGAAGATGTAAGTACGGGCTGACCGTGTAAAGCTGTAAGTACGGGCTGACCGTGTGAAGCTGTATGTACGGGCTGACCTCGTGAAGATGTAAGTACGGGCTGACCATGCTCTAAATCCGATAGACTTTCGGTAACATGACTCATACTTTTAGTATATGCCAATTGATAATCTAGGTATTTCTGCAAGTGTTCCTCAGAGCCAAGTTTGGTTGACGGGCCTTCAGGAATTGAATCCTCTTTCATTCCTATCTTGGCTTTCAAAGCCTCTATACTCTTCTCTAGTGGCTTCAGTTTCTCACGATGAGTTTCCCGCGACGAGTTGTAAACCCGCGAACTTCCACTTCCACTTCTACTTCGGTGAGCTGTTGCGTGACTGCTTGCCCGACTGCTAGTTTCGCCCGACGAGGCGTTAATCCGTGAACTTCCACTTCTACTTCGGTGAGTTGTTGCGTGACTAATTGCGTGACTGCTTGCGTGACTTACCGAACTCCGTGTGCGTGTACTTCTTAGATCAGTCTCTAAATACTCCAACTTTTCCTTCAGTTTGTATAACATAGCGACGTTTTCCTTTGAGAATTCTTCAATCGATTCGAATAGCCTGTCCTTTTCTGCTTCCGATTCCAAATTAGATTCCATAGCTTCTTGAGCTTTAAACAATGCTTCCATGCGAACTTCCAACTTGCTACCTTCTATCTTTAAAGTTACGATATCGCTTCCAGTAACAAGCTGTGTTTGAAGATTGTTCAATTGTATCCTCCATTGACGCTTCGCGGAACGGCAACTTTCATGTAAGCGGTCAGCGAAATACTTCTTTCCCTTATCAGTCATAATTCGTTGCCGCACAGAAGCCTTAATATCTTCGTCAACTGTTTTCGCGGCGGAGTAATCTCCCGTTATACCCATTAATTAGACTGATTCACAGATAGTGTTTCCTGGACGTGTCGATTCGGAGTTACAGGCTGGTTCCAGGATTGACTACTGATGACTGTAACATCTCTCGTCCGTGATATTTATTTTCAGTCAACGTGAAACACTTTCCTGCCTTAAAGCCAATAACTCTATTTGTACATAAGTCCTCTCGTTGAACTCAGTTATTTAGACGTTGTACCTCTATCGGTTCTCTCGTTGAACTCAGTTATTGAGACTTTATACCTCGATCGGTTCTCTCGTTGAACTCACGCGGCGTACAAAAGGGCGAAGATGCACAGAACAAGTCATACTAAGCGAAATTTATTAATAAAACATCAGGTTCTGTATCCGCGATACAGACCCCATGGTCCGTTTTAGCTCCAGTAGTATTCTGTATCAGGTACAGAATACTAGCTCAGCTAGTGAGGGAAGTCTCATGACCGATCACTGACTTCCCCTATCCCGGGAGGGGTGAAACGACAAAGTACATCTGTTCTCTTATTATGTACACACCATCTATTCCATGTGGGACCTGTTTCTCTGCACGCTACGCTCTGCTCTTTTATTGCATACACATTGTCTCTTTGATGTGGGATATGTTTTTGTGAGAAACTAATTCATCCCACATCGATAGCAAGGTGGGAGAAATCAAAGGTTAACATTTTATGCCGTGCATTTTACAAGTAAGATAAAATATTCGCGTCCGATCTGTATGGGCTTTACAGTGGCTCTAAAAAATGAGTATGGTATAATTTTTGTTTCTTTTTTTATTGATTTTAAAATTCCATTGGTAATCCAAGGCTTATTCAGTTGTTTAGTTTTGGTTTGTGAGGCAATTCTTATTGGAGCATGTTTATCTATAGCTGCATGTAATGCATGTATTGCATCTGATGCTTTACTATGTATATTCTTGTTTATATAAAGAATTGCATCCCTGTTAAGTTGATTGATTTCGTCCAGAAAAGAATATTTGTTTACTTGAGTATAGTCGCGAAAATATATTTTCTCTTTATTTTTATTGAATAACATTTGGGTTACACAGAATGTTGGCAAGTGATCAGATATATCAGCTGTTATAATACCAGCAGTAGTTTGTTGAATTGATGAATTCATGTCAATATTTTCTATTAATGTTGAAGAATGGTCTGTTATTCGTGTTGGTATCGTTATCAAAGGAAAAAAGCTATTAGAATAAAGCATTTCTAAATATTCTTTAGTTTGTGAATGAGTGCTATATTTCAGAAAATCTATGTTCATATCTCCCAAGATGTAAACGTTGTAGTTATTAAAATTAAATGCTTTAACAATATCTTCAAGATGGATAGTAAATTCTGGCAGGTTAGCTGTGGGATGCCTATAAATGCAGCCAATAATTATATGTGAATTAGTATTATCAGGGTAATTTCTAACCAACGAGATTCAACTAAGTGCATCTTAAATTGAATGTCAGGTTTGCGAATAGATTTCAGATTGTTGGAGACATAAATTTCTGCCCCACCTGCCATTGTGGGTGAATCAGTATGAAAACAATTATAAGCTGATATATCGATATTATTCTTATTCAGTTTAAGCTTGTTATAAGTCATCCATTTGTCAATATCAAGTAAACAACTTTCAATGCTACGCTGTGCATGCAATAGCAAATTCCTGCTCATCATTGTAAGTGAATGTAGTATAAAGCTGTGTATCGTCCGCATAAATATCAAACGACATACTACACTTGCGTATAATGTCTCCAAGCGGAGAAGTGTACAGCAAATACAATAAGGGTCCAAGGACGGAACATGTGGCACACCACACTCAAGCGACCGCACAGTGGAAGAGGCATCATCGATCTTAACAAATAGTGTACGGTCAGTCAAATACGATTGGAACCAAGCAAGTGCATTCCCTCTAATTCCAAACTTAGAGGAAAGTCTTCTAAGCAAGATCATATGATCTACCGTATCGAATGCCGCGGATAAATCCAGCAGTAGCAGATTAACACAGCGATGATTATCAATCGCCCGTAGGACATCATTCTAGATGCGCACCAGAGCAGTTTCACAACTGTGATCTTCCTTATATGCAGACTGAAGGGCTTCGCCGAGGTCATTCTCACGTAGATAGTCTTTCAGGCGCACTGCAGCTGCCTTCTCAATAGCTTTAGACAGAACCTTAGATTCGAGACTGGCCTGAAATTAGGAAAAGTTCAAAGCCCAGAGATGATTCCTTTAATAAGGGAGATAAAACCGCTTGCTTCAAAGAGGTATAGGCATCTTAAACAGTTCAAAGGATAAATTCACAATCTTGGTAATGATCGGTAATACTGAAATCAGACACAGCACCCAAGTAATGTAGCAGGAACAGGGTCCAGACAGCATGATTTAGAGACACTTTTCTTAATCACGTCCAGAAGTTCAGTTTCAGTCATAGGTGTGAAATGTAGAAGTTCACAGTTCAAATGAACGTTGTCCAATCGGTCCAAAAAAGGGAGGTCATCTTCCTGGACAGAGTCGAATTGATCCCTAATTGCAACAATTTTATCAGAAAAAAATTTGCAAAACTGTTGCACAAGTCAACAGTTGAGTCACACGTAGGGTATAGTTTCTCAGGCTTACGGTGCAGCAGGCGATTAATAGTACTGAAGAGGAACTTGAGGTCGTATTTATTCTCAGTAATCAGTGTGTAATAGTGATTCATCTTAGAGGACTTGATTAACTTTCTAACAAGTTTACACTGATCAGTATATAGTTGTCGATATTTTATCAATTTGGACTTCCGCCAACGTCTCTCCAATTTACGACGCTTGCATTTTTCGGTGGCGATCGCATCTGTATACCAGGGCGCAGCTGGCCGTACAATTACTAACCGCTTCTGTAAAGGTGCATGAGAGTCAACCAGGAGCGATAATTCTGAGTGATATTGATCACATAATTTATCAAGATTTGTAGCAGGCGAAGAAAATAATGAGGACTTTGTCAGATCACTGCGGAAAACATCCAAGTTAACAGCACGGAGTTTACGGTAGAGTTTTTCAACACTTCCAGCTTGAGGTCTGTCTAAAGACAAATTACAGTGAATCACATAGTGGTCAGAGAGATCAGGATCGTCTACGAAGCAGTCCAGAACAACATGCTCGTTAGCTCTAGCTATGATCAGGTCGAGTGTGTGAATGGACTTCCACTAGACCTTAGATGTAGTTCTACTGTAAATATTATAAAATCTCGTCTAAAGACTCATATTTTTAGGGAAACGTATTTGTAAATATGTGTTCTTTTGTTTTTAATGTATTTTAACGATCTTTGTATTTAGTTTTTAATTTTTCAACATTGTAAAGCGCCATAGAGTATTTAATGATATGCATGGCGCTATATAAGTACACTATTATTCTTATTCTTATGAGTAGTACCGGAAACATATAGAGTTAAGTTGTGTGAGTCCAGTAAGTCCAAAAATGAGGCAGCAAGTCGGTCAGATGAAGGATCATTAATATGGAGATTAAAGTCACCCAGTATACTAGGTAGTTTCCCGGTTGACACGGCAAAGCGTTCTAGTAGTTCAGAAAAATCCTTAAAAAACATAGCATCTGATGTAAGTTAGGCGCCGCCATCGCAGCCACGTTTATCGAGTCTCCAGCATCAGTATGTCTATTCTTAAACATTTTTGTTTTATTGGCCTCGAATTTTGTTACATATGATTCCTATCTACAAGATGCATCAATGGATTGTTCTATTAAGAACTTCTACCGATGTGAAGTCGCAGAATTCAAAATTTATTCTTTGAGAACATCACTCGCCGGGTCTCGCTTCAATGCGCTCAAGTTATCTTCTTCTGGCTTTCACTTCACTTGGGTACCACGGATGAAATGGACAAGACATGGTTACACTTTACTTGCCATCCCTGGCCACGACCCACCGTTGGACATAACTGTCTACTCAGATATTTAAGAGAACCCTGGTCTAGTTTATATTTCGCCGTTATGGAAATCATTTGACCATGCTGAAAATGCTAATCATCTCTACATTAACAATATCACTCAAACGAACTTTCGCTATAGCGAATCTGGCAGGGGAGGGGTGGGTAGATTTTTTTTCTTTTGAAAAAAGACAAACCAATTTTCAAAATTTGAACTGGTGTAAATTTTTTGAACTGGTTTAAATTTTTTGAACTGGTTTAAATTTTTTGAACTAGTTTAAACATTTTGAACCAAAATTTTTTTCCAACCACAACATATATATATGGCCTTTGAGTGCTGCTATGAACGTGGCGTGTAATGTCATAATTTTGCGGTGTATAGGGGCGTCGTTTTATACGACAGGCCGGCGCCGCATAAAAGCATGCCGCTTATTACACGTTTATCAGCCGGGTTCATTTGACAAGTGACGGTGTAATTAGTGTGTTACTTTGGCGGCTATCTTGTATAGTGTGCTCAATACACTTAGACCGATTATAGGAATGAATATGTCCTCTGATTCACCTAGATATTTCACCATGCTTCATATAAAAGTTGTCAGGCCCCATGTACTTTTATTTGTTGGCCAATCGACCTCACGTGAGAATTTAAGTTACATAGTATCACTTGGCTTTGGTTTAGTTGTTACCTGTACAGTTAACACAGGTAGTCATGAGACAGTGGTTTTTACTCCGCAGGCGTTATTTCTTAGTTAGTTTCAATTTTCTGGCGACAATGGCATTAGTGATTCGGTTCGCCTAATGCTTAATTTTGACATCTTCGTTGCTTAAGTTGTATATTTTTCAAATAGGTTATAATTATACAATATATTTTCATGTATATTTAAAGTAGTAATAGCTAGGTTATGCGTTTGGTTTTCATTATTATTATTCTTACGAATATTATTCCAGTGGTAATACTGCTACTCGGTAATATTAATTACTACCGTTATTGCGTTCTGCTCTTACTATTTCTACCACTATTATCACTGGTTTTACTATTACTACTATTCTAGTCCAGTGCTTTGTGCCTTTTACAGGCTATATATGCTTATCAGGCTATCTATTGCTACCTGCAGTGCATGGTACATTTAGCTTATCGTAGGTGTTTGGAGATCTAGAGTTTATTGTCATAGTTTTAGGGTTGTTTTAATACGCAACTGTATTATTGAATTAAGCCTACACGTACCTCGAGGGCAGTACGCTCTGTTGGATGGTCGGGGCCTTTTTTGCTTCCTTTTTCAGGATGCCTCGTTTTGCGCAGTCAAGTTGATACATTTAGCTCCATGGTCATGTAAGTCGAATGTGTGCCTTTTCTCCTGGGAGAATCAGCATCAGCCGTAGGGACTTGCCCGTTGGTATGGTATTACTGCTGGACATCCTTGCTGTACTTTCTTTGGTGATGTATATATACCAGGTTGTTTTCAGTATGCCTGATTCTTGAAACTTTTAAATAGCTTGACTGGCTATTAATAATTGTAATTTGGGCTCGAAGGGTGGCTTCATACGTTTTCTTTTCAATTAATCAGTATGCCTAATTCAGTTGGCAGTTAATACTTTTCTTATATATAAGTTATAACAGCTTTTTCTACGCTGTTTGCAGTATGCCTACAAACTTTAATATTTTTCGTTATCATTAAGTCAACATTTGTAATTGGCTGCGTTGACCTGTGTGGTAAAGTCGGTCATACTTACCTTGTGTCGTCGGTTAAGTATCTCGGAATACACCTTGACGATTCGCTGTCTTGGAACACTCATATAGAAAAGCTTACAAAAAAAATATCGTCTGGCCTTGGTGCCCTTAAACGCCTAAGACCGTTCATTCCATACTCGGCACTGATGAGTGTATACAAATCCCTAGTTCAATCTCATTTTGACTACTGTAGTTGCGTCTGGGGTAACTTAAACAAAGGGTTGGTAGACAAACTTCAGAAACTACAAAATCGTGCAGCCCGCATACTGACAAATCTCCCATTCCAAACTCATATCGATGATCTCTTGGAAACCCTCAGTTGGAAAAGGCTCGACAGTCAGAGAGCCACCCAAAAGGCTATCCTAATGTACAAAGCCCTGCACGGTCTGGCTCCCACATATCTAACTAAAAAGTTTGAAAGACGAAACTCGGCCCTAAAATATGATCTGAGAGGTGCGAGTTCCAAAATATCTATGCCACAACCCCGGACTAACTTTGGCAAAAAACGAATTTGCTACAACGGGGCTGAACTTTGGAATTCATTGCCTGAGGATATCAGATTATCTGATACAATTAATATTTTTAGAACTAAACTACGTAAACATACACTATTGTAATTACAATCTTATAAGACACGTCAAACATGTAAAGCAGTAGGCATTCTTTTTACGATTTTAAAATTTTACTTTTAATGTTATGCTATTACTGATGGTTTCTTACGTGTATAAATAAAGTATGTATGTATGTATGTATGTGTTTTTTGTTATCCATTCAGTATATCATTGGGTCATATAATGTAATCCTGTCTGTATAACCTTTATCTATTTCTATATAGCCTTGTCTGGGCGGGCTCCGCTTTTCCTTCTTCTTTTTTCCCCCCTTTTTACTAGAATGCTAGCATGCTGTCGTTGTACCTCGGCCTCAGCAAAGCAGTCGAGGATGAAACACCGGGCTGATGTCCAGGAAAAAATGCCTCGACTTCCCCATTGTACAGACATCAGATGGCAAGCAACCAGTATCTGATGTTTCACAGGCAATTCCACATGTAGTGTCTCCCCTGTCAGTACTACCTTCCGTTACCCCTACACTGTCAGTTAGCAAGTGGAGGACTTGGAGAACTATCCGATCAATGCAGTGACTGTTTTCTAACTCGACGTTAATTACAACAATAATTATGTTTCTTGTCCTGTGGAGGGACTGGAGTTATGTCTTGGCTCCACCCAGATTTCCTATCTTTTTCATCCCAAAGGGTTTTAATAGGTTGTTTCTGGCCTCCCTGACATTCTCCTATGTGGCATGTAGATGTGCCGATTTAATTAGTTATTCAAGGCATGGAATTGACACACCAATTATTCACGGTACAATGTTCCAAGCAACATCCCGCACGGCCTTTTACGACCGGTTTTCCTAATTAAGAATGACTAAAACCACAACCACGGGTCTACTATATTGTGCAAACGGAGCCTGCATTAATTGCATTTTAACTGATCGGAAATATTGGTCGGACATGAGCCGAATTTATGGATCGGAAATAGGTGAAATTGTAGACAGGGGCTAGTTTCACCTACCGGTATTTCTCCTGAAATTTGTTTAATTAAGACACTATAAGTACCTAATCAGTTAATTCTATGCATGATTCAATTTTCACGTTCTTGGATTCATCAGTGGATGTGGAAATACGAGATATTGTAGACAAGTTGCCAGTTTCTCCTGATATTATTATTTTCGGACCCGCTAATTTAGTCCATTACGTAACATTAGTACAAGTCGGGATAGAAATACGAGCAATTCCAGACAGGGGCTGATTACTCGTATTTCTCGTCCCGTTTACAATTTAGTTTTCGATATATTCATTCATTCGCTATCCTAATGCATTAGCTATATAGCCGGGAAACGATGAAACAGATGTCTTTAGTCTCCGTTATGGATCGGAAATAGGTAAAATTATAGACAGGGGCTAGTTTGACCTATTTCTCTTCCAATTTGTTGAATTAAGACACTAACGTAATCAGTTATATGAATGATTAATTTTCCCGTTCTTGGATCGTATGTCGAAATACGATTGCGATTTTCCCCCTGATATTACTATTTTCGGACCCGTTAATTGATTCCGTTACGTACATTAGTTTTTAGTAACAAACGAATAACTTGTCGAACGGTTTTCGGGACAGAAATAGGAGCAATTCCAGACAGGGGCTGATTCCTCGTATTTCTCGTCCCGGGTACAATTTAGTTTTAGATCTTGAAGACGTTTGTCCTGCTCTCACTAGCTATATAGCGGGTGAGCGAAAGACGGATGTCTTTAGTGTCTCGGGGTTTTCAAGTGCTTTGCGTGCCCGCGGCTTCGGGTGGGGCTGTTACAAAGTGTGACTTGTGGCGGTTGTCTGTTCCCACCTTTGTTGAATGACATTTATCTCTCAACACCTCATTGAGATAAACGGATTAGTGATTATCGCGATACTTGAATAAATGGCCACGCTCGTGGCCAATTAATCCCAAGCTGGGTGGTGTCGCGTAGTTGATGTCTTCATTCACCAAACTGAGCTTGACGCTGGCATACAAAGCACATTTCACATATCGAGGCTGTGATTACACAGTAGCTTTTCTGGGCGCAACATAAAACCACCAATTATGAGGCACGAATAATTAATATTTATGTTGAGACAAGAAAAGGTCATTCATAAAACCGGCTGGGCTGGTTCAATGACAATAGGATACTGTTTCAGAGTATCAGATTCCTATCTGGGTTATAAATAGGCAGATCTCATCGCCCAGAATCAGTCTACCAGATGAATTGAACTCTTCAATTGAGTATTAGAGTGTTGAGTCCCTTGGGGTTTTTAACAAGCGGAGCGAAGCGAGCGGGATTTTCAAAGTCGAGCAATGATCAGCGTGTTGAGTCCCGTGGGAGGTGTTGTTGCTTCGTGACGTCGGCATCAGAACAACTGAGGACGCCATTACGAGTTGCCGAAGTAGATTTTTCTTTGGTTTTAGATACTCTCTTGAAAACGCATTGGTTAAAATATTTTAAAAGTGAAAGTGTTCATTAAAAGCTTTTAAATGATATAAGTAACGGGGTATTTTGTGGTTTATAAAATTTATCAAGCGTTCGGCTTCGGCGTCATAACAACTGAGGACGTCAGTTAACGAGTTGAAGTAGATTCTTCTCTGGTTTTAGATGCTCTATTGAAATCGAATGGCGTCAAACTACGTAAGAACATAAGTTTACTTGTCGTGATAGGATTTCATCGGAACTAGAGTAGTTAGGATTTCATCGGAACTAGAGTAGTTAGGTTAAGGCAGAAGATGAAATCATAGGAATTGGTATCGAACTGACTTGGTATTGAAACGTCTTGAGTTGGCACCGAAATGGCTGGCATCGAAAGAGACTGGTATCAAAACGGCCGGTTACCGCTTGAATAACATCTCATTTTAAAGCTACATATTTCGAGAATCTGTATACAGACTTATTTGCGATGCGATTTGAACACGACTGGGAGATTATTGAGAAGGGCTTGGAACACTGTTTGCCGACCGGCTTTTTTCCCGCTTCTACGTGAGTTGCATGAACACAACTAGCTCAGTTTCTTTGTGGGTGATTTTGTGGATCCGATTTTGTTTGATTTATTCCGGCAAGAATAAGCTTGAATGATGTCTCATTTTAAAGCTACATCTTCCTAGAATCTGTATTGAGACTTATTTGCGATGCAAGTTGAACACGATTGGGAGAAAATTGAGAATGAGTTGGAATTGCGGACCGGCTATTTTTACCGCTTCGACGCGAGTTGAACAAAAGTATACTCAGTTCAGTTTCATTTGGTGATTTTGTTTGACTTCTAGGGCACGGTAACATTGACGGTAAGCTTGAATAACATTACATTTTAAAGCTACAGCTTCCTAGAATCTGTATTTAGACTTATTTGCGATGCGTTGTGAACATGCTGTGAAAAAATTGAGAGCATGAGATTTAAGCCGAAGGGCTTTGTCGTTTTGTGGATAAACTATTGTTTGGCTCTTTCATGCCATTACCTGGTTTTACGAACTTCTATTCAATTGACTTTCACACTTGAGATCGGCTTGGGACTAGCAGTTCCCAAAGCTCGTTCCATTTGAGATCGGCTAGGGACAAGCAACTCCCAAAGCTCATTTATTTAAGCCAATCGTAGAGCACTCCTCTAACTCATTAATATTATAATTAGTTGACCTTAATGTAGTCCAAAATCTCAAAGTGTCCCTCGAACAAAGGCCATTCTGCGCGATGTCTCAGTAGAAGTCCTCTCTAACTGCTAGCCGTCATAGCGTGAACATCTCAGCATTTCTAAAGTTAAAATCCCTCCCCCAGCCCCGTCTTACCTCCTTAAGAGTGACCTTCTCTTTCTCTCAATGTTTGTTCGGTTGTATGATGGTTGTCTGTTCCCACCTTTGTTGAATGACATTTATCTCTCAACACCTCATTGAGATAAACGGATTAGTGATTATCGCGATACTTGAATAAAATTTAGTAACTCTTTACAGTCACCACGCATACGTCATCTGATACGTGAGTTTGAGGACACAAATTTTAATCAAAATTGTAATGATGTTAACAAGGCTATCTCTCAGTTTAATAACATAATTGAATCAGCAGCTAAAACCTCTTTATCGATTTCCAAGAAAAAAAGGAAAACGGTCTAATGCTTGGTTTGATAATGAGTGTAAAAATATGCGGCATCAATACAGGCAAGTTTCTAACAATCTACACAAGAATCCGCTGGATACTTGCTTAAGACAAAAATACCATGACATTAACAAAGGCTATAAATCACTTTTGAGATGTAAGAAACAAGAATACTACAACAATAGTATAGATTATCTTGTCAAAGAGAAAGATCCAAGAAAATTCTGGTCTTCTCTAAAATCTCTCAACAGTGACAATAAGAAACAAACCGACCAGTCGATTCCTGTGAGCAATCTACTCACACATTTTAGCGACCTTCATTCTTCTATTGAAGAGAAAAACCTCTCGTCTGACCAAAATGCAATTGTTGAGGAAATTAAACACATCGATATGTCCAACACACATGGGACTTCTTTAGACGTATCAATTTCACAAGATGAAATCAGAAAAGCAATTAAAAAGCTAAAGAATAAAAAAGCACCGGGTATTGATAAAATTAGAAACGAGATGCTCAAATGCGAGGTAAATATATTGGTTCCCATTATTTCGAAATTGTTTAATCTTATTTTAAGAACGGGTGTATATCCCGATATATGGACAAATGGTATTATTAGCGCTATCTATAAATCAGGTGATAGATCAGATCCATCAAACTATAGAGGAATCTGTGTGACAAGTTGTTTGGGGAAACTGTTCTGCTTTATACTCAATAACAGATTGCATACCCTTTTAAAATGCAAGAAGCTTTTGCACCATTCTCAAATCGGCTTTTTACCTGGCAATAGAACGGCAGACCATATTTTCACTTTACGCACTCTGATTGATAAGTATGTAATTAATGAAACAAAAGGAAAATTATTTTGTTGTTTTGTAGATTTCCGAAAAGCATTTGATTCAGTTTGGCATCCTGGCTTACTGTGGAAATTGCTAAACAACAAAATAGGTGGTCAATTCCTTCGTCTGATTTCCGACATGTACTCTAAAACGGAATGTTGTATCAAATCAGGAAATATGAGATCAAAATTCTTTAAATATAATAGAGGAGTTCGCCAAGGCTGTATTTTATCACCACTATTATTCAATCTATATTTAAACGACCTTCCAATTTCTCTACAAAAGACTGATGGACTAGACCCGATTACCCTCTCGGACGGAAGTAAATTGAATTCATTATTCTATGCAGATGATCTAGTTCTAATATCTACCTCAGCCGCAGGTCTTCAAAGAAGTATTAATACTTTACAAAAAAATTGTAAGGATTGGTGGATGTCAGTAAATACTAAAAAGACTAAAGCCGTCATTTTTCAGAAACAATGCAGAAAATCTACCATGGAGAAATATAAATTCTTCTTAGACGGTTCTCAGATTGAAAATGTTCCTGACTATACATACTTGGGTACCACAATTTCAAGTAATGGTAGTTTTTCAAAGTCAAAACTAAAGTCTACTGAGAAAACTCGTCGATCTATTTTTGCTACAAAACGGTACCTAGATTTCTCCAAAATGCCGATAAAAATGTGCAACAAGTTATTTGACACCTTATTCTTACCTATTTTATTGTACAACTCAGAAATATGGGGGGCTTATGATAGTATAAATTTTCCAAAATGGGAAACAGATACAATTGAAAGACTTCACTCGCAGTTCTTTAAATACTATCTCGGACTCAACAAACGGGCCCCTAACGTGTCTACTCGGAATGAAGTCGGGCGATTATCGTTAAAATCAGTAATTTACCGGAATATATTACATTTCCTACAACATCTCCAGGATCTCCCCGAAGATAGTATTGCGAAGCAATGTTTAAAGATATCAAACGATCTCGCGCTCTCAAATAAGCCGAGCTTCATGACCTCAGTTAATAAACTGTTAGAGACATTTCAACCGATACCAAATATACAATCTTCTATTACCTCTCAAGGATTGAAATTAAGTAAAAAACATATACATAACATCACATTTAATATTACAAAAAAATCAAAGTTACATCAGATGAAACTTGTTCAATTAAACACGAAGCTCTATTTTTATTCATCGTTTAAAGTTGATTCTAATAGTTCCGATTGCTATGACATGATAAAAAATATGAAGCACAGAAGAATATTAGCCAAATTAAGAACTGGAAATCATAATCTACGTATAGAAGTTGGTAGACATGCACAGTCTAAGTTACCAAGAGAGCTGAGAACCTGCCAGTGCTGTCTATCAACTGATATAGAAGACGAAAACCACTTCATGTTCTTCTGTGATTCATATGATAATTTGAGGTACAAGCTATTTGATGATATTAGCAAATACTGTATTAATTTCCCTGGATTAAAGAACATTGACAAGACCCAGCTGTTTCTGTTCAATAATGTTGACCCGTTTATATGTAAAAGACTGGGTCACTTTATTTATAAAGCCTTTGAACGGCGAGACGTCTTACTTTCACGTCTAGCCGCAGTATGAACTTTAAATATATATACTTGTTATGATCGTTTTTTTTCCTTTCCTTTTTCCCCGTGTATTTTATACTAGTCTATTAGCAATACCATTCATGTAATATGGGAATGCGAATAAAATCATTGTCATTGTCATTGAATAAATGGCCACGCTCGTGGCAAATTAATCCCAAGCTGGGTGGTGTCGCGTAGTTGATGTCTTCATTCACCAAACTGAGCTTGACGCTGGCATACAAAGCACATTTCACATATCGAGGCTGTGATTACACAGTAGCTTTTCTGGGCGCAACATAAACAGACTTTATTTCAGTTCGAATTTGAGATTAGCTAGTATCTTCGAACATACGGAAGTAACAATACAAGATAAAATACAAGAACAATAATTACAACACAGGGATAATCCTCTGTCTAATAGACCCTTCCACGATTTCTTTGAACTTTTGATATATACGTATAACAGCAAAACCGTCGATACTGCTGAGCACCTCGAAGTTAGTCAAAATCCCAAATTTGAGAGTTATATCTTGAATAGGAGCAAAGTTATAGGCCCGCAAACTAGGAAACTTTTACAGATGTTTGTACGGAAAATTTGATTGGGGGGCACCATCAAAATTTCCATACAAACATCTGTAAAAGTTTCCGAAATTTTCCGACTTTGCGGGCCTATAACTTTGCTCGTATTCAAGATATATATAACTCTCAAATTTGGGATTTTGACTGACGTCGAGGTGCTCTTTTCAGCAGTTCGACGGTTTTGCTGTTATACCTATGTATCAAAAGTTCAAAGAAACCGTGGAAGGGTCTATTTTACGCTTAAAAGCTAAGTGGCTAGATTAGGAGAGTGCTCACCTTGTTCATTCCAGTGTTTCGCTAGCCTACGTGTAGCGGCCATTACCCACCAAACATCCCACCGATTTTTGGTGGGTAACGGCTACACGTAGGCTAGAGTTTCTCAGCGACGGATTTAAAAGATCCCACGTATTGGCTGGTTTTCGTTTTTTCTCAACAGGATCTCATATCAACAACTTACTCTTTAATCATAAGGAGATACCATTAATTGAGAAACGCATTATGATGAAAGACAACAATCATTTGTTAACATAGCATTTATGTGATTTTTACTGGGGTAAGGCATACATTATTTCTGGGGTGAAGCATAGCTTTGCTATGTATGGGATTCCAAATTCTGCATTCGTCTTTCACTGGTGCAATTCAGCACGTTGAAGTTTTGAACTCATCGATGCCATCTACAATACAATACTTTTATTCACTCTATAACACTAAGAATACAATAGGACAAGGTTACTTGATAAGGTTAGTTAAATATTTTAAGTTCAGGCAAACGTTAATTGAAGTTTAGAGGCTACCCAAATGGACTACCCACAAAAAATGCTATTCTAGCCAAGGGAGTGCTTAAGGAACTTCGTACCTTCTTTGTGCTGGTAAAATAGGTCTCACAGCTCGTCAGAAATCCACCGCTACGCCGCCATTTTGAATGAATAACCACAGGCATCCCAGACCCTACTTTTGTATTTCGGGTTATAATACGAGCTTGGGTATCCTGTGTTTTATTCCATGGTTTGTACAGATCATTGGAGGAAGAGCGATTTACTTGCATGTATTAGCTATACAGGAATGTGCCACCCCATAGAGTATGCTTTTCGAGCTGTTTTAGTCTGAAATAGGATTATAAATATTGCCTTTTTAGTCTGGTCAGGAATATGGTGTGATTTTGACATGTTAGATTGAGACCGAAAATCATACATTTTCGTCTGAAATTAAAGGTCGGGGGTTCTGAGACCTGGGTGTTACACCCTCACCCAAAATTCAGGGGTGCACCCCCTCCCCCTGGGAGTTTCAGCTATTCATGCAGCCCTTTCTTGGATAAATTTGTCGATTTAAATATCACATGCTACAATGTAATAGTGGTCCTCGGATCTTGGGGTATGTGTCAATTGACTCAACTTACAAGTACTATAGGAGGCACCGAATTAGCCGGTTTTTTGAAGTGGAATTTCATTAAATGAAGTGGAAATTGAAGAGGAAGGGATGACGTCACGAGTGTATTGTTTCAAGCTCATGAATAAAATGAAGTGGAATCTCATTAAATGAAGTGGAAATTGAAGTGGAAGGGATGACGTCACGAGTGTATTGTTTCAAGCTCATGAATAAAATGAAGTGGAATCTCATTAAATGAAGTGGAAATTGAAGTGGAAGGGATGACGTCACGAGTGTATTGTTTCAAGCTCGTGAATAAAATGAAGTGGATTACATTATCTATTGTTTCAAGATCATGAATAAAATGAAGTGGATTACATTATCTATTGTCTTTATTCATGAATAAAATGAAGTGGATTACATTATCTATTGTTTCAAGGTCATGAATAAAATGAAGTGGATTACATTATCTATTGTCTTTACTCGTGAATAAAATGAAGTGGATGGCAAGTGCATCATTATTAGCTCGCGTATTTTTCTTTAACTCTGACATGGAAGGCGTTCAAGGACAAACGATCACCGTGGATGAAGTAGAACACGTCGAAAGAAACAGAGCATTTCACAGGATATTAAGTATTATACATTTGGTGTATGCTGCACTCTTTGAAGAACCAATCTATGTCGAGAAAGAAAGACAATGTTATGGCTGTGAAACAAATCACCCAAACCAAAGACAGCACGATTGCTTGATGTTATCCGACCATTCGAAGTTGAGCAGCAACAAGATGGAAGTCATCTAAAATCCATTCGAAGTTGAATGAAAAAAGTAAAACATACCTCGCAATATCTAACCGCGTTGTAGCGTAAATAGTAAGATCAAACTACTCGTGATAGTACGGTGGCCCATAAGTGCACACCGAATTCCAATCCATACACCGAATTCGAATTGCTTCACACCGAATTCCAATGACTCACACCGAATTCGAATTGCTCACACCGAATTCCAATGACTCACACCGAATTCGAATTACTCACACCGAATTCCAATGACTCACACCGAATTCGAATTGCTCACACCGTATTCCAATGACTCACACCGAATTCAAATTGCTCACACCGAATTCCAATGACTCACACCGAATTCAAATTACTCACACCGAATTCCAATGACTCACACCGAATTCGAATTGCTCACACCGTATTCCAATGACTCACACCGAATTCAAATTGCTCACACCGAATTCCAATGACTCACACCGAATTCAAATTCGACCTGGCCTTCCTTATGGAGTCTGGAGCCTGGGCCCGAGAACGAGGGCAAGTAGTCTTGGGACACCACTGCTCGCTCTTCCCGCGCATTTTTGACTTACTAGAAATTCAAATACGACTGGCCTTCCCGGATTTTCATAGCTAGTTGCCTGCGCTGCGATCCTATAAAACATGGCGGATGATACAGTGTTGATATGCGAATTTTGTCATGAAAAAGTCAACTTGGATGACCATTTCTGCACTAGTTGTGGAAGAAAACTCAACTCTGAGGAAATTGCCCTTAAATTTTACTTTAAGGAGGGATACGAGTACGATATCATTCTTGAATTCTTATTCAAGTACCATGACACACAAATGAGTCTGAGAACACTGAAGAACAGATTGAAAGTGCTTGGCCTTTGCCGAGGTCAGTAAATTTTGATTTGAAATTTTGAAACTTTAAACTTCTAGAAATCCTTAAACTTGATAATGTTTTTAATCTTAAAATATCTTCCCTTGTGCATAAAATTAAGTATGTGTCAATGGAAATCCCTACTACTTTTTCTGACTTGGTTCTGTATGCCTCTGAAGTTCACAATTATAACACTAGATACTCCTCTAACCAAAACCTATACAGACCAGCCTCGAGAACAAATTATGGACTTACAAGATTTAAAGTAATGTCATCAAAAATATGGGAAAAAGTACCAATCCAGATAAAATGTTTGCCTCATAACAATTCTAAAAAACAATATAAGCTCTTCCTCCTTGAAAGCCAGATATAAAATGTTAGCTGCATTTACAATATAAATGTATATATCAATTATCAATTATTATTTATAAATACTTACTGTAAATGTCTACATTATTCTGTATTGTAAAATTATCATATATCCAAACCTAGTTTGTACATGTATAAAGCAGCCTTTATTTTATCTTATTTTCTTCCTCTTCGCTCATTATAACCAACAGTCATACTTTTTAAAACCCTGTAAAGATACAATCAAGCCTATTCGTTTATTTATTCCTCCCCTCATTAACTTTCAACATGGTAGTGGTTAACTCGAAAGCTTTCGCTCCTTTGACCACTACACACTATCATCTAAAGATTGTAATTATTATTTCCTATTTATTTTTCTCTTTCTTATGGCTTGTTATATTTAACCAATAATTGTAACATATAAACAAGTGTGAATAAATTGAACTTGAACTTGAACTTAGGATGAGGATACACAGGAGTAAGACGGACCTGGGTGTATGGCGGGTTATAGAAGTATGTGGCACACTTTGCGCCGTGAGGGTTACATTGTACCAAGACACGTAATTGAAAGATATCTTAGAGAAATGGATCCTGAAGGCTGTGACTTAAGAAGCAAACGTCGATTGAAGAGGAGGGTGTACGTCAATCAAGGTCCAAACTACTGCTGGCACATGGATGGCTACGACAAGTTGAAGCCATATGGCTTCCCAATTCACGGTTGTATTGACGGGTTGTATTGACGGAAAATGCTATGGTTAAGGCTCTCAAGAACGAACAATAATCCTGTGGTTGTAGCGAAGTGGTACTTGGAAACAGTGAAAGAACTTGGAGGTTGTCCCACAAAGGTAAGAACTGACTGTGGAACTGAGAATGGTCTAGTAGCAGCTGCACAGTGCTATTTTAGGGATGATAATGAAGCCCATATATATGGAACCTCTCAACAAAACCAACGTATAGAGGGATGGTGGGCATATTTAAAGCGAAGTAGGACAACCTGGTGGATAAACTTCTTCAAAGAATTGATGGAGCAAAGTGTTTTCACTCCCGGAAATGATCTTCAAATGGAGTGTTTGTGGTTTTGTTTTTCTGGTCTTATCCAGCAAGATTTAGATACTGTGATGAGCCACTGGAACACACACTATATCCGTAGATCACGACATGATACCATTAGTGGCAGACCAGATGAACTATTTTATCTACCTGAATTACATTCTGGGCAAGATGTTCTTCATCCTGTAACAGAACAGGAATGTCAATTTGTCACAGAAAATCATCTAACCCTTCAGGAATCCAGTAACGAGTATCAAGAATATTTTGAATATGTTGTACATGTTGCAGGATTACCACAACCCCAAAGCTGGAGAGAAGCTTTGAGTCTGTATCAACAACTGCAACAATATGCTATTGACTGATCGTGCACTGTAAACAATCACACATTTTAATCAGACAGTTTCTCCCCAATTTCCCTCCCAGAGCCCACTTCCCTTCCTTGTAAGCCCATGTTTATGCACCTATCAATGTTTCCCCCCTGGGGGGAGGGGGGCAACCCAGGGATTTTTGACTACCTTCCTTGTCCCCACCCTTGGAATTTTGACAGCTCTTTCCAGCCCGTGGTTGGGAAATTTGACGTATCCACCATCTTGGGAAAATTATCTGCCATGTTTGATGTCTGCCATCTTGGTTATCCGCCATCTTGGGAAACTTGAGAGAGCCTGGGACCAAGCACATGGGAAAGTAGGCAAAGATGGCAGAAGCAATGGAAGCTTCTCAGGGGTTGGGAAGTGAGGTAGATCTGCATATATTCGTTAATTAAATGAGACCATCTTGCATTTAATTTAGTGTCTATGTCGTATTGTGTCATGCAACTAAATGTGTGCTATTATTATTTTTCCTGTTCCTTTTTATTTACAGAGCAAATGATGACCCCAAGATGGTTGGGACTTTTGGGGACTGGGGTGGGGAATTTGACCAGCTGCCTTTCAAAATGTGAAAAACATCCCCTGGTTTAACTCCCCTGGTTTATTCTTCAGATGAGTGGAAACCCTAATTAATTGACATGTTTACACAGGCTGCTGGCACATTTTCAAGTAGATACAAACTGTATGACTGCAACTTACCAAAAGTCAAGTGAAGCTACAGTATATGGGACGATGTGGGAGAGATTAATATACATATGGAGTAGAAAGGGGGGATTATACACAGAGGGATGATTAGAGTGATTGTACTTAACCTGTGAAACAAAATTTCATAGTTTGTCTAGAAGTAAATAGACCCAAACAAACAAACAAAAACAAAACAATTTAGAGTAATAACGTGTGGGTATTATCCTAGCCTGTGGAAATACCATCTCTATTCGAGGGCCAAATGCAAGCCTCTGAGAGAGACATCTGTGATTTGAGCCTAGAAAATCCATACTGACATTTTCAAGAAAACCGCAAGGTTCAGAAAATGTTATGTGAATCTACATTGTACTGTCAATGAAGTAACATAATACTCGTATGAATCTAAACTACATTCACACCCATTTCTCTGCCACTTCTACAATTAAGGATAGTAGTAAGGACGGACACATTCACATTTGTCATCAATCTAAAGAAGGCTCTGCTGTTGGTATTCCTCCTTTCCCCAGACGAAATATACAAAACTTGAAGCTAATTCTCCTGCAGATGATAGATTACACTGGAGGAGAAGATAATCAACACAAAATATCCAAAGAAAGCTAGAAATTAGCTTATCTCCTTTGCCAATCCACCACGTTTGTTCAGTTGTGAATTTGAGATTTTTTGAATAATTTAGAAAAATCTCAGTAAATTAACCAATCAGCAAGTTTGTCTGGATCGGCTGGACGAGAAACATCAGTATGGAATTTCTGGGGCTCGCTTTTGGCCCTCAAATATAGATGGCTGTTTCTGCAGGCTAGTTTTACTTAGGCTCTACTTCACAGGTTTAGTAAAATCACTCTAATCTACAAAGGGGCTATATATACATGGAGAGTCTATGGTACTTTCAAGATATGAAAATTCCTCTCAGGTCCTCTTCAGGGGATAGAACATGGATTCAAATCTTGATCTGTAATTTGTAGACAGACAGATTGCATAATCAGTAAAGCAAATATCAATGTTAAGGAGGGAGAGCGAGGCGGGTGGGGGTCAGGCAGATGTGGGGCAATTTTAACCACTCAATGAGTTTATTTTATTATAAAGTTTGATTTCATGATTTAGCCATATTTCTTTCTCCAAGGTGGAGAATGTTAAACTCATGATGGAGGCAAGGATTAATCCGGATTACTTGGATTATAGTAGTGATCGCAAAACAACAAAACACGCCATGTTTGTCACTTCGCAGGATGAACAACATCCGGGACTTTTATTTGTAATTAACATAACTACAACAGGTATCCCATAACTTGTTAGAATGAGATCATACTTCAACACCCCCACTTGATCTCTTTCTATGTATTTCCTAAAATGATATACGTGATCATATTACCATTAACAATGTAAACATGCAGTAAATTATCAACCAACAAATGAATAAAATAAAAATTAAAAACATTAGAGTCTTGTATATTCCTTGTATACTATATAGGCTAAAATGTCTCATGAACCAAAAATATATCTCCCAAATTGTTGCAACTTGAATTTTGTAGCTGGTTTGGTCATGATATCAGCCACCATACTGGCGGTGGGACAGTACTCAATTATTATCTTTCCTGCATTTTGCATTGTGCGGATGAAGTGATATCTCACATCAATATGTTTCGATCTCTGTCGATTGACTGGATTTTTAGACAAGGCAATGGCCCCTTGGTTATCCTCAAATATCAAAACAGGCTCACTTGCTTCACCAATATCACCCACCAACTGAACTGCTGCTGCCCTCCTGAACTGCTGCTGCTAGGGCAATGTACTCAGCTTCACATGACGAAAGGGCCACAGTTGGCTGCTTTCTCGACTTCCAAGAGACAAGAGGACCATCTCTACTCAAGCTGAAGCAGTATCCACTTACACTTCGTCTGTCATCTGTAGATGATGCCCAATCAGCATCACTGTAGCCTATTAGTGTGAGATCATCATCACACCTCCTGTAGCACAACTCATAGTCTAGAGTCCCCTTCAAGTACCGCAGCACATGCTTCACTGCCACCCAGTGTTCGTCCATTGGGTTAGTCAGAAATTGTGACAACTTAGTGACAATCCAGCATATGTCTGGCCTAGTGCATGTCATAGCGTATATCAAGCTACCGACTGCCTCACGATATCTCCTAGGATCAAAGGGAGTTTCACTAACAAACTCAAGTTTCTGCTCAGAAGGTGTAGGCCTTGGTTTACATTCTGACATCTCAAACCTCTCAAGTACCTTAATGATGTACCTCTTCTGGTTCATTTTCACAAAGCCATCTCCTTGCTCAAAATGAATACCCAGGAAGTAAGAAAGTCTACCCAGATCCTTCATGTGGAATCTCTCCCTCAACATCCCTTTAGTTTCAGATACTAGCACCATGTCATTTGCTGCAATAATGATGTCATCTACCCAGACAAGCATAGCAACAAGTTTACTCCCAACCTGTTTGGTGTACACACAGTTATCAACAGGACTCTGAACATAATCATTCTCAAGTAAGAAACAGTGTAGCACATGGTTCCAATTCCTTCCTGATTGCTTCAATCCATACAGAGATTTGTTCAACTTATACACCTGTGTGCCATCATTTCCTGGGGGAACTTCAAAACCTTCAACTTGATCCATGTAGATCTCACAATCAATAGGGGCATTGAGATAGGCAGTCTTCACATCCATTTGGTGTAAAACCAAATCATGTTGTGCGGCTATTTGCATTAGCACACGCACAGATGTGAGATTAGCTGTAGGTGCAAAAGTCTCCTTATAATCAATACCTCTCACTTGGCTGTAACCCTTAGCAACATACCTTGCTTTGAAAGTTTTAGCACCAGTACAACTTTCTTTGATAGTGTACACCCAACGGCCCCCCACTGAATTTCTGCCCTCTGGCAGAGTATATAGTCAAAGTAAAAGTGTTATTCTCAGTTAGAGAATTCATCTCTTCCCTCATCGCCGCCTCCCAGCTGCTAGACTCAGACGATTCCATAGCCTCTTGATAGGTTTGAGGGAAATCAGAAAATTTGTAACAATAATCAACACTTGTTAGTACCTGATCAACATCCTCCATGTCTGTGGCATAATCGCTCAAGTATGCTGGGGGGTTTCTCCCCCTCTTAGAACGTCTTATGCTTTCATCAGGAGGATCTGAAGGACTGGTTTCACACTCAGCCCCAAGACCTTCAATGAGCAAACCTGGACCCTCTTGAGACCTGTCAACATCAGATGCACTACATGTATCAGGGTTAGAATTGTGTTGTAATGGCATTACATCATCATCACTTGACAGACTTTCAGTTTGAGTCTGTTGTTCCACCCTTCTCTTAGGGAACTTCACCACCCTGTATTTCATAACCTTGCCCGTCTCTGGGATGTACACCAGATACGCAGGGCTCCCCTTATCATACCCAAGAAAGATCCCCTTAGTGCACCTGGAATCCAACTTCTGCGTATTCTGCTTATATGCATAGCATTCAGATCCAAAACTTCTCATGTTTGACAAATTGGGTTTCTTGCCAGTGATAGTGAAGTATGGTGTTTGCTTTAGGCGATTGTTATAGGACCTATTACGTATGTACGCAGCACCCATTACTGCATAAGGTCAAAACTCCTTGCCCATATTGGCTTGCAGGAGTAAGCACCTTCCCATCTCAAATAGAGTACGCCAGTGTCGCTCTGCCGTCCCATTTTGGTGGGGAGAATGGGGTGCAGATGTTTCATGCTTTATCTTATTCTCCCTCAGGAGAGACTTAAACTTATGAGAAATAAACTCACCGCCATTATCTGACCTTATACATTTAACTTCACCATATGGTGCTGAGTCTGCCAAAAACTTCTCTGTTGCAACTACAGTCTCGCTCTTACTCTTAAGAAAGTATACAAAAATTGCTCCTGAATAGTCATCCGTGAAAGCTATGGAATATCTGAAACCTTCTCCAGAGGCTGGATCAATGGGTCCAGCAAGATCAGTGTGAACTAATTCTAATGGTGCTGTAGCGCGCACATCAGGATTCCTATTCCTACTTTGGGTCATTTTCCCTTCAATACAAATGTTACAATCCCCGGGGTTACTGGAACTACTATCGCTTACCTTCATACCTTCTACTACACTTTCTAGTTTCACAATGTCCTCATGATTACAGTGTCCTAGTATTTCATGTCAGCCTTTCAGATCACATGTATAATTGACAGAGTCAGCTTTGTCAAAGGTACTGATATAGTACAGTCTACCACGCTTCTCAATGTTAAACTTGGTACTCTTGTAAGCTAGTTCTGCAGAGTCTGGATTGAAAGTCACTGTAGCACCTCTTGTAGTTGCAGCTTGCACTGAGAATATGTTCTGAGGGTATGTAGGAATGTATAATGCATCTTTCAGCGTCGCATTTTTATGCCTTCCAGTGGTATCCATAATGGTTATCTCAACATCCCCTCTCTTGAGTACCACATTGTTAGATCGTGTTCCATCTGCCAGCTCGATATAGTGCTTGTCTGGTCTGAACTTATCATCAAATTTGATGAATTTGGACTCGTCATTGATGATGTGGGCGGTCGCACCACAATCTACCAGAAGTGTATTTGTTTCTGCCGTACTAGTAGCCCTCTCATTTGCATCAGCGTTGATCTCAAATGCAAATGAATGCTCCACTCCCTCATCAGATTCTTCAAAAGTCTCAGAAGCCTGCTTGGCATTGTCAGTCCTTCTTCCTTTGAACCGACATGTACTGTCACTGTGTGACGAGTTGTGACACGTGTTGCACCAGCGTCCCCGTCCATTATTGCTGCTGTTACTGTTACAGAAACGAGCAATATGCCCTGCCAAGCCACATTGAAAACAGATGATATTCCTCTTTGATTCCTGTCTCTGTTCGGTCTTCATGACTGAGTCGTTTCCCATCACCATTCTGGTTCGCTCAGTATCTTCAAAACTCCGTAAGGCGACCTTGAATTCACTGAATGTTTGTTGTTTCTCGTTCTGGGTGATAACGACAACAAACGGGTTGTAATCTTCCGGTAGACCTTTTAATACCATCGCTATGAGAGGACTATCTGTCACGGTTTCACCAGCATTCTTAAGAGCTGTCGCTGCAGTCTCTGCTCGTATAACATAGTCCGTCACTGTCTCGTTTGCCGATTTCACAAGCGACGTCAGCTCTGTGTATAGCGAAATCACTCTGGGCTTGCCTGCACCAGCATAATGCGCCCTCAAAATTTTCAACGCTTTCCTCCCGTCATCTTGCGGGTCCCTCATTACGAGAGAAAGACTTCTATCATCGAGAAATTGTATTAACTCGGCAAACGCTTCTTCGTTCTTGGCTGCGGTAATCTCCACATCGTTAGCCGCATCGATCGTATCCTTCAATTTTTGTAGTCGCATATAACCGAGAAATTTAACTTCCCATTGTTCGTATTTTCTTTCATCCCCATCGAATAGTAGTCGACCATATCTCGAACTGGGCCCATAACCTGTTAAACTCATGATGGAGGCAAGTATTAATCCGGATTACTTGGATTATAGTAGTGATCGCAAAACAACAAAACACGCCATGTTTGTCACTTCGCAGGATGAACAACATCCGGGACTTTTATTTCTAATTAACATAACTACAACAGGTATCCCATAACTTGTTAGAATGAGATCATACTTCAACAGAGAATTTGAAAAAAAATGCCTAACCCTTCTCCTTCTGGCTTAACTTATACATGCATAATATAGAATCCAGCATTCATAAAATGTACAAACTTGGGTATTGTTTATTGTGTGGTTGTAAAATATTTTAGTTGTCTAATATGACATTAAAAAGGATATACTGTTTTACCCATGGCCTAACGGAATACAAATATAAATTTATATAATAACTGATAATTATAGAAGAAAAGGGTATTGACATTGGATGGCAAGTGGGCTAACTATCACAATCAGCAACTTTCAAAAGCTCTTAAAATTGTGAAATTTTAAATTGCCACCACATTTTGTGTATTGATGTTAGGGACTTAAAACTTGGCTGTCTTTCTTACTTTTTGTTCCTCTTTCCATTGTCCATTAGATTTTAGGTTGAGTAGTAAACTGTAAGATCATGTGACCCACAGGCAAAATGCCAGATAAAACCATATTTTCCCTGCCAGCATTAAAACTGACAGAACCTATCCCATTAAATTATCTGCACTTCTGATATCACTGATCTATCTTGTTACTTGTAACAACTGTTCCATTCAATATTTCATTCAATGTGAAGGCCAATAAGAAAACCTGCAAGGTAACCACTCATTTTAACAGTTAACCAAAACCTTTCTGAGGTTGTTGAGTAAAATATATAAACCGTAAACGAAACGACCAAAGGCATTACGGGAAGGCATCAGTTCACTCGTAAGCCTATACATTTGTTAACATTTTCAAGATACAGCTTGCTGATGCAAATTCTGAGTATGATTTTGGGATGCTGTAGTATTATAGTAATTGTCAGTCGCTGAAAATACAGACAAGTTTTGAAACTTGAAAACAAGAAAACCATTGGGTCATTGTTTATGGTTTATACTTTTTAACCAACATTACTTTTCTTAAATTGAAGGGGTAGAGGCATAATGGGCCTAAGTGACTCTTGATCTGCATTCTAAATTCTCCTTTTGAAAACTAAGAATTTCAAGGAGAATTTAGAATGCGACAAAGAGTCACTTAGGCCTTTTATGCCCCCACCCCTTCAATTGTTGTCAGACTATATATACATGTATTACGTGTATAATATGTACCATTGAACAGGCGGAATGTGTTTTTGCTTCCCCACTACATCCCATGCAAAAGGGATGTCTGAGCAATATAATTTTGCACTGGTCTACTTGTCTATTTTTTCAGGCTAATTGACTGTCAAAAAAATTAAGCAATAGTAACAACATTTAGAGGCCAGTAATAACTTGGAGGGGATGGTGGGCAGGGCTGTTGCAAATGGAGAGAGATGTAAATTCAGTTACTCGGCAGAAAAGGTGAATCAAGGAAATTTAAACCATTATAGGAAAAAGTAGTACTCACAAAAATAAACCATGGTATCCACCTGCATTAATTCATCATCACACCCTCTAATTAATGACTGGTCTTCACAAGAAAACTGTTCCAAACATTTGTATTAAACAATACAATGTTTTCTTTTAAAAATCTACCTATTTTTGCACTATAAAACAACCGGATTGAAACATGATTTGTGAATGTCAGTCAAAATGGTATTCATGCTTTGGCAAAAGCACTTCCCTTACAGTATGCCAGGAGGAATATATCCCGAAATTCCTTGGGGTCTGTCATATGAGCAACAGGAAATGTTATTTCTCTGCTGCATGCCCCTACCCGTGGGAAGCAAATGGTATGCTTTGGGTTATTAATCATGCATTCATGATCAAATTTGACTGTTATTGACAGTGATTCCCCATTCAGAGGGGCATGTTGCTGCCCAGTGAGCCAACCCAAAACACCAGCAGGTGTAAGCTCTGCATACTGAAACTCATCCCTATCCTCTGGAGCACTAACTGGTTCTTCATCATGAATCACCCCTTCTCTCCATGCAACAGCTTCTGAATATCCTGAAATTGTCTCATCTTCCAAGCTCATCAGGAAATCTTGAAAGTTGTCCACAATGGCTTCTTCAAGTGACCTTTTGGAAGTACCTTCACTTGCCTAATTTGGGTGAACAATGGAGAAAACATAGTTTGCATCAACAACATGACAGGTATCTTTCACAAAGAGGGGTTTGCAGACTTGGGCATTGGCTTCAATAGCTTCAGCAGTGCCATAACATCTAAGGCCTTCCTTAAACTCTTTCAAGTAAAGTAATCTCTTACTTATCAAGCTGACCATTAATGTTCCTATTATGGCTTCTTTGTGTGCATCATCAATGATCCCTGTATATCCGTGATCAATTATCAAATCCTGATGGGCTTGCTACATCTTCTTTTACAGCATTAATCAGCTCTTTATATTTAGCAGTGAAGTGATTTTCTGGACTCAGGTTCTTGATGTTAATATTGAAATCAACAAGCATATTGTACACTGATTCATCTAGGAAACATGGAGCTGGGCCACCTTGAACAATAGATGCAGCAACAATTTCGCCACAGGCCCTCAGGTTTCCATTCTGTATATGGTACATTGAATCTATTGGTGCACCATCGGGGAACATTGTAGGCCCCATATCATGAACTACTTTGGTCAAAAATTCCTTTGACAATGCACCTGTATCGATCCCACTTTCTCCACTGAAACGAACACGGAGAACTTTCTCTGCAGATGTTTTCTTTGACTCACGTTGCCACAAGGACAAAATCCTCAGTAAAGGGGCCCTCCTTCTTACAACCATAAAGAACTGACCGTTCTGGTCTACTTTCTGTTCTAGGAACTTGATTACACTTGCTGTATTAGTGTGAGTACCTGGGGTCTTGGTGTTATAGGAGGCGGCAGGAGTTTCTGTGTTCTCTGGTGAGAGATCATCTTCAGAAAGCTGAATGTCCCCTGTATCAGTGTCTAATTCCTGTTGCAATTCTCGTGCTAGTTCTTCATCCAATTCATACCCTGCAGTTTCCTGAATTTTGGCATTTTGCATTTTGGAGTTGGGGTATCTTCATCATTTTCTTCTCTTTCCTCTTCAGATCTCTCATTAATTCTTCTCTTGTACACAAGTACAAAACAATTTTATTGTAGTCCCGGCCAAGTTCTTCCTTATACCTCTTCAAGGAAAAAAACTCTCTTTTGACACCAGGCAGAAATTGAGCCTCTTTCCCATTTTCTAACAGCAGCATGTAATCTTGGCTTTCGTCAAAGCAATCGCTGTGGAAAGACCTCCACTTCTCTACTGCCTTTGCCAGAATTATAGCATAAGGGGCTTTGTTTGACACAACTACTGCCAGTCGTTTTCCTCTTTTGAGCTTCAACTTCCATTCTTTTTCAGTTAGCTCCATAAGACCAACCATTATCGTGACATCAGTTTCTTTTTAAATTTTTGTTGATTTTCTAGAAACCAAAGACTTCCATTCCTTTCCTTTGAACTTTCTGTACCCACTGAAGGATTTCACGTTAGGGACAGGTGCAGATGTGGAAGACAAACCTTGTAAAAAAGACAGGAGTATTAAAGTATGTACATGATGACAATTATACATTCTGATGATACAGTATCATATCATGCAATTATTTTTATTGTTTCTAGCAGGAACCGAGTACGGGTGGATATATTGGGACGAGAACATTAAGATAATATACCCCGGTACCACAAAATGGATCCAAAATGGATGCACCAAGATTCCTAGAACTTTCAATACAATTTATTTGAGTAATATAGTATACCAGGGCTGGAGATTCAAGAAAAGTCTGGTTGCATTTTTGCAACTAGATAAAAAAATAGTTGCAAAAGAGAACATTTTAGTTGCAAAAACAGTGTGACTAATTAATGATCCAGCAATGCTACAACAAAAACTGTGCCACAACAAAAACTCTGTCTGAAATACAGTTTGAACAGATAATAATATCAATGGTGGTTAGTTCAGTGGTGTAACCACAGGCAACCCAAGCTAATGATTTTTACAAGGAATGTATGGGAATGTTTAGAAAAAATCTAAAACTGTACTAAAATGATCAATAAAGTCATAAAACCTTACCTGTGTGTTGTGAAGTTGTTCCTCTTCATCACTGATGTGTTTATTTCTGGTTTGACGTACTTCTGGGATTTTTTTTCCCTCCCCTATATAAATATTGAGAAGGCAGGAAACACGAGACGCCATTAGTCCACGTGGCGACTCTTCGAAGCCTCGTAATTCTTCGAAAATCCAAACTTTCAGCATTTTACCTCCAGAAACCCTTTCTTACATTCCTCTACTGCACTCATTCGATCGATCCATCGCTTATTTCCTCGCTTCGTAAGTACTCAAATTCGACAGTTTCTGCAGCCAACCTAGCCTGTAACTAGCCGAGGTTCGATCACTTTGGCCTTTTTTCATGGGCTGCCTGTGCTAGTTGAACCAAAGGCAGCCTGTAGTTGAACGTGGCTTTTCTTCGGAAGCAGTCACGAACGAGTGCCGAAGGAATTCGACACTTCGTGTTTTTTCGAGGAGATTCGGAGAACGAAGTCATTGTGCTCAATCGACCAATCGCTGAACGGTGAAATCTGCTGGGGAGACCCATGAACACAGTTCGAATTTGTGGACTAATGGCGTCTCTCGAATTTGTGGACTAATGGCGTCTCGTGTTTCCTGCCTTCTCAATATTTATATAGGGAAGGGGAAAAAATCCCAGAAGTACGTCAAACCAGAAATAAACACATCAGTGATGAAGAGGAACAACTTCACAACACACAGGTAAGGTTTTATGACTTTATTGATCATTTTAGTACAGTTTTAGATTTTTTCTAAACATTCCCATACATTCCTTGTAAAAATCATTAGCTTGGGTTGCCTGTGGTGTAACCATAAAATACTGCACCCACAATACTTATTTCTAAATAAATGTACCACTGCTCTAATGGTGGCCAGTTTTGTTTGCGAACGAACGATGGAAGTGCAAGGTAGGATTTTGAGTCATGTTATGAAAAATCTCATAAGAGAAACATATATATCTGTTTTCATTATACTTGTGACTCCATTGCAATTTTACGACTGGATGAAACGGTATAGTTGCAAAGCAAAAAATTCTAGTCACATTTGGGACTGTATCGGTCGCAATTTCTAGCCCTGATTATGCAATAAATTTATTTATTACAATGTAGTTCCCAATAGCATCCAAAAATAAATCATAAGTTGCTTGGACTAGCTGCCTGTGGTATCATCTGCCAAATCTGAAAAATTATTTGCAAATTCCCCACTGCAACCATTACTGAACAAATGAATGCTTTGAACAGTCCATTTCACAGTGTGTTTACACGTATGTACATTTTGTAGGCAAGTCGATTACTTTTAGGAATATGAAAGCATAGCCACAAATTGACTTGCTTTCATGCACACTGCAAAATGGGCTATTCCATTCAAACCATGAACAACATATTGAGCAGACTTTAAGATAACTACTAATCCTAAAGCTAATTGTAAAATCTTTTTACATTACATTTTTAATATACATTACCTGATGTGGATGGCTCAAGGAATTTCTTTGGTTTAAGAGACTCAGAGCTAATGTTTAAAAGAAAAAGTACATATATTATAAGCATGAATTCAAACTTCAAGAAAAGGTAGCCAATGTGTAATTTGGGTGTGATACGATGCAGGCTATGAATAAGTAACCCTCTAAATACTCTCCAACAAGAACATGTACTTCTATTCAACTATTCTATGGTATTATCATACCTGAACTGGCAGAAGAAGTGAGTTGTGGATGCACACTCATGCTGCCATTATCTCCATTATTTAGAGAACATACGCTTTTCTGATCTACAATAAATAAGCAAGTTTAAAATAAGTATGCAAGTTGCTGGTAAGCCCTCAGGTGAGGCAGCATACAACTGATCAATACCTGGGATTCAATTTGGCGAACAGTACATTCATACATGTAGTTTTGGCTTTGAATATTTGCTTGTCAACTGATCCTGGCGTACGTAGTGATTTATAAATACATACCTACATACAGACTTTATTTTAGTTCGAATTTACAGAGTAACGAACGCAATATATCTCCGAACATTAGAAATCAATCAAAATAATAAATCGATAATCAGAACAGAATAATTTATAAACAATTAAAAAGTACAACTAGATCTCACTATAATTATAAACTACTAAGCGTCTGAAAATTGTAAACGTTGCAGCAGCCCTGGGCTCATCATTTAAATTATTGTTCCACGCGATGCTGCTAAATACCGGAAAGAATGCAACCTGTTGCCTGTTGGTTAAGTAATATAACACGCTTTCCATGTCTTTGTTCTCTTATATAAACACGCGGGATATGTTGGGAGAACAAAGAAAAACTTGAAAATCACGAGCCGCTAGGCTTTTATAAAATAACGAACATGAAAAACACGAGATAAATCTTACGCACGCGCGATCAGAAGATCAATTCTCCTAACAGTAACAGTCGTCAGAAATTGACCGACGGTGAGTTTGCACAGCGCGGGAAATCCCCCAAGGCAGAACTGAGAGAAACGAAGGCATGCTCTGTGTCAGTGTGTGGCTCTATTTTGAAAACATCTGCTTCAACATTCTCCGAAAAGAATAACTCGGAATTCAAGACATTTTTTTTAGGAAATAAGTAAGGCATAAGGCATTCAAGGAGTAGAGGTTGGACTTGAACTGGGTGTTTTTGTCGCTGAATGTACACGAGGAAACATGATTCCCCTGTTGAACTTTGAAGCAGGTTTTACTTTTAGTTGAATGAACTTTTATTTTCGCCAAACTCAATGGAAAGATCTGGCTGTTGGAACCTTCCTTCCAATGAGATGAGGCTAAGAGTGCAAGGTAAGAGGGAAAAGCTCATTTTGTCTGTGAAAAATCAACAAGTTTTCGTTTGGTTGTTATGTTATATCAGTCAACTTCACAACTGTCGCACGTGAGTTTGCAAAATTCATGTAGTTGTTCATGTAAAGCTAAGTGGCAAGGAGAAAGCTATTAAAAAACCTTACCTGAATTATCTAAGACCAAGCAGGGTGAATGATAACAATTGGCCTTATTTTTTCGTCGCCGACAAACTATCGGACTTGAACATTAAGCGTACATGTACGTATATATATACTTTTCGTTTGGGATAGAAAAGACAGAGAAAAAAATTGAAAGAGTGTTGCCTTGCTTTTCCCTCTCTTCTACTCTAGTCTCTAGCTCGATTCCTCACTCTATTCGTCTACAAGGAAGATTGTTTAAAAACTAGACTTGTTATCCGTTTATGTGTTTTAGTTTTATCGTACAAAATATTATTAAAAAGCTAAACGAAAAGTGGTTTTGACTTTTGTTTGTTGGATCCGCGAATACAAATATCTCGGCCGCGAAGGTTAGCAAACTTCGTCGGTTGGTTGTATTTTTGTTACTGATATATCTGTCGGTTTTGCTGATTAAAATCATACTGATTGAAAGTCAACGTTCAGTGAAGACATTCTTCCTTGTCGTTTGCCATTTTGATTCCATTCACAATCGCGTGCCAATGCCAGCGAATTTCCATGTCTATGGACTCTCATATAAACACGGCTTTCAGCCAATCAGCGCGCGAGTTTCCTCTGGGTTATTTTATAATAGTATTTATAAATTTAGGTATGGCCAAGGAGGATTGGAAGGCATTAATAATGCCAGTTCTAACCGCTATACTGTAGGCAGTTTTGTTATTTTATAGCTCAACATTAGTCTATTTACAACACATGAATGCTGCAAAAGGTAATAAAACACAGTATCACCGTACCTGAACCACATTTTGAGCAATAATTTGACTCAGAATATACGTAGTTTCCACATCTTGTACAAAACATGACTTCACCGAAAGCAACACGAAGTCAAATGCGCGGGAAAAGCGAGCATGCAGTGGTGTCCCAAGACTACTTGCGTTCGTTTCTTGGGCCCAGGCTCCAGACTCCATACGAAAGACCAGGTCGAATTTGAATTTGGTGTGAGTTATTGGAATTCGGTGTGAGCAATTGGAATTCGGTGTGAGTCATTGGAATTCGGTGTGAGCAATTTGAATTCGGTGTGAGTCATTGGAATTCGGTGTGAGCAATTTGAATTCGGTGTGAGTCATTGGAATTCGGTGTGAGCAATTCGAATTCGGTGTAAGTCATTGGAATTCGGTGTGAGCAATTCGAATTCGGTGTGAGTCATTCGAATTCGGTGCGAGCATGCAGTGGTGTCCCAAGACTACTTGTGTTCGTTTCTTGGGCCCAGGCTCCAGACTCCATACGAAAGACCAGGTCGAATTTGAATTTGGTGTGAGTTATTGGAATTCGGTGTGAGCAATTTGAATTCGGTGTGAGTCATTGGAATTCGGTGTGAGCAATTTGAATTCGGTGTGAGTCATTGGAATTCGGTGTGAGCAATTCGAATTCGGTGTAAGTCATTGGAATTCGGTGTGAGCAATTCGAATTCGGTGTGAGTCATTCGAATTCGGTGTGAGCAATTCTAATTCGGTGTGAGTCACTGGAATTCGGTGTGAGCAATTCTAATTCGGTGTGAGTCATTGGAATTCGGTGTGAGCAATTCTAATTCGGTGTATAGATGATTGGAATTCGGTGTGCACTTATGGGCCACCGTATGATAGGCTCTAAAATGTCTTTATTATTTTCCTTTACAGTTAATGACTCATAAGATAATTTTGAGTTCAGAATATTTATAAATCTTTGCAGTAAATCCACTGACTCATTAGATAAATTTTGCTATTGTCCTTAGGGATTAGCGATAACTGAAGGGCCTATTGTTTTGAGGAAAACTCTTGAGATGCAAATTCTTCTCTAAAACTGAACTATAATTACCATAATCAACATTATCAACATTGATAATGTTCATACTTTTAGGGATAACGCTTCCGAATTCGCATTGATCTCAAGCATGTTAAGGCATGAGTTGAACATGAAAACGAGGCTACAGCTATTTTATTGAATAGAGTCACTTGAATTTGCTCAAATCCTAGAACAATGGTCGTTATAACTAATCTCAGCGTTTTTAGTCGTCCTAATATAAAATTTTGGTTAAATGTATATCACGTGACCAACCACGTGATCACAAAAAGTTGAAAATTAAACTAAAAACGGGGTGGTGCATTGTATATTTTAAGTAACGATTTTATGTTTATCTGATTACACTTGCGGTTGACTTTAAAGATCAGTTCGGAATGGTTGACCCTGATAGACTGTTAAGGCGAAAATATAGAAAACAGGTCACGTGACCAATTCTTGGAACCATTTTTCGCCATTTATATCGTCTTCAGTGATAAAAAGTCAACCATTCCGGACACAGTCTCATTTCCCATAACAAGCTTAACATTTCCAACCGAAAATCTGAAACAAAAGAATAACTTCCGCCACCCCATTTTGATTTCTTTGTTTTATCAGCCTTAAGGTCACGTGACCTTCAAAACACCAAAATACCGATACTTCAATGTTTAGACACACGATTACCGTATTATTCCAAAGTTATAGGATATTTCATACATAAATAACAAAGATAGCGATCGAATTTTGAATGTTTTATCAGAACTGCTCAAAAACCATGCCTTAACATACTTGAGATCGCCTGATGCGATCGGCTTTTAGATAAGGTCCAACACTTTCATCGGCATCATCATCCAAGTAATTATTGAGTTGAAAACGTCGGCGTTTTCTTCGTTTTCGTAGCGGGGAGAGTTGCTTTTTAGTTGAAGAACTCAAAGACAAAGAAATATTAGGGAATGGGGACTCGTATGCTTTCTCTGAATATAGGGCATTGTGCGGGTTGGTTCAGCCGAATCTAGGTGTAATTGTGGCGGTATGGTTGGTGAGCTCAAAGAAATGTTCGTGGCTGGGGACTGATATACTTTTGCTGAATACGGCACTGTGTCTGGTTCAGATGAATCTAGGTGTACTTGTCGCGGTGTGATGGGAGTATCGGCTATTTCTTGTTCTTGGGGTTGGGTTGCGATACCAGTAAAGGTTGTGAAAGAGTTACAGGATAATGACTCATTTGATGTTTATACCTCATAAAGTTGTTTTGAAGCTGGACATAATTTCTTGCTTTTTGGGTCTGACTGAGATCATTACGGTTTAATACCCTATTCATATCATCCTTCAAGCTCTGCTGCACATTAAAAACGCTATCCTCGTTAGATATCTCTTGTGGTTATTGCTGTTCGCCGGGTCCTTAACCTACAGCCCTCCGGTGTATTTGGTTTTAAGTCGACAAACAAATAACTATAAGGTCTCCTAACAGCCTCTTCGAACTTGTTGAGAAAATACTCCGTCTGCCTGGGATACATTTGCTTGGCCAGTGCTAAAATTTGTAGTTTGTCACGTGGATTCTTAAACAGCACCAAATAATGACTGTTTAAACTGATGCTGCGATTGCCTTTTCGCTGATGAAATAGGTTCTGTAAAATGTAGAGGACACTCAGATTTCGGTGATGAGATCCTTTGGTAAACAGGTTGACAATTCTATTATCGTTTTCCGTTTCCAGTCATCCGATCATCAATGACAATCAGGTTTCGTACATGTACATCAAAATAGTGATCTTGCTCGATATCAGGTGGGATTCCTTTCACAAATTCGATATCAGGTACCGTACTAAGGAGTGCTGTATACGCAGGTTGCCACTGTGAATAGCACCAGACAATCCTCTGGGGTGGATGGGAAATTGTTTGATGGACTTGTTCGAGTAGTCTGAACCCAGAGCGTTTTACCACATCATGTCATACCAGCAACCATACAAGTAAACGGATGAATGAATTGAAAAGAGTTACAAATGCTCTTCGTACTTTCAAAACCATTGTTATGTGATGAAATAGTGGTATGGAGTCCATTCGATAGAGCTTCAGTAGGATGAAACTTATTTTGATGACGTTTTAAATGATATGGCCTCCATGACAACTAGGACAGAACATTCTTTTTGACATGTTGATGCTTCAAGAGATTAAATAAAATAAACCCCACGGCGATGGTATACTCCTATTTATGCTAACAGTTGTGCCGCCACCCTCAGCGCCCGTAACGCCCGCCGACCCTGAAGGCCCGTAAGCCCTGAACGCCCTGGACGTCCTGGACGCCCTGGACGCCCGCCGCCCTCAACACCCATCGGTCGCCTGAGCGCTATAAATATCCTAACGCATTCAAATCGCAGATCAGTTTCAACCATGTCTCGAACAGTAAAGAGAAATCGTGGCTTTCTCCATCTCTTAGCTTCTTGCCCCGACCATCAACGTAAATTTCTCCTCGAAACGGCATCTCCAGAACAAGTACATCCGCTCGTCCAAGCGTCACATAATGTTGTTAGAGGATATGTACCTATCAGTGAGGAAGACAGGCGAAGACTAACTTCACGCAAAGAATCTATTTATACACTCGTGGATCCAGAGGTTCCATTCAAAGAAAAGAAGCAACTACTAGTGCAAGAGGGAGGTGGATTTATTGAACATTTGTTAGCCCCTATTCTCACTGGGCTTCTGACGGTATAAATAGGGGAGTCTTAGGTCTTTCAAGATCATTTGCTACTGAAGTCACTCTGCGGTGAACATGAAGAGAAACATTGACATGGAAAGTGAAGAAAGTGACACCTCGAATGATGAGAGTGAGGACGAAGAGGAACTAAGAATTAAAGATGTTTTGGATGATCTTCCGAGAGCCGTCTCCCATAATAAAGATGCTTCGGATTTATTGCACACTATGGCCTCTTTTAAGGATATTTTATTTTGGACGCCAAGAGGAGAATTGCTTCGTAGCAAGCGTAGAATTCCGGTGACGAATATAGAGACCCTGGTAGAATATATCTTACTTCCCTATAACAAGGATATGCCTCGCGCTCTCAATACATTTCTAGAGGGTCTTGCTGAGCTAGGAATCAACAAACGTCTTATTCACAATAAAAAGGTTTTGAGTGACCTTATCGAAAAAGAAAAAGAAACATACCAGCAAAAGGAGCCTGAAACTAGCAGCAGTGAGAAAGAGAGTCAAATTGAGAAAGAGTCTCAGGAGAGTGACAATAACAGTGATGCCGAAAACTAAGATAGTACTATTGCAAACGAGGAAGAACAGAGTAGTGACGAAGAGGAGAGTGAAGATAACAACGAAAATAAAATCAACGACTCTTGTGATCATTGTAACTCTACCAATGTTCACGCAACGGGTGTTGTTGGCTGCCCCAAATGTCTATGGCATGATATTTTACTTGACCAGATTGTTAAGAATGCCATCACCACATGTACCATTTGCGAGAATGAGTTTCCATTGACAACCAAGTCGGTTAAGAACATTTTGGTACGATGCCAAACATTGTCAAACAGTACGGCATATTCATCCCAAAAGTAAAAAGGAAGAAACTTATCACCCAACAAGTGACGATCAGGACTGATTGTAGACAAACCTTAAATGCTAAAATACTCTTTATTTTTGTATGCCTCATTGTAAATCTTATCGCTTATCATGGTTTGAATCAATAAAATCTTGTTCCGAGTAGTTTGTGTTGTTGATTATGGTAATTATAGTTCAGTTTTAGAGAAGAATTTGCATCTCAAGAGTTTTCCTCAAAACAATAGGCACTTCAGTTATCGCTAATCCCTAAAGACAATAGCAACATTTCTCTAATGAGTCATAGTCTTTCTTTCTCGACATAGATTGGTTCTTCAAAGAGTGCAGCATACACCAAATGTATAATACTTGATATCCTGTGAAATGCTCTGTTTCTTTCGACGTGTTCTACTTCATCCACGGTGATCGTTTTTTCCTTGAACGTCTTCCATGTCAGAGTTGAATAAAAATACGCGAGCTAATAAAGATGCACTTGTAATCCACTTCATTTTATTAATAGATAATGTAATCCACTTCATTTTATTCATGAGTAAAGACAATAGATAATGTAATCCACTTCATTTTATTCATGATCTTGAAACAATAGATAATGTTATCCACTTCATTTTATTCATGAGCTTGAAACAATACACTCGTGACGTCATCCCTTCCACTTCAATTTCCACTTCAATTAATGAGATTTCACTTCATTTTATTCGTGAGCTTGAAACAATACACTCGTGACGTCATCCCTTCCACTTCAATTTCCACTTCATTTAATGAGATTCCACTAAAAAAACAACGGCTTATTCGGTGCCTCCTATACTACTTGTAAGGTGAGTCAAATGACACATCCCCCAAGATCCGAGGACCACTATTACATTGTAGCATGTGATATTTAAATCGACAAATTAATCCAAGAAATGGCTGCATGAATAGCTGAAACTCCCAGGGGGGAGGGAGTACACCCCTCAATTTTGGGTGAGGGTGTAACACTCAGGTCTTAGAACCCCCCACCCTTAATTTCAGACTAAAATGTATGATTTTCATTTTATTCATGAGCTTGAAACAATACACTTGTGACGTCATCCCTTCCACTTCATTTAATGAGATTCCACTTCAAAAAACCGGCTAATTCGGTGCCTCCTATACTACTCTTACAGTTTAGACTGTACATTGGTATCAATCAACAATTTTATTTTCAAACAGTTGTTTACATTCAGCTATAAGCATCCCTGATTTCATCTGGTTACAGTAATTTAGGTGCTGTCAACTATAAGTAAATTATATAAGTGGGCTGTAATTTAGTTGAATTTAGCTAATTTTAAACCAAACATTAGAGCAACTAGTACCCTATAATAATTATAAGTGTATGTAAACAGTTATATGTAGACATAATGTGTAGACACCCATGAGTCATTAATTGACACAAAAAGGCCGGCTTACAAATTAAGGAATACTCCTTTTCTGTAAACATGCCTGATATATATATATAATAAAAACAATATACATGTATGTAAACAAACTGTAGATGTATAACTGCAACAATTAGTGTCTAGCATGTCAATAAATTCCAAAATATTGCAAAAACAGAGTACCAGTAACCTGAATATAATACTCTATTGTTACTCAGTAATTGTATATTGAGAAGAAAAAATGTCACTGTGTTGAAATAATTATTATAAAAAAGGTTTTTGGTACTTTCTTTGGTCTTAACATATGCTTGTGTTGACTGCCATGGGGGGCAACAGTGAACTGTTTCGGTTCCCCATCAAAATAATAATGGAGGAGAACAATCGGGCACCATTTGTCAATCCCTTTTCCATACTCAATGGATATGATCGTTTTGTGGTACTCCGGCTGGGCAAGACTTGGAAACATAGGGTCGCCTGCGAACAACAATGTCAACATTCTCCTGACTTTGACTTTTGCTCAGAGAAACAACCTGACCCTCTGTGTCTTTTTCAACAGTGTAAAACTTGCTTCGGCTTCCTTTCATCAACCATACTCCATTGTCATCACACATCCTTCCTGTTAAGAAGCTGATCAATGTCCAACAAAAACGTTGCGTTTTCCTGAACAGCATGTGGTACATTTAATTTGTACTAATCAGTTCTTCGTTAATTTCTTGCAATTCATCATTAGTGGTACCACAAAAGGGTTTTCCGTGCTCTCCAACTTCACTGATTTGCAATCATTATACTGCCTCTAAATGCCACTATCTCCTCTCTGTCAAACTTTCTTGGTGACTGAGACACATCCACTTTAATATCCATGGAATCAGCCTATCAACAACAATTAAATAAATAAATAAATGAATTCACACAAGGTCAGTACTATGTAATTAATTTTTTTAAATTTCAATATTAAATATTGTTATTCTTTAATTTTTTTGGCTAAATTATGTTTTAACAACAACAACAACAGTTTTTATTCAGTACAAAATACATGTAGTAGCCAGTGCATTTTTAAAATCTTGCATATTAAGATAATTTACCTTAAAGACATAAATTTATTACCTGGCATCCTTCAAACTCATAAAAGTCTGCATCCTCACTGCAGTCATCCACTATTATTTCTTCTACATCTGGAATGCTGTTTTAAGTAGAATATTTTTTTTTATTCTGACAAGATCTCTTTTATCGTCATGTTTAATTTATGTGGGTTTACAGTTGAGGTATACAGTGATTGATAACATTTCAGGGTACCAACATGTACTTGTTGCTGCTCGCTACTGTTAAATAAAAAAAATCCAATAGCTTTAAATATTTGGAGTAAATCAAGACTACAGCCACAGGGAACCCAAACCAAGGGCTGATGACTTACAGCCACATTTCATTAGCAATAGCTAATGAATTTTAATTGGAATTTATAATAGTTAGCTCAACAGATAGCAGCACTTCAAATCCAATACGGAACCACTAGTTTATCTCGCTATTTTGACCACTGATCTTCAAAGTGATGTCTCTCTCAATTCCAAGCCTGTCCATCCTCTGGCCTTTACATTTTGGAATCAGAACCTTGCAAATGCCCCCAACTGTGGGATCAGCTCATGCAGCTATGCATTTTTTGCCCCATGAATCTTATAAACATTGTTGTAAAATTCACTATCTTTGACAAATGCTCCACCCCAGGGACTGAGATGTCAAATGCCCCACAAATAGGGGGTACCACAAAAAAAAAATTGGCTGCGTTTCCAGCGTGGTCGTCCTGATGGTGTAGTGGTTAACGCATCGGACTAGTGTACCGAGGCCGTGGGTTCGAATCCCACTCAGGGCTTATATATTATATATTTTCTCTTTCACCTTTATTCTGATTATTTTTATTAGGGACGAGTTTCTTCTCGCTATATATATTTCATTTCCACCGATATTTATGCAAATCCTACGGACAGCCATCTCTATTTGCCATTCAGTAGCTCGCACCCCTTACACTGTAAACAGTCGGTTCCATATGGGGTAGCACTGAGAGTAAATAGAAATTGTTCGTCCAGGGCAATTTTAGATAAGCGCTGCAGTGAATACAAGAAGTATTTAAAGCGTCAGAGTTATAATAATAATAATAATATATACATTTATATAGCGCCATATACACTACCTGTCCTATGGCGCTTTACAATCATAATATAAATCGATACGATGACTATAAAATACTAAAACTTGTTAAAAAAAGGTAAAAAATGGATTACTAATATTTAAAAAACTAAAAACTATATTACGAATACGTTGCTTTAAAAAGATAAGTCTTCAAACGTGATTTAAAAATATTAACAGAACTGCTAAGCCTAATCTCAGTTGGAAGAGCATTCCATAACCTTGGGGCGGCCACCGAGAAGGCTCTATCCCCATAGCTCTTGAGATTAGACTTAGGAATTGTAAGTAGGCACTGATTGGACGATCTTAAACTACGACTAGGATTATAGTGATGAAGTAAGTCACTTATATAAATAGGAGCCAAATTGTTCAGTGCCTTATAGGTTAAAAGTAAAATTTTAAAAATAACACGTTGTTCTATGGGAAGCCAGTGGAGCTGTCTGAGTAATGGCGTAGTGCGAGCGAACTTAGAATTTCGAGTAACTAGGCGAGCAGCGCAATTCTGGACAGATTGTAGTCTCTGAGTGAGATATTTCGGCAAGCCGTACAGCAAAGCATTGCAATTATCTAATCTGCACGTGACAAAAGCATGCACTAATGTTTCAGTACTGTCATCTGACAAATACTCCCTAATCTTAGTTATCTTCCTAAAATGATAGAAAGAAGACTTACACACAGCACTAACATGCTTCTCTAAAGACAAGCTATTATCAAACACTACCCCAATGTTCCTGGCAGAGAGTGAGGGCTGGACTAAATGGTCGCTAACTGAAATTGCATTAAGACATGGACGAGGGCGGTGCTTAGAGCTTATAATAAGGAGTTCTGTCTTATCTCTGTTTAGTTTTAACCTATTGGATATCATCCATTTATCTATATCGCTAACACAGGCTTCAACCCGAGTAACAGCTGATGCTTGGTCTTCGCCACTTAGGGAATCGAAGGACAAATAGTTATCCCCTATCTCTTATTGAGAAGAAATTTGCTAAGGCTCTACAAATTGACAGAGCAGATCTCCTCAAGGCTAAGACTAAAGAACATAAGACGCTTGTCCCTTTAGTAGTAGATTTCAATCCTAGGTTAGCAGATATTCCGAAAATAATTCAAAAGCACATACATCTTCTTAGTACTTCGCCCGTGCTACAACGTATTTTTCCACCTAGAACAATTATACCTGCTTTTAGGAGAACCAAGAATTTAAAGGATTTGCTAGCACCTTCTAAACTTAAGCAACATGCCGCACAAGACAAACAACCTGTAGGTTGTTTTAAGTGTCAGAAGAATTGCGATGTTTTCAACGTAACAACTTTCTAGAGGAGCGTAACTATTTCACTAGTTACGTAACCGGCCGGACTTATCCAATTAAGGAGCAGCTTAAAGGGATACCCGAGTGAAAAACACATTGGGGCTCAAAAGAATCTTCAACATGTTCTTTGTTCAGAAAATGTATTAAAATTTGATCAAAGGTTTTTAGTATTAAGAACGAGCACCTCAAAGTTGGCCCCACGAAGACATGGGCGCCGCCATCTTTGTTTACATTTACGGAAGTGACGTCACTTCGTCCCACCAGCGTATCGCGGCTACTTGTCTTTGTATGATTTTCACACGCTCGGAATTAAAGTGGATATATTTTCATCGAGATTGCAGAGGAATTCTTACAGAAACCGGAATTATGATGAAGACGACATTATGAGAAAAGTTCAGAAGACTGGGAGGAGGAAGAAAAGCATTGGGAAGGCGAGAAATTACCAGACGAACAACAAGGTCTCGTAACTGCCATTTAATAACAGCAAAACAACATGGCTTAAAAGACTCGAGTGACTTCTGAATAAGTATAAGAACTACAATGTATGTGAGGTACAGTTAAGGCGTTTATCATCCTAAAAACACCTAATAAGTGAGAGAGTGAGAACGCTGGTGGGACGAAGTGACGTCACTTCCGTAAATGCAAACAAAGATGGCGGCGCCCATGTCTTCGTGGGGCCAACTTTGAGGTGCTCGTTCTTAATACTAAAAACCTTTGATCAAATTTTAATACATTTTCTGAACAAAGAACATGTTGAAGATTCTTTTGAGCCCTAATGTGTTTTTCACTCGGGTATCCCTTTAATTGTTCTTCTCAGAATGTAGTTTATTTAGCGTTATGCACTAAGTGTACTATCCAGTATGTAGGTTCAACTACTAATCATTTCAAAATTTGATTTCGCAATCACAAATCAGCCATGCGAATAAAGAAAAAGACTTGTGAAGTTGCAGGCATTTAAATAATAGCGCGCATGCGCTTAGTGATTTTCGATTTACCTGCATCGAGAGAATTAGAGATCCAGATAATGTGGACAGAAAGCTGCTGACAAGGGAAGCCTACTGGATGTAGCAACTTCGAACTTTGCAACCGTTTGGCCTTAATAAAAAGCGAGAATATAAATCAAAAAATAGGATACAGTACAATAGCACCTAGGTTTTCTGCCTCTTCATAGATTTCTCAGTGCGGTATGCTGAATTAATATACGCAAAATTTAGGTTTCACGCTTTCTCATAGATTACAGTATGTGGTATAGTTCTTGATCACACATAGTTGTGCGTAGCTGCTGCATGGTTTATAACTGCAAATTCAATTACTTGTATATTTTCAACTATTGTAATTTAAAATAAGGTATGTACTTACAACTTAGTTAAGCCTTATTGTTTCTTATTTTAGTATAAATAGACTCAGCTTGTAAATTAGCTCACTTTTTAACTTTTTAACTGATGAAGGCCGAAGTGCCGAAACGTTTTTAATATATTTTTTATAAGGACCTGTGAGGAGTTGTGTGCTGTCTTACTTTCTATATTCTACATATTTATTCAAGACAACCACTAGGAATCCTTGGATCCTCCTACTGGAAGTTCATCGTTTGGTAATACCACAATCTTCATACTTCTCTCTCTCTCTCTCTATATATATATACATGTAACTTATAACATTCAATTTGTACATACCTTGGTTTTGTCACCTCTATATCCGAGTCATCCGAATCTGGTATGTTTCCGTAACGATCGGAACTAGTTCATGAAAATACAGATATTTGTTATTAATGTTTCCTTGCCAAAATGCATAAACATTTGATTAAAATATTCAACAGTTCGCTTTATACCTCTCAGTCTCATGCTCACATGAAGAATCTGTGCTTGGATCTAAAACACCATGATAATCATCATCTAAGGGTTAATTCAAACATATGCAAATTATAAAACTAGTCAGTAATGACTACAGATTTTGGATGGTTTGTTATGTAAATGCTAAAAATAGAGGGATAACCGAGGATTGAAAAATGAAATACTTATACCATCAGATATGCCATCCATCATGCGGCCATAAGTAAATAATCCGACTCAATTTGAGCCTTTTTGTGCATGTGATCAGCGGTTATGCATTAGAGTCATTCAAAATGGTGGCATAGCGGTGGATTTCTGACAAGCTGCGAGACCTATTTTACCAGCACAAAGAAGGTACGAAATAGCATTTTTCGGGGTAGTCCATATATAGGTAGTCCATTTGGGTAGTCCATATAGGTAGCCCATGGACTGGGGGTCAGTGTTTTGTCTACTCCCTATCATTAAGGGACCATTAATTTTTATTTGGGGGGGGGGGGGGGTGGGGGGCTGGCAAGATTCGTCACAACACTGGACAAAACATTTTGATCCCCTTCCAAACCAAACAAAAATCATCATGATCCCCTAGCACACAGTGGTAAAATGATACAGCCCCCCCCCCCCTTCCCCGAAACTCACTTCCCTCACACTTTGCCTCTGTGTGCTGTACAAAAATAAATGATAAGAATCACAGTTTCCTTTCAATGTTGATTGAAATACAAATCCAATAGCTGAAATTAAAATGCCTGGACCTGTCATAAGCAATTTAGGAAAGGTTACCATGTCAGGTTCACCTTTTGATATCCGTTTTCTGTTTATTCATCTATTTCTCTGCTTTCATCATCCTTCACTACCTCAATTTCTTGATCTTCTACTTCAGAATTATTTTCTTAATTGTCTCCCACTTCCTCCTCTTCAGCATTTGCCTCCATTTGCCATTCTGTGAGCTTTGTAAGAAGACTCTTTCTAGGATATCGTTGCCAATTTTCCTTTTCAATAAGGGCAGCCAATCCCGCTTTGTGCCTGTAGGCTCTCAGCTTTTCCAATTCATCCAACCAAAGCATTTCCTTTGTGATGCACTGGTCTTCTCCTTCAGAATCCAGTTTAATAATCTTGCACATGATTTCTAGCCTGAATTTCAACCGTCTCCTCTGGTTCGTTCCTGCCGAGAGAGACGTCTGAATCCAATAGCCGATAATGCCGTCCAGTGACGTCAAGGCGGATTAACAATTTAATTTATGCAAATAAACTGTCACGGCGGTAGTAAGAGTTCGTGAGAAATATTTATTTGAGATTATGCCGACCAAAATAAAAGCCTTACCTATATTATATATCTTCATCCCATTTGCTTCTCAAGTGCCTCTTATGTTGTGAAAGCCTTTCCGAAGCAAGAAATCGTTATATTATATTTGGAGGCAAAATTCAGTTGAACTTGTCTTTCCGTTGATCTTTGTACATGTCTCGCGATCTGCCGTTCGAATCGACACAGCTACGAGATATTACCTATGTAAATGATGCAACAGAAAAGTAGAATAACATGAAAGGATAATGGAGAATTTTCGAAGAAATACGAAGACTCTTTTACGGGAAAGAACAGTTCCTTGAAGAGAGTAGCGACATTCTTTACCACTGCGAGTGCGAACAAATAATCGATTGTCAACAACCCCGCGGACGCGACGCAATAAAATGTACATGTTTACAGGTTAGTCGGCCGGTTATTGTGCAGGACACTTTCAATCCATTTCCAGATGTTTTCCTTACGAATTCAAGGTCTTTGCCAAAGACAATCACTCCACTGAAACTCATCGATCAACAATCGCGAGTCCAAAGCGAATCCTGCCGTCTTCTCGGCTGATAATTATGATAATTATGCGAAATTATAGAATATGAACCAATCAAAAATCACTACCAGGTTTTCTGGTAGTGACGTCACTGGACGGCATTATCGGCTATTGGATTCAGACGTCTCTCTCGGGAGGAACGAACCCAGAGAAGACGGCTGAAATTCAGGCTACATGATTTCTTCCTGGATTCTGTTTAGGCGCCCTCTCTTTCACTTTTCAGCTTTTATTTTATTTAAGCAATATAACACGCTTTCCATGTCTTTGTTCTCTTATATAAACACGCGGGATATGTTGGGAGAACAAAGAAAAACTTGAAAATCACGAGCCGTTAGGCGAGTGATTTTCAAGTTTTTCTGCGTTCTCCCAACATATCCCAAGTGTTTATATAAGAGAACAAAGATATGGAAAGCGTGTTATATTGCTTTTATAAAATAACGAACAGGAAAAACACGAGATAAAAATCTTACGCACGCACGATCAGAAGATCAATTCTCCTAACTGTAACAGTCGTCAGAAATCGACCGACGGTGAGTTTGCACAGCGCGGGAAATCCCCCAAGGCAGAACTGAGAGAAACGAAGGAATGCTCTGTGTCCTCTGGGTCAGTGTTTTAAAAACATCTGCTTCAACATTCCCGAAAAGAATAACTCGGGATTCAAGACATGCTTTCCCGGAAATTTAAGGCGAAAGGCATTCAAGGAGTGGAGGAATTGAACTGGGTGTTTTTTGTCGCTGAATGACAGAGTGTACATGAGGAAACATGATTCCCCTGTTGAACTTTTAGATGAATGAACATTTATTTTCGCCAAACTCAATGGAAATATCTAGCTGTTGGAACCTTCCTTCCAATGAGATGAGGCTAAGAGTGCAAGGTAAGAGGAAAAAGCTCATTTTGATTTTTGTTTTGTGAAAAAATCAACAACATATCAACTTCACAACTGTCGCACGTGAGTTTGCAAAATTCATGTAGTTGTTCATAAAATGGCAAGGAGAAAGCTAAAACCCTTATCTGAATTATCTAAGACCAAGCAGGGTGAATGATAATAATTGGCCTTATATGAAGGCTTATTATTTCGTGACTTCGTCGCCGACAAAATGTCGGACTTGAACACTAAGCGTATGCGTATGTCCTTTTAGTTTTAGTTTGGGATAGAAAAAGACAGAGAGAGAAAATTGAAAGAGTGTTGCCTTGCTTTTCCCTCTCGTCTACTCTAGTCTCTAGCTCGATTCCTCACTCTATTCGTCTATAAGGAGGTTGTTTAAAAACAAGACTTGTTAGCCGTTTGTGTGTTTTAGTTTTACCGTACGAAATATTAAGTTAAACGAAAAGTGGTTTTGACTTTTGTTTGTTGGATCCGCGAATAAAAATATCTTGGCCGGGATGGTTAGCAAATTTGATAACTTCGTCGGTTGGCTGTATTTTTGTTAAATATATATGTTGGTTTTGCTGATTACAATCATATTATTGAAAGTCAACGTTTGGTGAAGACATTCTTCCTTGTCGTTTGCCATTTTGATTTCATTCACAATCGCGTGCCAGCGAATTTCCATGTCTATGGACTCTCATATAAACACGGCTTTCAGCCAATCAGCGCGCGAGTTTCCTCTGGGTTATTTTATAATGTCCTTTAGCCTACTTACCTTTGTGCTCTTCTCACTTGGTAGGCCTTTTAATGTTCTGACCAGAATTTCCTTTGTGTTGTTCAGCTTCTCAAATTTCGAATGAAGATCTTCTTTGAGCTGACCAAGCTCCTCTAGAACCGCCTTATCATACTGATATTGTTCAGTAGCCCAAGGTTGCAGTTTACTGGTAGTCTTGTGAAATAGTGTCTCCAAATTTGATTGGATAACCTTTTTCTCATTTTCTACTTTGGAAATAATTTCTTCCAATCGATTCACACCTTTGGACACAGCGTCAATGCGATTATGCCTGAGCTTTGTTGTGTTCATTTCCACCAATTTGAAACAGGAAGCCTCATTTGCTTCAGAAAAAAAGTACACTCACATCATGTTTGACCTTTCCAAGTAGTTTTGTATTTTGAAATCTTTTCTCTCTCTCTTTGAAATCTTTTCTCTCTCTCTTAGGAAAGTTACCCATCATGTAGGGCTGTGCATGCTTGTACAACTCTGGAAGTATTTTGTTGAAATATTTTTGGGAATGAGTTCAAGGCAGTACTATTAAATGAAGAAATTAAACATCAGTAAAATACACTTAGGGTTTAACAATGAGAAGTGCCCTGAAGTTGCTATTCAATTCCTGTCATGTCCTGAAACATCCAGAGATTCAAAAGATCAGAGATTCTGAAGCCAATGTTGAAGGAATGGAATATTTAGGCTACCAGGCAGCAATGTTTGTAACCAGACTGAAAGTTCCCTGCTCTTAAGAGAGCATGCAACTAAAAAAAAAACAATTTCACCACATCTACTTTACATATGAACCTGTGCTTGATAAATTGTCAAGAAATTATTTATCAATCCTTTAGAAGCATGCACTTCATGTATTATAAACAACAAGTTCATATCCACTGAAAACTATTACCGGTATATTGAAATACACGTGAATAACTTACTTGATTGCTTTAGTCGTTTGGATGGCACGAGAACATTGGCAACTATTCTTTTAAGGTCCCTTATCTTTGATAGCAACTTCAGCTGATCTCCAAGTAAATGGATTCCAATTGAATGCAATTCCTCCTTGCTCGTGATCTCCACAATGGTTTCCAGATCTTTGAATCCTTGTGCAAGGAATATTGGTTTAAATTGTCCAATTCCATTGTCTGAAAACAGGGCATCAAAGCGCGACAAACTCTCATCTCGACTACTACTACCTGCAGCACAGGCAGCCCAATCTCAAGATTTGTGTATTTTCATATTATAAATCCTTCCAAAACATGTATGTTAGACAAATAAATACACGACTTCATCCTACAATGTTTCAGTTGTGGTTATTCATACCTCTGAGCTCTTCTAGGGTCGTTTCCGCTGCTTTTTTCGAACCTCTTTCCCTCACCTCCTAATATAATGAAAAGGCTGGAGACAACCGACAAATATACGATGCATAACCTGTAATCTTTGCCACGAAAATCACACTTCGCTCACTCCAAATAACTCCAAACTACGGCAGGCCATAGAATGATAAATGAACTCATCCCTACTCCAATTTTAAGATCCAGCGATACCACAGTCTGGAGAAATCAAACAATTTGTCGCCCATTTTCAAGTCCTTCGAGGTTGGCAGCCAACGAAGTTGGACGCCGGAAGTGGGACCTTACGCAACCAGGACGGCAACGTCTAGGACGACGGCATAAAACAATACCCTTAATTACAAAATACAATAACTGCACGTGAAAATGCACGCAGTCGACTACATTTCAACCGTCTGGAAAAACACAACGTGAAAACCCCAAAGTTACGTTTACAAGAGAGCGCAAACGTAAGAAAGTAAATCACTCTGTTTTTCGTTCGGCGTGAGCAAAACTTTATGCTTATCATATTTTTCGAAGACCTGGTTGTGAAACGTAATTAAAAGTGAATAAAGGAACTAGTAAACACCAGATTTCGGGAGAAAACACTTCTCTACCTCCCGTCGTCACTGCCGTCGTCACTGCCGTCGCCGTCCTGGTTGCGTAAGGTCCCAGACCACGGGCACTTCCGGCTGCCAACCTCGAAGGACTTGAAAATGGGCGACAAATTGTTTGATTTCTCCAGGCTGTGATATCGCTGGATCTTAATATTGGGGTACGGATGAGTTCATTTATCATTCTATGGCCTGCCGTAGTTTGGAGTTATTTGGAGTGAGCGAAGTGTGATTTTCGTGGCAAAGATTACAGGTTATGCATCGTATATTTGTCGGTTGTCTCCAGCCTTTTCATTATATTAGGAGGTGAGGGAAAGAGGTTCGAAAAAAACAGCGGAAACGACCCTAGAAGAGCTCAGAGGTATGAATAACCACAACTGAAACATTGTAGGATGAAGTCGTGTATTTATTTGTCTAACATACATGTTTTGAAAGGATTTATAATATGAACTATTCAAGCGATATTTGTAAGCGTATAAATACACAAATATTGAGATTGGGCTGCCTGTGCCTGCAGCCGGCCATCGCCATTTTGGATTATATCCAACTGTGTAACCTGGCAATCAAACGCACGATAGAGTGGGGCGAGTAGGGCCCAGTTTTTTTGAAAAACAAAGATATATATATATACTCCAAAATGGCGACCAAACCGGCGGATTTCCACGCGAAACAGGCTGAGTTAAAATGTTCTGAGAGCCGTTCAACAACTACGTGAAAGGAATTGTGAGCCCAGAGTACATTTTTAACTGAAGGTGGAATTGTGTGCAGGAATTCTAAAAAAAAATGTGACCTAGATGTAAATCACTGTCGTCTTCTAGCACTGACGGAGGAAAGTGAACGAAACAAGGCTTTCAAAAAAGCAGCCAAACTAAAGGAACTTATTGAGGTACTTGAACATCTTCAGCTACCGAGAGATGAAGATGAAGGTTTCTTCAAGGGGTACATGAAATATGATGTTGCTTATGAAATATTTTCTGGGCATCACGAAGGCCCAGTGGATGAAACTACGTTTACAGATGCCCTCCTACACCCTGAGCATGTCGACTTTGTTTCTATTGTCGATGTGCGCATTTCCATTCATTGTACAAGTAGGTTTGCCATTCTTAAATTTCAGACCTTCAACTGTCTTGATTTTTTGGATGAGGTTCTGAGAGATCCAATGTGTCAAACTGAGAGTGTGACTGAGAGATTGTTAATGGGAAGACAAGAGACCTAGTCAATTATCAATTCTATGGACACGGAATGGGAAAAACATGTGCCAAAGTGTTAGTTGCTGCAAATAAGTCTATCGAAGAAATAAGAGCACTCGGATTTGATCCTTATACGATGCCAAGATCTGTCAAGCAGGTTAAATCAGTTGCCGTGGAGGAAGTTGAAAACAGCTTTGAAGCAGCCAAATATATTTTGAAGTTGAGGAACAGTGCTAAGCAAACAAGCTATAAGAACAAGAAATATCGAGTATTGAGAACCTGCTTGTAAAGAAAAAAGGATGATTGGTCTGAAATGCGTCTGAAAGATCTTGAGGAGAAGAAAGCCATAAAATTAGGAAGATTACAAGAATTAAAAGAGCTTTCTAATCCAACAACGGCCGCCTAAAAACAAAAGGCCAGGCAAGCAGTAAAATGTCAATCTACTGCCCTCCAAGAAACTCATCGGCTGAAACGAAGACGATTAGGGGCTGGGCCAGAAAGCAAATTGGATTCAAATTATGACGAATTTGTGGCTAAATCAATCGAGGAAAAAGCAACATACCATGGGAGAAGGCACGACACCGTCTGTAAACCAACAGGCGCGTGAAAAGTGCAGATCTCTTAAATGTCGTAAATTTCAGACTTCTTCAAAAAGGGAAAAAGCTAATAAAATCAGCAACAACGGTGTGGAACAGATCAAAACCTCGAAATAAGCGGTCAAGACAGGCAAGTAAGCACATTGGAAGAGGCCTGTTTTGCACGAAGAAGCCACCCAAAACTGAATATATTCTCGATATCAACACAGATCAGCGACCTCATGTGAAAAATGTTCAACGTTACTTTTTTTCAAACAAAACAAAAGATAATTACAGAACTTCTGAAGGATTTGAGAAAACAAGGAATGTGAAGTTCCGATGTTTCACTAGCAGTTTGTAGGGCGATGTCCATCTCTTTCTTGATATGTCAGAAAAAGATGAAATTGAAAAGGTGACAAGTTTCACGTCATGTAGGTACAGAGAATACGAGAAAAAGCGTGTAAATCATCTATTGCGAAGAATACAGAGTTGAATGTCCATAATTTTAATGCAGATGTCAGACAGAATCAACAAGCATGAAGAATCTGCAGGTGGGGTGATTACGAAGGCATTTTGCAGAAATGCGCAAAGTTGTTGGACTTACTAAAATCACCGCATTTTCCACAAGTGAGGCCTCGCTGGGCGGAATTTGCAGATGCTGGACCTGGCGTGGGAGTGAGTAACTCTGAAGTAAGTTTCAGAGATGCAGAGCTGGCTCGCATTTATTGTTCGGACTATCACATTCGAGTTCATCGAGCATCTGGGGATAGTGGACAGAACAAAGCTGAGAGAACAAATTCTGCCAAATTAGGAGATCCGATTGTAGATGGAGCAACAATCGACTGGGAGTTCTACAAACGGTTGAAGGGCTCTCAGAGAATGATATTTCATCTTTGAGCCTTGAAGAGTATGTAAATATGGAAGAGGAAAGAATGCAGAAAAATGCATGAAAAGTCGCAAATGAAGTAGCGACGAGGGTCGACGATGCGCCAGTTCATTCTGAATATATTAAGTGATTTGTGTCCGACGAACCGGATGATGGACTGTTTTTCAACCAAGAATTTATCTAAGAGTGGAGAGAGAAAGATGGCAGTTCCAGGTGCAGCATATATCCGGAAAATTCTTAACTTCCGTGATACTCATTATGAAAGAGGTGAGCTGTACATGCATTATCTGACGGCGTGGTTCACCGTCGCTTGGTGTGTTTTGTGAAAACAAATCTGCTGGTTGGAAAGATTAAACAAGGTACTGTAACGACTGAGTGGTTATTTTGTGTTTGCTCTTGATTTCAAGTGCGAATGGGAAGGTTTTTTTGAGCCGATTTTCAGCTCCTCGAAATTCGTGAAAATCGAAGAAACGAAACAATCGCCAAAACAAATGGGCTTTTCTCCATAGTGAAAGAGTCGAGCGATCCCTGTTATAGCTCTGACTTTGAAGCCATACATCCCTTCGCATAAATATCGCAACATCGTCTTTCCAGCATGTCCTAGACGTGATGCAATAATATTCTAGTAACGGACTCATGCGTCTCCTATTTACAGGGCTCGGACGGTAAAGAGATAAGGCCATCTACAGCATCTCATTACATTAGAGAGGACGAAGAACATGCGCACAAAGAACAGATTGGAGAAACAGCAGCAGAAACGACAACATGTTTTGATGACTATGATTGGGACACTCTCTGTCGCACCGGTCACAAGTCCAGAAGTTAAACATTCAGGAGCTAGAAAAGTATCTCAGTCACTTCAATCTTGCGTTAAAGGGAAAGAAAAATGATAAAGTGCGACGGGTCATTGCACATAGGATGAGGTACTTGATACCTATGATCTTCTCAGCGCCATGAAGTACTACCAGAGACACCAGTGACAATGGTGACGACAATACTTCTGCTGACGATTCTGATGCGGAAAGTGACAGTGCGGACGACATTATTATTGCACATCATAGCGGCACTGATTCCCTCGAGGGCGAGTGATTCAGAGTAAACTAACAGTAACAAAGTGCCAGTTCTATCACAGTCATCCCGCCAAACTCGATCTGGGCGCAGTATTACGACCTCGTTCTCTCGCTATCGTGACTATGATTTTTTATATTGACTTTTACATACTAGACTTTTATATACAGTAAGAGGTGTCCCCTTTCAGCAGTGTCCACTGGCGGAGGTTCCATCATAGTTTAGTATATACTAGCAGGAAAAAGCTACTATGCAGGTCTAAAATGGCCGATAGAATTATCCGATGTATTTCAAATGCATCAATTAATGTAATTCGTTTTATCAACTGGGTCAGCATCAGTCATTTCAATGGTGGGGGTAAGAAAAACAAGAGCGGTCCAAAGTCACTTTTATGCAGAAGTGTTAAATGTACTCAAAGGTAAAATACACGATTGAGTGAATCACAAGCTTTCACTGACTGAACACTTCTGTTAAGACTATTTGAAATATTGTACCTAAAAAGTCTCAATTATTGGTCTTAGTAATCATTCAATTCGATGGATAACAACAAAAGTAGTACCGGTAACCTCAGTTGCTGTAAAACATCAGCAAGTTCAGCATTCATGTCAATGGACTGAATGGACTTGTGCAACTGTATCTTGTATAATATACAATATGATGAGATTAAATATTTTAAACATTATTGGAGGTGTCTTAACATTATAAGTAAATTGGCAGCCCCGCTTTCTATACCTATGTTTTTCAATGACCCACCCTCTCAGATTCTTGAATTTTCGATGCCCCCCCCCCCCCCCTCTTTCTTTCCTCCCCCTCCCCCCCAGGCATTATTAATTAATGGTCCCTAAATCATAATCAATTTACTGTATTTCTTCACTGTTATGAATACTTAAAGATTTGCAATTGCACTTTGTATCCGATCCTCGAGAAATAAAATTTTATAATTGCATATACTTTTAAAGCTCATATCTGGTTTGTTTGTGAGAAACTTTCTGAACGCTACCTGAATCAATTTAAAATTGAAATTGACGGGTTCTTTTTCGGGTGTACCTACATATATTACCTTATTAATGATTAACCATTAAAGGTTAGGGTGAAGTGTGGTTTCAGGTACTAAGTGGGCGCGGTGGTTTGCGAGTTTTGGACGAACTACTGAGATTTACCCACTGAAAAAGCTATGCATATCAATGATATGCAGATTGTCAACAGCCAATAAGAAGCGCGAACGATGTTTCTTCACCAGTGTGAAAACATTTTACGTCCAATCCGTTATCGTTCAGGGAAGACCAACATCAATGCTGATACCCTCTCCAGATCACCATTAGAGATTGACTCCTACCTGAGTATGGAGGAAACTACACACGACAGCCTGAATGCAGTAATAGCAGCTGTATAGCTGCAAGAAGTGGTTGAGACCAATTGGTTAACACCACTAATGGGCGATTACAATCTTCAAAATTTGGACGTCAAAGCCGTCACCACCAGAAACCTGAAACAACTCCATAGAAGCGACATCGCTCAGGCGCAACAACAAGACGGGACCATTGGGAGATTATTCAGTGGCGGAAACTCTCACTAGATAGATCAGGATGGGATATTTATGCTTTCCTTCTTCACAAATACCGAAATCTTATATAATATCCATCAAGTGCTGCCTTTGCCTGAGCTATGTTTACTGGGAGGAATAAATGACACCAAACCAAAGTTTGAACTAAAATGGCTATGGGTCATAAACCCAAAGCCGCTTTAATAAATTCTCTATCAAATAAGTATTATTTGATATGATAACATACTTAAATAAATCCATATATTTAGCCCAGTAAATGTGAGGGCAACAAAAAACGCCAAATGCATACTTGTGGAAAACAAGGATGCGCGCATCCCCACCCCAGGCAAATGCAGCACGTCTCTGAAATATCTGCCATATAATGTAGCAATACAACTATTAAGTAATAAATATCGGAAGATAAATACTGCTGCCCTTGCTAGACAGTTTTATCTATCCAATCGGAAAACTAACAAACTTGGAATGATATACACTGCTGACCCTGCCAGACAGTTTCATCAGACCAACACGAGGTAAAATTTTATTCAGTCACAAACTTGGCCAGATAAACACTGCTTCCCTTGCTAGACAGTTTCGTCAGACCAATATAAGTAAAATTTAACTTTCTAATCACAAACTTGGCCAGATAAACACTGCTGCCCTTGCTAGACAGTTTTATCTGACCAATATAAGTAAAAATTAACTTACTAATTGCAAACTTGAACAGATAAACACTGCTGCCCTTGCTAGACAGTTTTATCTGACCATATATAAGTAAAATTTAACTTACTAATCACAACTTGGCCAGATAAACACTGCTGCCCTTGCTAGACAGTTTTATCTGACCAATATCTAATGGTTCATACATGATTCTGCCGAGAGGCTATTCACACGAATATATCGCTGGAAAGCATTGGATTTCCAACGTCCAAGTATTCTTATTTGGGCATCAGATAACCCTTGGTCCACTGCATGCGAGGCAGCCCCTATACAGAAACTGTGTCCCTTATAACAGGAGGGGTCTAATCCACAATGCTTAATAGTTAAAGAAAGAAGTAAAGCAAATATCTTCCTGGGCATGGGAACCCCTGTGCTAATATGAAAAAAAGTGTGCCAGCAGAAAGACCTCTGAGGGTCAAATAATCAAGCAGTAGCCTAACAGGACACGTACCTGCTTGCCGATGAACAATCGAAGAAAAGAGGGCGCTGGTTGTCCCATAAATTTCATAAAATAAACTAATAATGAACAACTTGCTACATGTATGAGCTATTAAAATTATGATGAGTAAAAATAGGAGAACTGCTGCCCTTGCTAATCAGTTCCCCTATTCCTAATCAGTTCCCGAGATGGGGACTGCTGCCCTTGCTAATCAGTCCCATAAATTTCATAAAATAAACTATGAAAAACTTGCCATGAGCTAGGAAAAGCTGGTCAACAAAATAGGCTCTTGAAACTGGACTCCTGTATCAACAGTAACGAGAATGGGACCCATACCAAATAATCCAGTATCAACTGTACTGGACAAACATGAATTGGTTGCCGATTTTTAACCATAGAAAAGGATGTTGATTGTAGCTGTGTTTATAGTACAGGAATGTGACTTTAAGGCAACTGTTACTTTAGATGCATCAACAAGCTTAACCATTTAGTTTTGGCAATACTCCTTGGAAAGTTTAGTGTAAGTTGGAAGAGATGAAGGTCGAAGGCTTGATCTCATAAGAGAAGCCACCAAAACTGTGGTAACAGAAGACTGGGAAGGGGCGGATACAACTGGACTCGCCTCTGTAACAATCTGTGAGGAGGGTGGAGTGCTAATCACTACCATATCTGTACCTGCCACTGTTGGTGCAGCCTGAGCCAATCGTTAGTGATCTCATCTGCCACTTTGGAAACTAACTAATCCAGAAGACCAGGTGGAATATCGAGGCCTTGTGCTGGTTCTTGTAGCTGTTGCACTGTTGCTGAGGCTGTCATATTTTTGGCCTGTCTTGAGCCTTTTGCCCTCTTGGTCAGAGGTTGCTCAGCAACTTTGACTGAAGGGCACCTCAATCTCTCAGAGCATTTAGGTGGCATGATGTTTCTGCAAAACAAAGAACACTCGGCAGAAAATGAATGCCCTACACAACTGATTTATAAAAACTAACTGATCTACCAAGTTATGGGCAGCAAATTTAAAACAACATGGCAGGAACAAGCCATGTCAACAAATTGTTGATGCACCAGCAAGCCCTTGAATTGCCAACAAAATAAATGTTGAGGCAAAGCCTAAAAAAGACGATACATGTAAGTCCTCCATAACAGTGTGAGTACCATAAATAAACATAAATAAACGATAAAACTGAACTATTGGTCCTTCACGCTAAGCATCGACCACAGCCTCTGTTGCAGTCTCTTGCTGTTGGCGATGTCCCTACATTGCCCACTTGCTCTGCTCGGAACATTGGTGTCGTCTTTGACGATAACATGAACTTTGATAAGCACATAAACGATCTTTGTAAATCTGCATTCTATCATATTAGAAACATCTCCCAGGTTAGGAAGTTCCTCAGTGTAGAATCGACCAAAACGTTAGTTAATGCATTTGTTGTTTCGAAAATTGATGGATATAATGCGCTTCTCTGTGGACTCCCGTCCTATTTATTACAAAGGCTACAATATGTACTTAATACGGCTGCGAGACTCATAACGCTATCGCGAAAGGCTGAGCACATAACTCCTTTGCTCATAGAGCTACATTGGCTCCCAGTGGAGCAGCGCATTAATTTCAAAATCTTGCTCTATTGTTTTAAAATTATGAATAATACTGCACCATCGTATCTAAGCGAGTTACTTGTCCAATATGCTCCGGTGCGTAGTCTTAGGTCATCTAATCAACTTCTCTTTCACCAGCCTTCATATAATCTTAAATCTTGTGGTAATAGAGCTTTTTCTGTATCTGGACCAAAATTGTGGAATGAACTTCCCCTTGATATTAAGATCAGTCCGTCTGTCAGTATCTTTAAGTCCAGGCTCAAGACCCATCTTTTTAGGAAGGCTTTTTTCTAATTTTATTGATAATTATTGACTTTTGCTTTCTTAGAGTGCATGTGGCGGCATGTGGCGGCTGTTTTAGCTGAATAGTACTGAATAGTGCCAACATCCTTCCCTTTTCTTATTTAATTGGTGCTGTTTTGTGCTATTTGGCTGGTGTTGTCGCATGTTTTTATTGTTTGCACTCTACTTTTACTTTTACTTCAATTTTTACTTCAATTTTTAGTCATAGTTTACATAGTTCATTATCTATATTCACATTTATTTATATTCATATACATGTTTTTCGTTTCATTTTATTTGAATTGTAACTAGTTTTATTGCGTATTTTTAAATTGTACATTGTAAAGCGCATTCGGGCTTTCTTAGGAGAATTGCGCTATATAAGAATTAAACATTATTATTATTATTATTATTATAAAGCCTCAACAACAACAGTGGACAAAGTCACAACAATGTTAACCTTGAGGGCAAAACGAGTCGATTCGCCGACGTCCCGTTCGCCGACGTATTGAGTCGATTCGCCGACGTGTCATACTAATGTAAATATATATAATATGTGTAACAGTGTGTCATAAATAAAGCAACGATATATTCTATATATGCTGTTGTGCACTTTTACTTCAAGTGTGTTCATGTTAATATTGCGCGTCCCGTCAAAGCGTTTCTAAAAAGGTATACCTTAACAATATAAATGAATCTGTGATGAGCTGGAAAGATACGAAAAGAAATACAAGGAGAAAGTAATTGCGAGCTATTTCACAGCATTCATTTCGGATTCTTCATTTCACCTATAAGTCAGTCAGTTGTAATTTTTGGTGGCGAGTCGATTCGCCGACGTCCCATCAAAGCGTTTCTTTCGCAGTTTATCTGGGTTCAAAACGCACAATACCATTTGAAAGCTTAAAAGGTATACTTTAACAATATAAATGAATCTGTTATGCGCTGGAAAGATAGGAAGAGAAATACTAGGAGAAATATATTTCGACTTGGCGGTTTTAGTCCGGGAGCATATGTCATAAAATAAAGTCCCGTGAAAATTTTGTGAAGCAAGCAAGCCACTAGTCTAGATGTCTTAATGGGACCCTAAATAACGCAAAAAAAATTGGTGGCATTTTTGCAACTTGCACCGAGGGCCTTAATAGGGTTTAAAAAAAATGACATATTCTCCTGCATGGAAACGGGGCTACAGCAGTTAATTGTTTATATCTTTTAACCATGTGAATAAAACCACACCAAAATCACTAAGATGATGTGTTTCGATGTTTAAGACACTTCTTGGGGTTCTCACGCGGTATGGGGGTCACGTGACTGAGTTGCCATGGAAACGAAATGACTTATATTCTCCAGCATGGAAACGAGGCTACATCAGTTAATTGTTTATATATTTTAACCATGTGAATAAAACCACACCAAAATCACTAAGATGATTTGTTTCGATGTTTAAGACACTTCTTGGGGTTCTCACGCGGTATGGGGGTCACGTGACTGAGTTGCCATGGAAACGAAATGACTTATATTCTCCAGCATGGAAACGAGGCTACATCAGTTAATTGTTTATATATTTTAACCATGTGAATAAAACCACACCAAAATCACTAAGATGATGTGTTTCGATGTTTAAGACACTTCTTGGGGTTCTCACGTGGTGGGGGTGGGGGGGGGGGGGGGGGGTCACGTGACTGAGTTGCCATGGAAACGAGGCTAAAATCTAGGCTTGGTTTTTGATTTTATTACACGAGTAAACTCCCCAAAAATATAACTGACATGACCTTATCACTTAATTTATAGCTTACTTTACTAGTCATTTCGATGCTTTCATAGAAACGAGGCTGCTGTTGTAATAACCTAAAAAGCATCTCCAAAAACTGTTTCCTTATTGTTCAGTTTGATTTGTAATGCTGAGAGTATTTTTCTCTCAAAAGAAAAGCTATTTTTGACTTATCTTCTTTCTTAATAGGTACTGCAATACAGTTACTCTCAAATGACTCATTGAAAAGCATTTAAGAATGTCCCTAAGACCTCGAATGACACTACTCAAACATCATTCATCTCGATATCACCCTGACTAAATCAGATTATCAGTCACTAAATAGCTCTTGATCCACTGACTAGCTAACTATCTAGCTAGCTAACTATCGCTCTCATCGCTGTCATACGCAGCATCCTGGTCTTCTTCGAACTCATTGTTTGCATTATGTCTGTTTTCGCAAAGGTCCCCACTATCAGAGCAGTTACATAAGTCGGTGCAGTTGAGATTAGCTTTACGACATTGGCATCTGTTGGTGGAACATCTGTCTTTCACACAGCCACACTTCACCAACTGAATAACAGCTTTGGGCGCTGGTGGTAAAGTCGTCATCACGGGAAGCCATTCGTTGTCCTCCAACTTCCAGCCAAACTTCTGTGGAGATGGTAACTGAGGATCTGGCACTATGTCGTTATTCCAGACCATTGCTTGATAGTTGGCCCTCATTGTGGCTTGCTGTAGGGCAGCTTCTGTTGGTGAAAGTCTCTCCGACTGAGCCGGCTTCCTTCGAAAAAGCCACCATCGCAGATCTTTAACATTGGTGATCGATGTGTTCTGCACATAGAGCTGACAAATCAACTTCCCGATTTAAGTCATTGTATCTGCTCCTGGTGGTTCACTTGTTCCGAGATTAGCCAAAGCGGTGATGATATCTTGGTCTGCCTCTTGGAATACTTTCCACCATGTGGCTTTTCCTTTCCCAGCAAAGCTACCAGTGTTATCAGCACCGCTCAATGCGTGAAGTGCTGGTAGGGCTGCAGTCATTTCCTTACCGAGGGACTGCACGATGGGCCGTAACTTGATTGTTCGATGCCTTTGACCTGTTCCAGTGACAAAATTCGTCTCATCGCAGAGCTGTGAATACCGTCGCAAAGACAGAATAAACACATCGGTATCTGGTGAATGGATGCTAATTTCTGTGGCTCCATGAGCAGCAGCATCAACAGCGTGTAGCAACATCTTTGTGTCAGCTTCTTCATGGGTGCTTCGAAGATGCGTCACATCCTTGTGCGATGACTCGCATTCGGTTCCCCAGGCTACAACAAAATGCTTTCCATTGGCTTCCGCATGACCTAGTGCCTTCCTTACTAGGTATCCAGTAAGTTCCATCTTAGTTTTGTGGTGAGACAAGATTATTTTCATGGGTACCTTGCCAATGTGGGTCGAGTCTGTTATTCTGAGGTATACTGGATCCTTGTCACCCTGCCTTCGTACTCTTGTGGCTGATTTCAGAGAGAGTGGAACATCATACCTGTCGAAAACTAGATGGATTTCATCACTTTCACTGCACTTCTGGAATAGCTGATTGACGAAATGTTCTGCTAGTTGAGAACAGGTAGTAATCTGCGTCGGTTTGTCAAGCGATTGCAACTCAGCCATGCCGTCTACTATTGAGACCTTCTCTTGCACTGATGGAACCTCTCGGGACTCTGCGGTAGAATTTGCCGTTAGCGCATGTTTCTCGATAGCGTTCATTAATGCACTCTTCATAGAACAATGCAACATTGAACCATCTGCTGCAAAAAGTGATCTAGGCACAAGAGAAAACTCTTACACTCCAACTGCCTCCGGTATGTTGCTCTCGGGACGAGACTTGCAGACCATCATCATGCGAGCAAAGAGACATCTGTCTTCTTGTAGCTCCACCACTTTGTTCTCAACAGTCACCTTGGTCTTCTTTCCTGTGGTTTTCCAGGTGAGCAGCTTCTGTTTCTTCATTGGTGACCACAGATTGTCTTTGCCTGTCTGGATGCGTTCTGTTACAAATGCTGTGAAGAGCTGGGACCCTATAGCACTTTGCTCACAGAGATCCTTTTTGACTTCCTCCGGCATTACTACTTTCGTCACCAGGTTAAACAAGTCTCCGCTCTCCTGACTGAAGGGATTGGTGAAAGTTCTAATTGTGTTTAACAGCTTGCGAATGCTCTTCTCTTCTCGGGATACCACAGCAGCTGTAAGATTGTGGTGCTGTCCTTTAACCTTGGGTGATATACCTGCCATGTCCTTGGCTTGGTCTGCTAATCTTGCCAGTTCTGGAGCGATGAGAAAAAACTTCGCACGTGCACTTGGGTTAAGTGTTATGCCAACCAGAAAAGTACCGGAAGTGATATCCAACACTATTCATATAGCCCTCGTAGAGCCTTGCTTCCATGCCTACTTAACTTTGTCACATGACCGGTTTAACTATAGTAAAGCCAAAAAATAATGACAAGAAAAATAAGCAATGCAGCGATAAGGTCATGTCAGTTATATTTTTTGGGAGTTTACTCGTGTAATAAAATCAAAAACCAAGCGTAGATCTTAGCCTCGTTTCCATGGCAATTCAGTCACGTGACCCCCCTACCACGTGAGAACCCCAAGAAGTGTCTTAAACATCGAAACACATCATCTTAGTGATTTTGGTGTGGTTTTATTCACATGGTTAAAATATATAAACAATTAACTGATGTAGCCTCGTTTCCATGCTGGAGAATATAAGTCATTTCGTTTCCATGGCAACTCAGTCACGTGACCCCCATACCACGTGAGAACGCCAAGAAGTGTCTTAAACATCGAAACACATCATCTTAGTGATTTTGGTGTGGTTTTATTCACATGGTTAAAAGATATAAACAATTAACTGCTGTAGCCTCGTTTCCATGCTGGAGAATATACGTTAGTTTAAAAAAACCCTATTAAGGCCCTCGGTGCAAGTTGCAAAAGTGCCACCAAATGTTTTTGCGTTATTTAGGGTCCTATTAAGACATCTAGACTAGTGGCTTGCTTGCTTCACAAAATTCCCACGGGATTACACATGCTCCCAGACTATTTGTTGTGACTGACCTGTTATCGTTGTTAAGGCACCGAAGCTGTTGACGCTGGTTTCTATGGAGTGGTTTAAATGGAATTAACATTTGAATGGGAGTGAATTTCAATGGGAGTGGTTTCAATGGAATTGGGAGCGGTTTCAATGGAATTAACATTTCAATGGGAGTGGTTTCATTGGAATTAACATTTCAATGGGAGTGAATTTCAATGGTGGTTTCAATATAATTAACATTTCAATGGGAGTGAATTTCAATGGAAGTGGTTTCAATAGAATCAACATTTAGTGAATTGAATGATGTCATTGAATGGTTCTCAAGCGGATCGAAATTCTGCCTAAATTGGAATACGAATTTGCGCGTCTCCTGTTCCCTCGGCCGTTCGGAGACCTTTTGTTCGATAAAAGTATAAAAGCGAAATGAAAAATGGAATCTTCATTCGATCCAGCGAAATCTGTGAACACAACAACTCTGGCACAGGAATTGACAGGGATACATACCGGGCTGCGGTTCAAGCTCAGCGTGGTATCGATTGGCGGCGTGCCCCTTGCGCCGCCAACTTGGAGATATCAATTCCCGTACTAGCAGCCGAAAGCACGCGGATTGAAGTTCCGCGCTATAAATAAATAACTGAAAATACGGTATATGTATTAACGAATCCGTATTAACGTTTTCTCATTTTCTCTTTATTTCTCCAGCTGCTCCATCCTCAGATGAGACACCACCTTCGCCAGATGACACCCGCCCAGATCCTGTGTCACCAATCGTGGAATATTCCAACGAAGAGCCCCAGCCAGCTGCCCCTGCCGAAAACCACGAGGCACCATTCCCACCGATGACATTCCAACTGGTAGAGGAAGGAACGAAGCGGAGAAAGGTGAAGTTAATAGACAGCCTCGGCTTCACATACAACGTAAGCTCCAGGAGGCCATATGCTACGTACTGGCAGTGTACCGTAAGACCGAGGGGAAACCATTGCAAGGCTTCCGTCATCGAACGAGATGGGACGTTCACCGGCGGCCAATCCGCCCACAACCACACAGCAGAGGTGGGGGCTCTGGCAGCAGCACGCATCATCACGTCGGTGAAAGAAACGGCCACAAAAGAAATCTTCAAGCCAGCATCAGCTATTGTCGACGAGGTACTAATAGAGGATTCCTAATAGATTATTAAACAAAAAGAAAATACATATCTAATAGAAGCCGTCTAACAAGTTATCATGATTCTATTTTTTCAGGTCCTTATGGAAGCGCTCCCTGACGGTCCATGCCCAGTTCTATCTAAGCCAGCCAACATGGCCCGAGCTGCAAATCGATTGCGCCAGAAACTGCGCCCGGAAGACCCCAGAGACCTGGACTTCATCCTTCGAGAGGATTGTATCCCCCCAGATTTCTACAGGTCAGAGGTAAAAGTAAAGAACAGGCGCCACCTGATATTCGCGACGGAGCAGCAGCTGAGCCACCTAGCCTCTGCCAAGTCCTGGTACATCGATGGGACATTCAAGTTGGTCCGGCACCCATTTACACAGTTATTGACCATCAACGATGTTTCAGAGACTGAAACTCCAGGCAACCACACAGCCCCTACAAGATCTCATCATATATATCAACGGCAACTGGGTTGAGAGTGCCACCTTTCCTACCAAAGATTGGTCCGTCTACCGCCAGCCTGTAAGAACAAATAACGACATCGAGAGCTGGCACAACGCTCTCAACCGCCGTGCCAGTGGACGCTGCCATCTTCCATTCTACTCTCTGCTTCAGCTTCTTCACAGGGAAGCTAGACTGGCCGCAATAAATATTCGCCTGGTTTCTGACCACAAGCTGAAGAGAATTCAGCGAAAGAAATACCGTCAGCTACAGGTGAAACTCTTCCAACACTGGGAAGGGTATGACCAACGCCACAAGACCGCCGCCCAGCTCCTGAAGGCATGCTCCCACCTCAATGGTCCCACACGTTCACAGTAAATACATTTTGAATTTTATAAAGATTTTAGAAAGGTTAGGCTTAGAAAAGTAGCGAATTCTTTATAGGTTAACGTTTTATTTAGTAAAAAAGGAAGTAAGCGTTATGTACGATCTGTAGCAAGAAAAAAGAAAAAAGTTAGGCTTAGAACAGTGGCGAATTCTTAGAATTAAGTATACAATCTGTATGGATGAATCCGGATTCATGAATCCGTTTGGATTAAGAGAAATAAAGAGTGTGTTCTTAAACAAATGTCCCGTTCTCAGTTTCCTCGCAATCGAATTGTCATTTGCGCGATCGAGGGCTTCCGAATAAAGAGGTAAACACTCCGTCAATGCAACTTGATATAAAAGTAAAGTTTAGGAAACATGTTTATCAGTAATAGTTTTGTACATGGTTCATTGTTGGGCATTGCAATTGCAGTGATATAACACGTCGGCGAATCGACTCAATACGTCGGCGAATCGACTCAATACGTCGGCGAACGGGACGTCGGCGAATCGACTCGTCGGCGAAACGACCGCAATTCATCAAGCGAAACAACCGAAGAACTACGCTGCCCTGCGAAAACCACCCATACAGCATGCTCAGAGGAATCCGCTCAGAGCCTTCAAGATGGCGCCCGATAGCTGCGGTATAAACAAAAATACAGGCCGACTTTACTAACATTGACATCAGCCGAAAAAGGAGTTAGTTAGCCCTTGTGATACCAACAAAAAACACCAGACAATGACTCTAAAAGCGCCCTAACAACTTTATTCAACGTTGAAATAAAAACAATAAGGGTAATAATCGCCGCGTGGTATCACTTGGCAAACACAAATATTAATTCGCACCGAAAACTTAACGCGCAGAACATTAACCATTTCCTCGATAGCAGACCGAACTACCTTGGGTCCAACATTAGCAAGATCATAAGTACCGATTTCTAAAATTATAATATCGGGAGCAAGACGAGAAACCAAGTAAAGGTCGTGTTTCCGAAGAGAGGAAACGGTTCGTCCACCAACACCAACACATGAACGTTTAAGCTGTGATACTCGTCCATGCGTTCATCAAAGCTAGAGCTAAGTTCAGACAGAAGTCTACGTACAACAAAAATGTCCTAGAATAAGAACAGTTGGCATATAAGAAGCCATAATAATGCTCACCGTTGACGACAAAATAACAAGTCTTCGCTGCTCGAAGAGTTGAAGCGAGTGATCTCAGTCAGCGTGCACCACGTGTTATCTTAATAGCCCTAGAGGGGGTACCCCCAATTGAAACCTCTATATATATACCGTTTTGCCACATGCTGGCTATTGTGGCTATGCAACGATAATTGTCAGTACATTACTAATATAATGATTACCATTTCATATAAATAAAGTATCAGAAAGAAAGCATAAAAATCCTATTCGCATGCAAATATTTTATTTAGACGGAACAGTGGCCAGCGGAGTCAAATTGTGTCACCAAAGAAGTCCACCGACTAGTGATGAAAGAACTACATGAAGAAATGGGTCACTTAGGACGTGATAGAGTCCTTACTCGTGCTGGAGGACGCTTCTTTTGGTCCCACATGCAGCGTGACATCGAGTATCACATAGTTAAAGTCTGCAGCGGTGTAAAACAGAAGTCCCTTACTTTCAAGACTAAGGCACCACTTCAACCAATCCTGACGACCGCACCCTTTGAAATGGTTTCATTGGACTTTCTACACTTAGAAAAAGGCAAAAGCGGCTATGAGTACATCCTCGTTATAGTAGACCACTCTATATGCTCAGGCCTATGCTACACGCAATAAGTTAGCTAAGACAGTGGCCCAAAAACTGTATAACGATTTCATCCCTTTTTTCGGATATCCAGCCAAGGTTCACCATGACCAAGGTGGAGAGTTCGAAAATCGACTTTTCCGGGGTTTGGAGCAACTGGGCGGTATACGTCCTTCGCGAACAACACCCTACGACACCCAAGGGAACGGACAAGTAGAACGTTTTAACCGTATATTTTATTGGCGTTGATGCGCACCCGCTCATAAACCCAAAATACGAAGTGGTCTGATCACCTGAACAATGTAGCACATGCATACAACTGCACGCGATACGGATCTACGGGGCTCTTACCATTTTTCCTCCTCTTCGGTAGACAAGCTCGACTACCAACAGATCTAATATTCGGCCTTGAAACACCAGCATGGAATAGCAGGCGGCTATTCCCAGTACGTCGCGAAATGGAACTGAGACAGAGATGATGGAAGCCTACGAGGTAGCTAGCTAACCACTAGGAACAGCAGAGTAACGCGAGAGCTAAGGATCGATATGATAGTCATGTACGCAATTCCTGGTAAGGAACATGACACCTGGCGGAAGACCCACGAAATTGAGATCATTCTGGAAGAATAAGATCTACAGAGTGCTGAATCGTAAGGGAGTAGACAGTCCAGTGTAGGAAGTGAGCCCGGAAGATGGTACAGGATTGCGTAGGATCCTACACAGGAACTTACTCACGCCGTGCGACTGCCTCTCCATTGAGACTTTGGCTGCCCCACAAGCTACATTAGGGGTTGGACGGAACAGACGAGACAACGTAGGTACCATTGCTACACAGGTACAAACCACATCCGATGATGAGGACCATGCACGAAGATGAGGTTTTTTTTTTCTATTTTTTCTTCTTCTATTTTTTTACACATAATATACACATACATACTTATAAAAGGAAACAAATTACAGCATATAAAATAAAAAAACTAGTAAAAAAACAGGTGGTTACATGTAAACAGTTTAGTAAAAGTGGAAAAAAGGTTTTTTTTGGTGTTGAGTAGTTTATCAATCGAATTAAGAGTCATCCATTTACGCTGATACAAGGAGGGGCATTAGGGGCCCCCATTTTTCATAATGATAAGTTAAATTGTGTTTTTCTCTCGCTATATAAAGCTCTATCTGATATGTTCTTTTCATTCTGGATAATAGACCACTTGTTGATAAAGGAACATTTTTAAGTTTACCAAGGTATAACAGATATTTGCTTTCTAATACTACATAATTTACCAGTATCTCGTTTTCTTCTAGGTTGGTAATTGCAAATAATATTTCTTATAATTAATGCCAAGCGTCAAATTTATGTTCATTTGTTCTCTCAGAATACATTGAATATCTTCCCCAAATCGTTTCACCTTAGGGCAATAAAATATAAAATGTTCAAGCGATTCCGTTTCCAATTCACATAGATAGCATAAGGGAGAATTAACAATTTTGAATTTGCAAAGCATATCATTTGTATATAAGATCCTATTGAGGATTTTGTATTGGAATTCTCCTAGCTTACTGTCTAGAGTTTTTCTAAAGGGAAGAGTGTATATTTGGTCCCATTTAAGTTTGGAGCTGTCAGAATTAAAAATACTTTCGTACTTTTTTGAGGCTATCGACTTATTCGATATTCTAAAAATTAACTCCTCATACAAATCCTTTGACTGCACCTTTCCAATTTCTATACACTCATTTTCGCTTACGCTACAAGTAATAAGTATCTAAAACTAAAGGGAGAGTAGTATCGACTATCACGTTTTTATTTGTGTTTAACAATTTTCGCCAGTCTTTTGGCAGAGCGTTAAACATACTAAATAATAAGAAAGTGTCCACGGGGGATAGCCTTGTTTCTGATTGACACTTTCTGAATTTGAGTTCTCCAAAGTGATCGTATAAATCACCAACTTTGTAAAAACCGATTGCCATTATTTTGTTATTAAAGACAGACTTGTTTCCAATACATATAAACTTATTATTCCACAGCACTTCATTGCATTAGTTACTTCTATAAGAATTTTGAGATTTGGTTCATTTAGCGATTCCCATGTTCGGATACACTCTTTGTAATAGTCTGGAATTTCTAGCGTTAACTTTGTATATTCAAAATTAGAATGAAAAAGAAACTTTCCCCCAACAGTTTTCAAGTAGTAATCCAAAAAAATATTTCCATCCTGATGGATAATCGTTTAGATATTTCTTTATACACATTATTCTCTGTGCGGAGATCATTGACTCAATATCAGGCATTTTTAGACCGCCCTTTTCAATCGGATTAATTAATATCGTGCGCTTTATCTCGTCTTTACGACCTTTCCATACAAAAAAGTATAAATGTGTCCTTCCTAAAGAAGACTAAAGACATACGATATAACAGTTTTGGTATTGCTAAGGATTTAAGAGCGACTGTCCACTAATATCGAGCAAACCGCGGCAAAAGATGAAAAAAAAATATCTTCATATTTCGTTCAAAGATAGGCTTTGGTCAGTTAGTAAACGTGCTGGGAAATTAATTTAACTTTGAGAAAAATAAAAAAAACGGTTACGGCCGGCGTGAGTCCGAGACAGCCTGAAATAAGAGTGATTTTACCGGTCTCTCTAACCTTGCCCTGTACAAACGCTAAAGGAGCTTCGCATTTTTCGAATTCGGATATTTGTTTAGAAAGTATTGATCAACTGTTTGAGTGCAATAATTAGATTATAGCTTTATTCTCAAGACCTGAGAGCCTACTTAAATACGCTGTAGTTTGATAATTTGAAAACCTTATTTCAGGGCACTTTTTTGAAAAATAAATTTTATATGTTGTCATTTCGTCGAAATTCACACCGCTCGTGTGAAGCACTGAGAAGATAACCCAAACTAATTCTCATATATGTTTTACATCAATGCTAACTTGTATCAAAAACGAAGCTTCAATGGATTCTGAATTATACCACATATAAAATTTATTTTTCAAAAAAGTGCCCTGAAATAAGGTTTTCAAATTAGCAAACTACAGCGTATTTAAGTGGGCTCTCAGGATCTTGAGAATAAAGCTATAATCTAATTATTGCACTCAAACAGTTGATCAAAACTTTCTAAACAAATATCCGAATTCGAAAAATGCGAAGCTCCTTTAGCGTGTGTACAGGGCAAGGTTAGAGAGACCGGTAAAATCACTCATACTTCAGGCTGTCTCGGACTCACGCCGGCCGTAACCGTTTTTTATTTTTTTTCTCAAAGTCACGTTTACTAACTGACCAAAGCCTATCTTTGAACGAAATATGACGAAATTTTTGTTTTCATCCTTTGCAGCGATATTCTTATTTCGCTCGATATTAGTGGACAGTCGCTCTTTATAACTTGAATTCTGCTCATCAATGAAAGTGATCTCCAATTCCACCCTTTCAAATACTCCTTCAAAGTTTTTTCAATTGATTCAAAATTTGCTTTATGGAATAAATAATAATCATGAGTGAAATAAACACCTAAAATTTTAACAATGGTACTTATCTTTTTGACCCTTAATTCTTCATAATTAGTAAGTTTCATATTTCCCAAAGGAAGAACTTCTGTTTTTTCCTTGTTCACTTTTAAACCTGAATAAGTATGACATTGCTCTATTGTATTTAAAAGAAGAAAGTACGATGCCTTATCTCTAACAAAGGTTGTCATATCATCTGCGAAAATTACTAATTTAATTTCTTTCCCATCAATTTGGATTCCCTTTATTAGATTATCATTTCTGATTTGGATTGCCAGCAATTCAAGAGCTATAATAAATAAAAATGGCGAAAGAGGGTCACCCTGACGTACTCCGCGACTGTGAGTAAAGTAGGGAGTGGCGAATCCATTGTTAATCACACAACTAGATATGTTATTATAAAACGTGTTATAAAACGAAGGTGAGGTAACACTTGTGAATCCGAGCCTCCAAAGTGACCCCATTGACGTGGCTACTCTGGCAATACCTTACGTGTCAGCAGGTGGTGATCGATGTCACCGAACCAGACGAACCAGCCCGGCAGACCGAGTCGGTAGATGATGTCACTGAACCAGACAAACCAGCCCGGCAGACCGAGTCGGCAGATGATGTCACTGAACCAGACAAACCAGCCCGGCAGACCGAGTCGGCAGATGATGTCACTGAACCAGACAAACCAGCCCGGCAGACCGAGTCGGCAGATGATGAAACAGCAGATGGAAGAGGACCACGAGAATTTACCAGAGACACCAGTTGAGGAAGTATGTGACCCTCGGCCTCAGCAAGTCAAACACGACCTTAGGGGTAGTCCACTAGTCCTGGACTAGTAAGAAATGCTTTTGGACTAGTAAAAAATTAGAGCCACTAGTCACAGGACTAGTAACTATTCTATAATTTGTAATGTTTAATAAAAGATAAAAACAAAAACATGTCCTGTGAATGTTGTTTGAACGCGTTTCTTTGCAAACGTTCCGAAAACAATCGCGAAAAGGCCGAGAAGACTGAACAAGGCTGAGGCGAGGACTTGACACTAGTCAAATATTGGCATGCCGGAGTCGGTACTACCAGGAATTTTCTCTGGACTAGTAAATTTTCAGCTCTACTAGTCCCAGGACCAGTGATTAAAAAAGTTAAAGGGAACCTCGGCTGAAAAACAATGTTTGCTCTCAAGTGTTTGTTATGGATGCCTAAGTCTGTTTCTGTGTTTGTCTCCAGTAAATTGTACACTAGATGTCATTTATGCAACAATTTTCCTGTCGATAAAACTCATTTGAATTTCCTGCGCGCCGCCATCTTGGATTTTATGACGTCACAGTGTTGCCTGATTGTCAGAAAACAATAGCTCTTTTGTTATGCGACAATAGGGCAACACTGTGACGTCATGATATCCAAGATGGGGCGCGCAGGAAATTCAAATCAGTTTTATCGACAGGAAAATTGTTGCATAAATGACATCTAGTGTACAATTTACTGGAGACAACCACAGTAACAGACTTAGGCATCCATAACAAACACTTGAGAGCAAACATTGTTTTTAAGCCGAGCTTCCCTTTAAGGTCGATCACTGTACATAACCTTTTAAATTGCTTAATATTCTTTAAATGTAGTTGCTTTCGAATCACCGGGTCGTCATGATTATGAAATATTTATTGTCCTAAAAATCTGAGATAATTTTTCTCGCTTTTGCATTCTTCATCAAACCAGTCTTCGTTTTTTCTCCTTCAGTTGTAGGTTTTCTGTATTTCAAACCGACATCAAAACTTAACTGAATAAGAAATTCCGTAGTTTCATTTATGAGTTCTGTCACTCAACCAAAGAGCTCAGTTTTCTGAGGACGGAGAAGAAAGCAAAGTACACATGCCTTGGCTTAATCTGGCCACGGAAGTGGCCGTTTATTACTTATAACTAAATTCGGTTTACAATAAAGTCAACTCTGACAAAACCTAATATTGTGACTACGTTCTCAGTAAAGGTGAGGGAGAAACCGCCAAAGCCCTGTCGCAAGACATCTGCGGCAGGGCAGCCCCACCCAAGGCCAATGCAATGCCCTCAAAAGTTGAAACTTTTGATAACAACTGAACTAGTTTATTCAATGTCTGGCAGTCAAGCTTAGCCCCTGCATAAGCTTCGAAAAAGACTGTGTTGACAACAAAAGGTGAATAACATATGTATAATATATCTAAGACAAGAGATTTTGGCCCCTGCACAAAGTCAATTTGAAAATCATTACAACGAATAACCTGTATTAAAGGTTACTATGAAACTAGTTACTGAACGGAGAAGGGTAGCACGGCTTTACCCCTGCGTGTAGAACAAGAACATGTCTAGCCATCTAAATATGGGCTAATCAACCTTAGCCCCTGCATAAGGTAACACTACGACTAATAATTATATCTAGTGATTAGATAGTCAACCTTAGCCCCTGCATAACGTGACACTACGACTAATAATATATAGTGATTAGAGAGTCAACCTTAGCCCCTACATAAGGTAACACTAATTCTGATAATGATTTAGGTATTGAATGGACATGTGGCAAGTGGCAGCTGCTGGAGCAGCATGAAATATTATATCGATGGAGTTCTGATGTACTTTAAAAACGCATTGGATTTCAATCGACCGAATCGTCTTATCCGAGTGTCGGAGAGACCTTTTGTTGCAGCCCAAGAAGCTGCTCCTATTCGAAAACTATGTGTTTTGTACAACGAAATGTCTAACCCACAAAATAAGAGGGCTTGGTTGAGCGCTTCAACGAATTGCGATCTATTTACTGGAGAATTATCTGACCAACAAAATAATGGGCCAGGTTTTAACTGCCTAACATTTAAGAAATCGCATATGGTGGTTATAGGACATACAGGTTTGGCTGTATGGATTAAAACTTCGACTGGATTGGACGCATGGCTGTGCTTAAAGTAACGCATGGTAAGCTTTATTGCAACAGACGAGTGTTTCCTAAGGTGGATTTCAAAAAGGAAATCTGTTCCAATTGAATCAAGTTGGACGTTGATCCCTTTTGTCTGATTGTAATTTCGCCGACTCTTAACGCTGCGAAAAATGCTGTAACACACATGGCTTTCATTAATTTACACTTATAATTTGATGACAATGTGTTACTGAAAGCACTAAGTATCTGCTCTAGAATTGGTAAGGTAATAGGAAGTCTGGTATCCAGAGAGGGATTAAGTTTTGAATAACTTTTCAAGGCTAGTTTAATCATATCAGACTGGGATGGGTCTGGTAGAGAGGCTAAGCGATGAACGTAACTTAAGGATGAGACATACGTAAACACAGTCGATGCGGCATATTTTTGCATTGCTTGTTGCATTGTTTGGGAGGAAATTGGTAGGGTGATGTCCGACTGGCTAAGGTGATCGATTTGAAATTGTCGAAAAATTCTCCAAGGCCTTTGGTATGGTATGTGGCCAGTGATGATTTGCTTAGAGAGCCCTCTAGCAGGGTTTTCAAGGTATTCACCCAGTTCTCTGGCAGAAGACTCACAGGAATTTGAGTGGGAAGCTGCTCTGTGTCGACTGACAGAGTTTTGAACTTGTCCACCTACAAACGAGACAAACTATCAGCTAGGACGTTCTTTATACCCCGGATGTGCCTTGCCTTAAATAATATGTTATGACGGAGGCATGTCAATACTAAGTGTCGAACTAAGTTCAATAGATTTTTATCTTTGGCTGTTTGCTTATTAATTACATAAACCACGCTCTCATCAGTAAAAAAAAAAAAAAAGTAAAAATAAAAGTAAAAAACAAAAGTAAAAAGTAAAAAAATTTACAAAAATTAAACCTGTTTGTTTTTAAGGTCCTCACTCCATAAGGGGACACCTATCACGATCGGGAAGAGTTCAAGAAAGGCAATACGTTTTTGTTTCCAGTTTTCAGGCCACCTACCATATGTCCATTTCTTGTCAAAAATTATTCCGAAGCCTAACGACTGCGCAGCATCAGTATAGAACTTAAGGTGAAAAGATGAGTGCCAGCCATCCTCCAGAAACATAGATTTGCTGTTAAAAGACGTAAAAAACTGCCTCCAAATATCCAAATCCCGCTTTGCCTCAGTATTTAACCGGATATAATGATTGGGGCGTTTTAAATGCCCAGTGTGAGGTTGATAAGCCGTCGTAAGAACACTCTTCCCGGGATGATGTACTATGTAGGCAAAGTTAAGTAAGCCAATTAAGGATTTAAGATCCTTAAGGGTGATCTTTTTGCGTACAAGAGCACTATGGATGGCTGACAGACACTTTTCGACTTTATCTTGAGGAAGCCTGGCCTCAAACAAGTTGCAGTCAAGCTCAATGCCTGCGAAAGTTAGCGTATGTGCTGGCCCCTCACTCTTCTCCCTTGCTATGGGAACCCCTAATTCCTTACGAAGGGACAAAAATGACAGCGTGAGGAAGCCAGGACAGTCTGTGGCAGCGTATGTCGTTGAACTGCGAAAATTGAGCAAACACTACAAATTTACGAATCTGAAAGAAATGTTGAGCTGGTCAACGGACTAAAGGATATCCAGACCCAGAGGCGTTTTTTTTTAATTAAGGAAGACAAGCTCACACTAGAAAAAGCAGAGGAAATAGCCTTGGCAGTAGAAAAAGCAAGTCAAAACGCTAAATTGCTCAACCCAGATCTGCACCAAGCGGGAGTAAACGCTGTTGGGACCGAAGGAGAAGTCCTAAAATTTGAAAGAAACATGGACTACTACCCAATTAGGAAGAACGCCAACAAAATCCAACCTCCAGATAAACCAGAGGTAACTCAACTTGAGTGTACCAGATGCAGGGGGAACCACCTGCAAAGGAACTCAACAGTACCCGAAGGAAATTCCTCTCGTGCAAACGCTGTGGAAAAAAGGCCACATAAGCGATAAATGCCGCACAAAGCTGGTTGAAAAAATAGAGTTCGAATCGGAAGAGGATGACAGCACTGGGGGAAGGGCCACTGACGAGGACTGTTATACATTGTTCTACTCAAAGACAAGGCAGCTTGGAGCACCCTAGCTAGTAGAGCTAGAATGCTACGACCAACCGGTACGAATGGAAGTAGATACACTGGGGCCTCGTGCACAGTCATGAGCAGGAGAATATTTGAAGATCTGCAGAAAAACACCAGGAGTTGCATCGAACTAGCGCCCAACTGCAAACCCATCAGAACCTATACCAAGGAACTAATAAAAACCAAAGGGACATTCAAAGGGAAATTCGCTTACAAGGGACAAACAGTAACAAACAATGTGTCAGTAGTGGATCATGAAGGTCCCACACTGCTAGGCAGAGATCTTTTGAGCAAGCTGAAACTGGATTGGGTCAGTGGAAATCCAGGGAAACTCGCAGGTAAATTCCATTGCATCTAACTCTGACACTCAGAATAACCCAGTTAAGGATTTTCCTAAATTGTTTGAGCCGGGTTTGGGTAAACTAGAAGGGGTTAAAGTTAATGAAGGGGCCACCCTATCTATCAAAAAGCTCGCCCTATCCCATTTATAGAGAGAGAGCTAGTAGATGAAGAGCTGGACCGACTTGAGAATTTAGGAGTGATAGAACCAGTTCAATTTTCAGAATGGGATTCTCAAATAGTCCCTGTAAGCAAGAGCAATGGGAAAATGAGGTTGTGCGGTAATTACAAAACTACGGTTAACAAAGTTTCTAAGTTAGACCGTCACCCACTCCCCAAAGTGGAAGACATGTTTGCTGCTCTAGCAAGGGGATGTAAATTCTCTCAGTTAGGTTGCATTCCTTTTAAGCAATCCAAATCTAGATTTTTCAACCTGAAAACAGATTTTCCGTTCCAATAATCACGAAACCGATCTCAGATTGCAATCTGAACGATCCACCTCTCAGGGTGGATTGTCCGGATCGATCCAAAGATTCTATATCTGGATTGGTCGTTCCATTTATAAAAATCGATTATCGATCGATTGTTTTGTGTAGCACGTGCTCTCGAACTGATACACAAACATGGTGAATGCAAGTGGATGGTTATTTATTGGCGCTGAGATTCCCGCAAGTTCAGGTTCGTAATGCCTTCATTATATCTAAAAAGTGACATCTTTGGTTATACAATGTAATAATACTTATACGCAGTATTGAATGCCATATTTATTGATAATTCACAGCAGATGAACTTGAAACAATAGATTTTTCTGACTGGACCAAACGAGTGTTTGCAAACAGAAAAATTCCAGCGCTCTACTACCCCTTCTCCTGCGCCTTGTACTACTGTGAAATGGCCGAGACAAGAAGTTCAGTACCTGTTATCGTTGTACAGGAATAGAGAGTCCATGTTTAAAGATAAAAAGACAAAGAAAAAATCTGTGGGAGGAAGTGGTGGCAGAAATGGCTGCAATGGGCTGCAGCGAGTACACAGGACTGCAGTGTGAAACAAAGTTTAAAAATCTTAAGCAAAATTTCACCAAAACAGTTGATCATAATAATACAACAGGCAATGATAAGAAGACCTGCCCCTTTTACGACGAGCTAGGAGAGATCTACGGTTTGACACCTTGTGTGAAGCCAGTGGCTGTTTGTTCAAACAGGGTACAGGCATCAGCTGCAGCTACATGCACAAGTGGAAGTGATGCTTTATCAGTGTGTGGTACAGATACTAGTTCTTGCAGTTCATTGTATCAATCGTCCTCTGATAACGAAGCTGTAACACCTCAAAATGCCAAAAATCCCAGACTACGTAAAAAGACACTTAGAAGAAAGGATGACCTTCTTGACGTTTTAAAAAAGTATGAAAATGAAAGAAGGGAAAAGGAGGAAGAGAGAGAGAAAAATCGCATGGACATGCATAAGGAGAAAATGCATCGGTTTGACAGACTATTGAGTGGACCTCTATGAGAAAGATATTTCAAAATAATTCAGAAAGGGAATATTTAGATATTGTTTGCTTGTCGCTTTCCTACAAGGGATGTTAATGTTTGCTATAGAAGTTGAGTTTGTGTGTTACTTAAATACCATGTGGAAAAAACTACACTTAACAAAAGCAACATGCAATTTATGTTAATCCCTGCAGGAGGAGGGAGGAAGGTGGGGCTGAGGCTGTTCATATGTGGGGTGGACATAAATAATTACCTGCATGTGGTAGGGCTTGAGACCTTACTCTGACATTTTGGACGTGTTTAGAGTTTATAGACTTTTGTTCAGTTCACTGTTTAGGACATTTGAACCAAATATTTTAACCAAGTTCAAATTCCCCTTCTTTGCCTAGCCTCTGCCCCCTGTGGATACATTTGATAGGTATATACATGTAAGGTTACATCTTGCCATTGAATAGTTTTCAATACAATGCATTGGTCCAGGCTGGGAAAACCTTGGTGTAGCCAGCCAGTACACACTGTGGAATACTTGTGGAGATCTCCCAATTAACCTACAGGACCTGGTTGTTTGAAGCCAGGGTAAGCTAACCTAAGGGTAAACTGTACAGATTAGAATTACATATTTAGGGCTATGCTGGGGTTAAAGTTACCCTTGCTTAGAACAACCGGGTCCTGGGCACTACCAGGTTAATGATTTTTCATTAGATGCAAAGACTGAAATATATCTATAGTGCCTTGATATTTTGTATGAAAGTATAACTCATATAGTTAGGTTCACTGCAATGACTACTCCAATTAGTACGTTTTGGTTAAAGGTGGAGTAAATAATATGTTAGTTTGACCATTAATAAGGTTTTTTGTTGTTTATGATATTCTGAATTGCAAAGTTTGCTTAGTTAGTAACAAAATGTTTGACCATGGAATAAATGTTGGGTTTCCTATTACTTTGGAATGATCGAGGCCAATATTAAATTCACCATGTTCAAAATATTATTATTTTAATTTAATAATGGTATTAGCCATCAGTAATTAATGATACTGAGTTCACCAATTTTTGGGCATACAGGGCTCATTGATTTTCACCAGAGGAAATACATTATCAATTACTATCAAGGAAATGAGATCACAAACGTACTGAGCAAATATTTTTCCAAACGCGAATTGAACCTTCCAACCTATTTACATGTATATGTTAACCTATTTGCAGATAATTATGTTATTTCTCACTGTATTCCTAAATAACAGCAAACAATAATACAGTAGGGTAAAAAATAATATGGTTGTTCCTCTCCTATGTTAATTAATAATTATGTTCCAGTTCATCTCTCTTAACTACTAAACACAAAATATCAATAAAGTGAAAGCAGGTGTACTGAGCAGGCCCATTTATGTATTAAGCAGACACTGGAGTATTTCCCAAGAGTCAGTTAAATACAGATTTCACAGTAAAAAGCTACAAGACAAATAAAAGGCATTTACAAATGACTCATTTGCAGTCGTCATAAGTACAATGTACAGGTTTATGGTTTCTTTATTTAATCCTTTAAAGCACCTGGATGTATACTTGCAGGGTTCCAAGTAGAAGGCGGCACCACCTCAGTGTTCAAAAATAACTACTGAAAATGCTTTGTTAGTTCCCAAAAAATATCCACTCTGGAAAATTCAATCCCTTCTATGGGTGGAAGATGGATATTTTTTTGGAATGACACTATTTTGCTAGAGACATTACACACCAAAGTTCCCTAAAATGTGTACTGAGGAGGAAACCACAGGTTAGCAAAAAGCACTAACGAATCATATTCATTATTTCTGTACGTCTCCTAAGACCAAAGACCATCATTGTCATGAAAATAAATATTGACAAAGTCGTTGCCATCATCTCCGTTATCATCAGGGGGGGTCCATAAAATCATATATTTCATCTTGTGAATAAATGCAGAAATTGTGGAGTGTGCATGCTGCAACAACAAGTGTAGGCAAGAAATGGATTCTGTCAACATCAGCCATTACTTTTAGCTTTCTAAAGCTCGCCCATCGCCAGAAATTCGAGACATTGAGGCCTGATAGTATATAGATGGTAGACATACCATGTATGGTACATTGGGACACTATAACGCAGGATACATGAAGTACCAACCCGTAATTGGGTAACACCGCTCACCAAAATTTTATCGCAGACTCGTCTCTTTTGGTCCGTTTAGGACCTACTTTCCAAAAGGACAAATTAACTTGAATAACTGCTGGCTGTTTAAACAAACACACTGCAGTTTCTAGAGTACAGAACAAGGTTTCCAAAGCTACCATGTTTGTTGGATTTGGTCACTTGTGGTCAGAGATATGGCAGTCTCAAGACGAGCAATATTACGGGTTTTAGCGTGCAAATATGGAGTCTGAGGTTTCTTGTCGAAAAGCTGAATGTCCAAGAAGGAAAAGGAATCACCGAAAATGAACTTTGGGACATTAGAAGGGAAGAATACGGTAGGTCTTGTTTATGTGTTCAACTCTTCGCCCGCACATTTTTTGCTAAGGTTTTAGATTTGCAGCAGATACATTTTATAAACTCTTATCTGCATGTTTTTACTGGAAATCTTTAATGTCCACTGTAAATAAATCGAACTTTTATGCTTCCTCTAAAATCAAAGAAAGGAATCACCAAAGTTTACTACTTGGCTTTCACTTGCTTTGAATTGAATTGATAATATCTGTAGAAATAATGCCTCGATCGCACATTTTTACGATTGTACCGTATTTCATGAAAAATAAGGAAAATGTTTAGGATCCCATACATTTCTCTGTAAATTTTCACGACCCATTTCACACAGTGAACAGGGGTCAATATGTATTGCGCAATAACCATGTCTCGAATTTCTGGCGATGCTTCAATAGACCAATGCTGCATTCAACCACCATCCTTTTAGAACTCAAAAGATAATTGAAACGTCTCTGCTGTGGTGTCAGGTAACCATTATCTTTAAATCCCGTAATAAGCCAGGTTTTCAAAGGATAGGCAGTATCACCAATGATGCAAGTTTGTCCTGGAAATATGTCATTTGGTCTTGCTATTGTATCATGAAACAAAGGGCTGTTTCCAAAGACACGGGCGCCATGTGCTCTACCAGGCCAGCCACAGTAGACATCTGTGAAGATCATTTCATGGTCACAAACTACTTGAAGAAGAACAGAATGGAAACCTTTTCTGTTAATGTAATGTTCCTGGTGATTTATTGGAGCCTTGATAGGGATATGAGTGTCATCTATGGCACCTACATATTGGGGATGTCCGTTACGATCCCAGAAACCATCTATAACTTCCAAACGTCTGTCTCCTATCGGCCACTGAATAAAGTCCCTGTGATATTGTTTGTAACTGCTTCGCAGATTCTCGTAGTGACTCTCAACACTGTCGAACACGTAACATTAAATCTGACCTGATACACTCTGGATTTCCAAGATACCAAAGGGTTATAAGCAGCTGTTTTTCAAGCTCTACAACTGATCGGCCTCTCACTCTGGGAGCTGGAATTTCCGGACAATTACCTAATAGGTCAACCAGCTTATCAGCTGTGGTTCTCGATAAACTGAAATGACTACAGAAGGTTGAATCGGACATGTAAGGAACTGTTCCCTCCGCATATGCATCGGTACGCTCTGCATCTTTTCTCAGGGTCCTTCTATACAACTCAAGTAGAACTACAGCAAGGAAGTTGTCATTTTCGATATCCTGTATTTCTTCTTCAAAAAGTTCTTCCAGCAGCAAAGTAGAAACATGGGATTTCGCCGAAAACGTTTCGTGACTGCCATTTTGTTTTGTTCCTGGAAAACCGTTGACTGAAATACCGTGGAAAACTCATCCCAGTCCCTAACCGACAAGCACTTAACTTTTTTTCGGATTTTGCATTTCTTTAAAAATGAAAATCTAAACAATCCAGATTACCCAAATCCCAAACCGGATTGCTTAAAAGGAATGTCAGAAGCATATGCCCAAGTTGAACTAGATTAGAGTTCACGTACATATACAACAATCAACACCCACAGGGGATTGTATCAGTATAAGCGTATCCCCTATGGAGTAAAGTCAGCACCTGCAATATTCCAAAGATCAATCGATTCAGTGTTAGCAGGGATTCCCAATGTCTTGGTCTTCATCGATGACATTCTAGTCACAGGAAAAACAATGAAGCATTGAGGAGACACAAATGCCAATTCTACGTGGACTCTATAGTATATTTAGGACATAGGATATCTGACAGGCCATCCTTGAAATGCCAGAGCCCACAAACAAAGCCGAAGTACAGGCATATTTGGGCCATGTAAATTTCTATAGGAAATTTTTGCCTAACCTGTCAGCAGCCCTTGAACCAGTTCATCAGTTACTAAGAAAAGAGGTAAAATGGAACTGGGCAAAAGAACAACAATCTGCTTTTGACAAGGTGAAAATACTGATTCAAAAAGCGGGAATCTTAGTCCATTATGACCCTAACCTGGAAATGGTAATAACCTGTGACGCTTCACCTAAAGGGGTGGGGGCAGTGTTATACCACAAACTGCTAGACGGCTCAGACCGACCAGTCGTTATGGCTTCTAGATCATTATCCCCAGCTGAAAAGAACTACAGCCAAATAGATAAGGAAGCACTAGCATTAATATTCGCAGTAAAGAAATTTCACCAATATATCTATGGTAAGCATTTTGTTGCATATACTGACCACAAACCACTGCTCGGCTTGTTTGGAGAAAACAAATCCCTGCCGGAGCGAGCATCACCTAGAATTTTGAGATGGGCCATAATGTTGCAAGCATATAATTACACGCTTTTGCACAAACCAGGCAAAGACAATGGCCAAGCAGATGGCCTAAGTAGGTTACCACTACCTATGTTTCCCGGAGATACCCCAGTCACAGCAGACATAATAAACCTTATGGAGACCATTGATAAAGGGCCCGTGAATGCCCAACAAATCAAAGAAGGGGCCACCCAAGACCCGGTTATGGCAAAAGTCGGGCACTATATCCTGACAGGGTGGCCTGCAGAAACAAACCCGGAAATTCGACCATACTGTACTAGAAGGGATGAGCTAAGATGGGTGCATATTATGGGGGTCTAGGGTACTGGTGCCACCACAAGGGCGGAGCCAGATTATGAGAGAATTACATGATACTCATCCCGGGGTAATCTTAATGAAAGCAGTGGCCACAGACCTGGAAAGGGTAGTAAAACGTTGCACAACCTGTCAGGGATGTCGTAATGCACCTCCCAAAACGATGTTACATCCATGGGAATACCCCAAAAACCCCTGGTCCCGATTGCATATTGACATATTGACTAGGTAAGATGTACTTAGTGGTAGTGGATTCATACTCAAAATGGGTAGAAGTGGCAATAACTCAGACTGCAACATCAGAGGCCATCATTAATGGGTTACAGGGAATGTTTGCCACCCATGGGGTTTCTGATACCCTGGTATTGGACAATGGTTCATGCTTCACAAGTGAACAATTCAGCACCTTCTGTGAAAAGAATAACATCACACACATAACTAGTGCACCTTTTCACCCAGCTTCAAATGGGTTAGCCGAACGGGCAGTTCAGACATTTAAAGCGAAGTTAAAGCAAATGAACTCAGGTAGCCTAGAAAACAAAATTGCATGTATCCTTTCGAGGCAACGCACAGCCCCACATAGTACTACTGTTGTACCTCCCTGCCAATTATTAATGGGGCGCATGGTTAAAACACCCATTTCAGCAGTATTCCCATCAGTACCTGCCAAGGTCCGGGGAAAACAGAAAGCAATGAAAAACACCTTTGACAAAACGGCAACTCCACGTGATTTTGAAATAGGGAAAGGTGTTACGCACGGAATTATGGGCATGGTGCTAAGAATTTACCGGGGGAGATAATTGATAAAAGAGGACCGGTCACATATGGAATCCTCTTGAAAGACCAGAGATACATTAAGCGTCACACTAATCAATTGTTTCTATGCTTAAGGGAGTGTCAGAGTGTAAGGACAAAGGAAAGTACAACTCAATTGCCTCAAATTGAAATGGTATGGCCCCAGCAAAGAGACACCCTGATATGCCTCCATATAGTGCGTGCAGAGAATGCAGAGCAGGCCAGGAACATCCCTGGGCCCACTCTGGTGCCACAAAACTCCCTCGGCGGACAAAGAGAGGCCACAGTGGCAGAGAGTACCAATGATACTGTTTCAATGGGAGCCGTTGAGACCGAAATAGAACAAAGATCAAAAAGAGAAATCAAACGACCTAAGAGACTAATAGAAGAGGTTTAAATTTAGAAAGGTAAACGTTCAGACTTGTCAGAACATAGTTGTCACCCCATTAGGGGGGAAGAGGTGTTGCATACACCATTATGTTAATATGTTGAGCTAGTCGCACATGCGCATTGGAATAAAGTTAGCGGACCACGAGGTCGATCAAACATGGCGTTCACGTTTATTGTAGTTCTCTAATTAGTGTCCGTACCAGGATATAACAAATTGGTAATCGCCTGGATACACTGGGATGATTCTCAATGCACTTTTAATGTCTGTTTTGAACATCGTCCCACTGCTTTGATAAGAGTAATCGCATCGTCAACTGTGGCATAATGAACTGAACTAAACTCAGTAGGGATAAAATCATTCACAGAATCGCCTGTAGGGAAAGAGAGGTGTTGAATCATTCTGTACTCCCCTTGTATTTTCTTGGGCACAACCCCTACAGGTGAACCCCATAGGGGGTCTAGGGGAGGTGAACCAAAGGGGCCAGCAATTCGACCTAAAGCTATTTCCTTCTGCAGTTTGCTATCAACAATGGAGGGGTGCTCCTTAGCAAACAACAGATTATGAGAGCTTTTGTTCTAATCTTTCCCCATGAAAATTAAGTTCAAAACCCCGGGTAAAACCTAAAATAAGATGTTTGGAAAGGTGTATATCATAACCTTCTAAAAATTCTGCTAATTTACAAACGTTGATTGGTGTTGGCAATGCTGTGGGTATCAGCTGGTTTTGTAGGGGCTGATTTTCGTGAGACCCCCGGTTTATGTCGCTGTTGGCATCTGGACAGGGTGGCTGCCGTTACACCTAAAACACTGGTGTTTGAAGGAACACCCACTACATTGTGACCCTGCATGATATTTGAAACAATAGCCCCACGGGGTTGTGGCGTTGTTTTGCTTGTTAAAGGGATGAAAAGTTGTGGTGTTGTTTGGATTATTAAGGGGACAAAAAGTTCCATTAGTATGGTTTCTACCTCCCTGGTGTGCTCTTATGGCCATACATGTAGCTCCCTGTGAAGCTGATCCCAGGGTAAGGGGTCTTTCTGTCTTAATAATCGGACGTTCTCGCCATAGAACTTCCAGTTGGCTGAGTAAGCAGCTAAATCTCTAATTATTTAGCTGTATTTCATTAGGCTAGCACAGTGTTGTGGACACTTTTCGCAATATATCGCCACAAAAGTTTGAAAAGCAGTGGTCCAACTTTCTATTGTATAGATGGTATGTTTCTTCTGATTTGGCACCACTGATAATGTGGGTTGTCCCCCAGCATTTTTTACCTTAATACTATATATAGCTATCGTCCAGAGGCTGGACATTTAAAAGACAGCTCAAATCAATGTATTCGTTCCCCCAGATCTTTGCCTTGATCTTATCTGCCACAGCAGAATCCAGGGGAACAGTAATAGACATAAAGCTATTCTTACTGGTAGTTGTTTCTTCGGGCCTGCTCCCATTAGATCCGCCAGTGATCACACTAATCGCTTCAGAGATGGATTGTTGTACCAATGGACCTGGATCCTGCGGTACTGCCACTTGGGTGTCTACATCAGGTACAAACTGTATCTGTACTGGCTGGCTGGATGTAGACACAGGCTGGTTCTGGTTATAACCCTGGAGTGCTGTACAGACTGCTGTTGTGATATTTTTGATTAAATCTGCATCAATACTGGTGGAGGTGGTACTGGAGGAGCTAGTTGGCTGTGGTATTGAAGACAGAGTTTGGCTAGGATTCTGGTCCCGTGTTCTGCGTCATTTGTCAATGTTTCGTTGATACCTGGGACTAGCTGTCGTTTTGGGGGGCATCCTGGCAGGGGCCATAACAAATTAATATTTTAAAAGAGGTCCTCCAAAAAAATCAAATTAACTAATAAACCCCCCAAACAGTACGGCAAGCTTGAGGATGGTGAACCACTAAAACAGGATGGAATCTACAAACCCATAACCCTCCGGCATGGCTGACATAAAAAAAAAACCACGACAAAATATTAAATAAATGGTGTTCAACAAGAACACAACGGTACTTAACGCATGAATGGCACAAGACATGTACTAGGACTGCTTGGCCGCAGGGATCATGCTATCCCTTACCAAAACTGCAGATGTTTAACAGATATATGTCACAGATAACTGTCACATATATGTCGCATATATGTCAAATATATGTCGCATATATGTCACATATCTGCAACATATATGCTACATAACTGTGACAGATATCGGAATTTGATAATTTTATGCAGTTATATGACATATATGTGACATATATGCAGACATATATGTGACATATATGCAGACATATATGTGACATATATGCAGACATATATGTGACATATATGCAGACATATATGCGAAATATATGTCTTCATATATGTCACATACATGTCTTCATATATGTCACATACATGTACATATACCATACAAATGCAATATATGTAAGGGTATAAATAACCCATATTTTATGTACATGTATGTTTGGATATAAATAACCCAAAACCATTCCCCTTATAGGGGAGATAAGAATTGACATGGTAAACTGAGTCGGCACAGAAGTTCAGTTATAAGGTTATAAAGACAATCCGCTTAGTAGAAATAAATAAAATATATGCTAATTAACAATACAGTAATTAACCGCAAGCTCGCCGTCACTTTCCCTGCTAGCAGAGGTCTCTCTCCGTCTTGGTAAAATGGAAGGCGAGGGAGAGACCTCTGCCGACATCCGACGCTTTCTCTGTCGTGCATGCGTGAAGTTTCCTTGGCAACAAGTGATGTGATCTCACGTGTACTTATGAGCGCACGAAACAACTGTAACAAACAACTGACGCGTACAGCTATTTCCGGTAAAACGTGTTTTCGAAACTGGTTTGACTCGTCCATGAATGTGGACGGCAAGTGTCAGATGTCGGCAGAGGTCTCTCCCTCGCCTTCCATTTTATCAAGACAGAGAGAGACCTCTGCTAGCAGGGAAGCCGTCACTGTTCAGGAGAATTCAACCGTGAAAATGCGAATAGAATGGCGCCCCGATAGCTCATATACAGAGCTCGATGTCCATAGTCATTTAAATGAATACCATCTCTGTGATAGATGTTTATGGATGGGCAAGCAAGGCTACAATGGCGCCAAAACTTTGCAAAGGGGGTGTTGTTCAAGTTATCCCTCAGCCATAAATTAAGCTCCGAGACGGCTTGGTTATATTGTTGGTATGGGAGTCTCGATCGAAGTAAAACCTGGCACACTATGACAAAAGACACATGAAACTCTTCTTTCAATCAAGAAATCAGCGAGAGTATGCGTTCTCCAATCTGTTGTGGAATGGCACTGGCGTTGCACAGGTCATTGGACCCGATTTCTAACACAATCACATCGGGCAAGATTACTTTAAGTTTTTCCAAATCGTATTGCTCCAGTTTGTCCACGGTTCGACCCCCTATACCCGCCATAAACACTTCGCAGGTGTCATCGAGGTTTAAATTGTTCGTAATAGTTCGTGAACTAATAGTAATACGATGCTTCGCATGGGTATTAAAACGGCGTACAAACGAGTGCCCCAAAATCAAAGAACATGGTCTCTTTTGACTTGCCATTTCGTACAAATATGTGCCGAAACGAGGAGAATCAGCGGTAAATATTGTAATTCCCCAAAGTAGATCATGTAAACGTAGTAGATACTTAACTTTAAGTTGAGGATTTTCTATCTTCGTGGACGATTGAAGACGTGAAAGATGGCCGAAGATCTGACGACCCCCCTAAGTCTATTGCGTAACCGGAAGTCCCCTCACCGGAAGTAACAAAATTAATGATACAAAACCCATAAAAACATTTATTTTATCAAGCAAAATAAATTGCCTTTATTGGTCTCGAAATATTGTTTGCTTCGCCTTTTTGTGTTAGAGCACTTATTCTTGTTTTGTATTCTGGTGTGTCGAGCAAGATGCCATTTTTTCTTTTGCATTATCATCCCAAACTAGTTGTTTATATAAAGACTTTGAGCACGAGCCTGATAATTTTTTCGAGATTTGTATGTTTCCCCCAACTCGTAAAGAGTAAGAGATTAATCGGTATTCGGTGAGAATACTCAGTGCCTGTCTTACTGACATTTTAGGTTGCACATTATCTACTTTATAAGAGTAATCTTGATAATACTTTCTATAGTCAGTTTGGTCACCTTGCCTCTGAGCCTGTTGTACACACGACTCGTCAATCTGCCGGGGTGCTTCTCTCCATGCGCATTCTTGATCATATGTAGGATATGTTGACTCGGCTCTATCTTGACCTTGCGCTCTCTGCACAGGATCTGGGTATTGGTTTCTTTCTTGAGTACGACGCCAGTATCTTTCTGTGCGTTCTTGGTCGTGGCGATTTTGCACTCTGGTTACGAACTGCTGTAGCTCTCTGTCATGATTTTGCACTCTGATTGCGTGCTGCGGCTGTCGCTCTCTGTCATGGTTCACCCAGTTAAAGTGCAACTAACCCCTTTTGCAATTTCTATGTATATGAATCTTTGAAAGGTTTTGAGTACTTCTGCGAATAAATGTTTGGCTTACAGAGAATACTCTATGTTCTAGGCTTGTTTGAAATGGTGAAAATTTGACCTTTCCTGATAAATGACCGCGTAAGAAAAAGCCTGGGTCGATTCTTGATCTTACGTCATCCAACTCATTCGACTTTGCAATAATTTGAATAAATATTGAGCATTTTGTCTAAAATAACTGTTTTCTTTACTAACAACTCACAGACTGTGTATATTCTCTATATATCGATGTTGTTGTGATGGAAAGGCGCCATGGAGAATAATGTATTAATGAGGTGACGTAAGATCAAGAATCGACCCAGGCTTTTTCTTGCGCGGTCATGGGTCAGGAAAGGTCAATTTTTCACCATTTCAAACAAGCCTAGAACATAGAGTATTCTTTGTACAGATTCTCGTCCGTCATCATCTTTCATTTGCTCATTTACTGATATATATATTAAGGACTTCAATTTGTCCAAAGCAGTCAGGATTTGACAGAGTTCCTTCTCTTGGTCTCTAATTTGTTCGTTCAACTTTTTAGTATCCCTTGTATGTCTTGAATTTAAGTTCGATAGGCCTTTAGCTGCTTTCTTAAGATTCTCTTCTGTCTCCTTATTTGTTTCTTCTGCCGTATTTTCGTTATGTATTCTCTCTTCTTTAAGTTTAATGTTCATTCTACGTCTTTTATGTCGACGGCCAGTTCGCTTATTTTGATTCCAATTCGTATGAATTGACTTTCCATTTTTTCGTTTAGCTCTTTTTGGTCTTTCACGAAACGTAGTTGAATCTCATAACGGCTGTCATGATCGTTATTTTCCGTCAAGTTTCCACTCTTTTCAGGTGTTAATGTTGTTATTCCAGGCAGGTTTTGTGTGTCTTTCTCGTTCGGCTCACTCGCGCTTGGTGTGTCAGTGATTTTTAATATGTTTTCTAGCCCCTTTTCCGCTTCTCTTCGGGTCGGATATTTCTTCACGCATCTACCGCCCGGCCTTCCGACCGTTAGTTTCTGGCATTCTGTGAAATCGTCTGTCATTCCTGCAGTTTCATTCGTCTTCCACAGGTAAAACTTCCCTTTTTCCGCTTTCTCCATTTAGACTGATCAAAAATCAGCTCATGGAACACCTTCCGAGACTAAATTTCGTCTGTTTCACTCACATTTCACTCATATACGTACTTTCGTTGTCCGCCATCTTCCACGTCCCACAGGTCCATCTCACGAACAGAAGCACTCACACCCACACACGCTAACAAACAGTCTAACCGAGTCCCCCTTGTAAAAACATATAATCCTGCTCCATACCATCCGTATCTACCATCATCCACAAACACGTTAACATTCTAGTGTTTTCATGTTCAGAACAAGGACAGGTCAGTGGATACGTACGTCCTAGTGCCATTTGTATGTGAAACTGCCAACCTGGGAAACATTAAAAAGCCTCAGGCTTATAATTAGCTAAAATCAGAAGAAATACGTATCCCTTACTTGACTTTGTAGAACTCTACTAAAAATCGAAGTGTTTGGTTATGATTATATCCCGGGAGTGGGGCATTTGACAGCAAACAAAAGTTGGGGGTGGGTCGGGAATAAGAAGTGTACAACCAGATCGAGACTCAATCCCAATCTCCCCGTAATTTTGGGCGGGAGTGTGCCGCCCAGATCTCAAAACCCTGCCCTTTATCAGACATGTACTCTATTTCATAACAAGAGAATTAAATATTTGAAAATGTTCGGTTTCGTACTTCCCTGTCAAGATCATACCCCATTCTAGACTACCTGAATTCGAAATTGAAGACCCTTTTTCAGACTACTGAAACAGCTCGAAAACCATACCTCTTTGGGGCGGCACATAAACCCGTACAGCTTACCGGAGCCTAGACTTGCCACAAGTCGACTGTTTTGAAAACTACTACTCGCGAAGCGAGAGGGCGACAGCGAGCTACTACCACCAAGATCTGCACTGGAGGCCGTTTCACCCAGGCTCACGCTCACGTTTTCCCGGCGCTCTGAAATAAAAATCGTAAACGGACTTGGAGAAAGTCTAACCGGAGCCGTCACCGAACGAATCTTCAGTCTTTAGTCCTGGGTTATATGAGCTATAATTCTAGCTTGATTGATGGCGACAAATATAATCACAACTAAACATTCGATTTTTAGTAGAGCTCTACAAAGAAAGGGGTACGTGTTTTATCCAATAAACTTCCGGGCTCCACGTCTCTGTATGTAGAAAAGCTCGTTGTTGTTGATTTCCCGCCTTTTCCATCACATACTACGCAAAAAATATACAAAATACGCGCAATCGAATTGAATGTTGAAGGTTTGAATTTTGACGCAAAGTACGCGCCATCGAATTGAACGTTTAAATGTTCGAATTGAATGCCTGAATGTTCAAATTGAATGTATAAAGTTTGAATGTTTGAATTGAATGTTTGGATGTTCAAACATTGAATGTTTGAATTTTAACACAAAGCACGCGCCATTGAATTGAACGTTAGAATGTTCGAATTGAATGTTTGGATGTTCGTGAATTGAAAGTTTGAATGAACGAATTGAAAGTTTGAATATCCGAATTGAATGTTCGAATTGAATGATTGAATGTTTGAATTGCATGTTTGAATGTTCGAATTGAATGTTTGAATTGCATGTTTGAATTTTGACACAAAATACGCGCCATAATTTCGCTGTGGTAATAATTGTTTAACTTGCAACTACATTAATCACGGCCGCCAAACTAATTATACATTTCACTCGACTGGCGAGATCAGGCCCATCAAACATCACATTGACTTTAACTTTAAAAATCTCATATACTTGGTTCATTGCAACCGCTGTAATGCTCAATACATAGGAGACACTAAGCGTCGCCTAAAAGATCGCTTTAACGAACACCGCCGCCCTGTTGACAAACCTACTAACAAATCTAAAGCTACCCAGCTGTCTCGGATCATTTTCTAACTAACAACCCGATTCCCTAATGACATGCAATTAATTCCTTTAAACTCATCATTGTAATAGAGATGGCATACGCAAGGCTCGCGAGGCATTTCTTATTGATAAAGGACAAACATTAGAACCTAAAGGCATGAATAGAAAGGAAGAAATGTAATACTACTCAGTCTCTACTATTATAATATTGTATTCTTCTTATTTTCTATCACGCTTACTCGTCACTTGTAATTTTATCTCCTAGTCTCACATTCATGTTTTCAAAATTTAAAAGTTGTAACGGTTTCTTGTCATATACTGTCTTGTGTACCCTGAGGAAGGTTGGCCGTGCCAACCGAAATATCGGTCATAATTATATATTTTCCCTAACCGTACAATCAGACTTTCATTAACTCGTGGATGCGCGCAAGCACAGAACGAGTTATTAGGGTTAGTGGGTTCGAGCTAATTTATTCATCGTTTTATGGTGTGTACTTCGTTTTTTCTGTGTACAGCGGGGACTCTCCGTTGCATGGCTGTCCGAATATTGTTCGATTTTTCGAAGATATATTGACGGAGTTCATGGCACGCGTCCGAGTTTGCGATTCATCGGAAGGACGCTTCGAAAGGATTTGACCGTGTTTAAGGTAATGATTATTCCGAAATGCCTTATAATTAATTTATCGCTACAACTATATTGTTAAAAACAGACATTTGGTGTGTCGTATTTACGAGAGAAGCCCGGAGATTTATAGGCGCGTTTGGCTTAGCTGAGCAGAATTCTTGAATGCCTTGAATGTACTGTGTTGGCAGTTTTGGGAACGTTTTGGATGTAACAGAGATAGAGATGATAATGTACACTGAACTGTTTTCGCGACAAAACTCCCCGAGTCTCATGGCACGTTCATAATACATCCCTAGGCTCAGAGATAGAACGTGCTGCACTCTTTACTCGTCAGGGTGAATATAAGTTCAGTTGAACGACAAGGAGATGTTAACTAACATCGATATCGCCCCTTCTCACTGGGGAATGAAAGCCAAGATTTTGGAAAGTGAGAAAAGCAAAGCTAAACAAAGACATACACCTCATTCATAAGGGCGTGGTCTCTGTATTTTAACAGTTTAGCTTCATGTTCAATGTATGAAAAACAACATCCTTGCCATGCGAAAGAGCATACCACATCGGTGATTCTGTAGAATTTGAGTGTTGTAGCATAAAAGGCTGTAAAGTTACAGCGATTTGAAATTAGAGAAATTTGCATGAGAAATACCACGTAGGCCTTTACAGCATCGCTTTCGTGTATTTTCTACATTTAAAATGCCAATAACTCGACAGCAATTTGAAACATTGCTTTCAAACTGTGGTGAATTACTAATTTAGGCACGATCTTTCATGTGCATGGTAGCAATAGTTTCTCTGTACACATTAATCTTCCAATTTATGCAAATTAGGTGGCGGCCATTATGAATGAGGTCTATACAATAGCCAAACAAAAGCTAATGAAAAAGCTGACTAATATACATCCTCGGAGACCCAGGGGCAGTTAATGAACGACGGGCAGAAAACTGACGGAGGGGGAGGGGAGAAGGAAAAGGGGAAGGGAAAAGAAGAGCCCCTGGGGACACTTACTGTAAAGACCATTTCCAGAGCGGATTTTCAGACTCGCTCTGATTGGCCGCAATTTGGAATGTGCGTCCACATTCCAAATTGCGGCCAATCAGCGATGTCGCACTAAACAATGCGTTTGGCACTGATCCTGTCGAGTCTTTTCATGTGCGTGAAACACATTGAGCTTCGCAGTGTTATTGAGCTTCGTTGACGTTTGAATACACCTGCGTGTATTAATCCAATTAAGATTCTTAGAACTGGTCTTTACAGTAAGTGTCCCCAGGGGTTCTTCTTTCCCCTTCCGCTTTTCCTTCTCCCCTCCCCTCCCCCTCCGTCCATTTTCTGCCCGTCGTTCACTAACTGCCCCTGGGTCTCCCAGGATGAGTAATATACAGAATAACAATAATGTGATCAGTTCGAGAAATGATATGGTACCAGGAGCCCATTACCAGGAGCGTACCTATGTGATGGGTAGCGTACCTATGTGATGGGTAGCGTACCTATGTGATGGGTAGCGTACCTATGTGATGGGTAGCGTACCTATGTGATGGGTAGCGCCCACAGCACAGTAGACGATGTGGCTATTTATAGTCGTTAAGTTCTGGTATGCGATTACGTTGTCATTTGTTCTCTTGCGCTTTAGTATATTTAGCAGTTTGAACCGTGTTAATTACAATTTTTCAGTGCATCCTGATTGGTTAAAAGTGACAGCCTTTGTTTCTTCTCGCGGGAAACACAAAGCTAAAAATAGCTACATCATCTGTTCTGCTGTTGGACAGACCTAATCTGGGAGATGCACGCTCCTGGTAATGGGCTCCTGATGGTACATATCACTGAGTTTTATATTGTAAAGTTGATCAGAGCAACCATCATAACGGCTGAAAGGAAGGGGATTGCTGTCAACATGGAGGTCATAACATGGAGGTCAGTTAACTCATTTCAGATTCTTTTCGAAGCCATAATTATTCGTTATAACTTGAAAGAATACAATTTTACGGAAGGCAATATGATTTAGAAATTGCTAAGATCGGAACAAATGAGCTTCGCTATAATACCATCTCCCAATGTATCCCCCCAAAAAACTTCCATACAAACTACTGTAAAATTCTGAGCAACTCCGGATCTGTTTATTGATGAAATTTAATGCCTAGTGCGCACGCGTGGCATGAATTTCTGACAATGGGATACGAGATAATTTATTCGTCGTTTTTTTCTGTGACTCGACGACTCGCCGTTGACTTTCCGAATGACCGTCAAAGTTTTCGAAAATATTTGGTCATGCTGGAGAAGATGTATTGATGGTGCCCATCTAATGCCAGACACTTCAAACCTGGACAGGCATGGTATTGGGTGGCAACAAATTACTTAGTGGTGATGACGTAACGATGACGTCATCCATTACGTGATTTTAAGTACATGCCATATCTTCCTCATTTCTAATGCCAGACAGTTCAAACTTGGACAAGCATGGTATTGGGTGGCAACAAATTACTTAGTGGTGATGACCGTAACGATGACGTCATCGGTCACGTGATTTTAAGTACATGCCCATATCTCCCTCATTTCTAATGCCAGACAGTTCAAACTTGGACAGGTATGGTATTATTTTCCCACGATTCACTTCGTGGTGATGACGCCATTGGTCACGTGATTTTTAGTATACCAAAATAGCTCACTGACCATCCATGAGTTGCCCTTAGGGGCCCTGTGTTTGGACATTGAATGCCTTGTATTCCAGTTAAACCACGTGGGCCAAGTGCACCCAGTGGACCCATGCTACCTTTTGGGCCTTGTAGTCCAATTTTTATACAAGGTTTCCTAAAACTAAAGAACTACGAGCAGAAAATGGAAAGTTTGCTTATCAGGCATACGAAAAAGTGCTAAATGTCACCAAGTGAGTTACCTTCGAGGTTGAGAGCACGATGAAGAAACCTTGACTTTGCAACTCAAGGTGTTAGACAATCAGGTAACCGACCTATGACCACTAATTGATCGTTACCAAAATAAACTCTATACTACTTCCCAATGATTTCACTTACACACTTCTTTCCACAAACCGTCATAATGGGTAGGGGTCTTATGACACTTCGGGAGTGGACCAGATAAGATATTTTAGCTCGATTTCCTGAAACACTTTGCTTAAAGATGTATCAAAACTTAACGGATCAGGACATATAATGCCCTTACTTTGTAGCAGGACCGTCAGAGCCGTGCACAAAATATTTCCCTTTGAGTGTAAGTCAAGCATGTGCCAGCGTTCGAAAGTACCTCATCTAACTCCTTTTGAACTGATTGGTATTTACGCCTGGAAACGGACTTACCTTAGCTATATCATTGTCCACCCGGTGGTTCAATACATTTTCTTCCGTAAAAGAGTAACCAAAATACACTTCAGAATTCTTGGACACTTTTTTCACCACATGCAAAATAAAATTGCGAATGTCTGGTTCATCACAGCACGGTCGTGTTCTCTACCAAATGTGGGCTTACAATCTTTTCACAGAACGCACAAAAGGTTCAACCAAAGGCTCACTTAATGTTTGTCCAGACGCTTTTAAAAATTATTTAATACCGACAGGCTCCATAGTAGGTAATACCTCCATACAACTCGTTTCTCTAATTAGGCCATCAACGGGACTAACTAACTATACCTCACTAAGGGGAAATACAACCGGTCTATTTTTAGTTATTGATAGCTAATTTCCCGAACATAGCGAGCGGAATTAGGTATCAATAATAAAAAAAAAGACTGGTAGTATTTATCGAATCCCAAGAATACTGCTCCGCCATGCCCAATGAGCCAAATCTAGAGTGGCAATGCAGTTCTCTTAGGTGACGATCTCTTGTCACTATTTGCTATATGTTCTGTTATTCACAATTGAAAGTAAGAATATAGCAGTTATTATGTATTCCATTTTTGTTTGTCAACGTCACTTCGATCATGTGCTAGAATAGTCCGGGAAGTGAGAATTTTACGGTAAGTAGTATGTACGATCTTAATTGTGAGAAGTGATTCTGTCCCACATGGATCGCGAAATATATTTAGTATAATAATTCTCACTTGCGACGTGGAAAGAATATCAAAAATATCACACAGGGCCGAATTTAGGACTCGGGCTCGCCACAGGCTGTCCAAGTAATTATTGTGAACTTATAGACCTCATACATAATGGCCGCCACCTAATTTGCATAAATTGGAAGATTAATGTGTACAGAAAAACTATTGCTACCACATGAAAGATCGTACCTAAATTAGTAATTGACCACAGTTTGAAAGCAAAGTTTCAAATTGCTGTCGAGTTATTGGCATTTTAAATGTAGAAAATACACGAAAGCGAGGCTGGAAAGGCCTACATGGTATTTCTCATACAAATCTCTCTAATTTCAAATCGCTGGAACTTTACAGCCTTTTATGCTACAACACTCAAATTCTACAGAATCACCAATGTTGGTGTGCTCGTTCGCATGACAAGGATGTTGTTTTTCATACATTGAACATGAAGCTAAACTGTTAAAATACAGAGCCCACGCTCTTATGAATGAGGTGTATACGGAAAGTTCAACGAGTTTAGTCATGGTGTTCGTATTAACAATTATTATCTAATTAAGCCGGAAGATAGTATGGCGAACGAATTTACCACAGTATGATTCACATTATAAAAATCAATCTCAAAGCACAAAAGAAAAAAAGGGATTATAAAACTGTCTCTCGCTCATTCACTGCAAGTTCTAATTCACTCTTCAAAAACTCATGAATAATTAATGAGCATTTTGTCCAATCAGATGAAGCAAATCAGTCACGTGCATGCTCCTTTATACCTGATAAAATCTCATCATTCTAAAAGGCCCGCGGAGGGATTTGAATTCTGTCCCAGAGGGAACGGGGTTAATGATTGAGACAATGGCATTTCTATTGATGTTGCAGCTTTCTCATTGAATTGCTAATTAGGATGAACGTTTTATATAAAGAATACTAATGAACATGAAATGTTATATAAAGTTTCATCCTAATTAAGAATTCACTGATAAAGACCCAAAGAAAGCAAAAAGTATACGGAACATAAGGTACCTAGATAATAAATTTTGCACTAAATTTACTAATATCAGCAGACTACCGAGATACACAGATAATATTTTTTAAATGAAGTTATCCAACTACCATTACTTGTTTACCGAGCCACTGTTTTGTTCCAATTATTAAACCAAACTCAAAGCCGCCAAATAATAAAAACGTGCATTAAACTTACATATTTTGTGCCGAAGTCAACAAATTTAGAGTCTGCCGTCATATCAGTCACATCGCCTTCCAAGTCTTGAACTTTATCGAGGTAAACCACGACACCAAATCCTTCAAGTGCAGGTTCAGTTCTTGCATTGCGAAACGCCGCTTCAAACAACATAGTATGGTAATTTCTTCATGTCATTCCCTTGAGATGTTCGTAATTGCAGGCGGTGATTACCTCGAATATTTTGCACGGCGTTGTGAATACAAAGGTTCAATGGTTCATTAAGTGAACCATTCCCTTGAGATGTGCGTCTTTCTTTCATTGCATTCTTAAAGCGTTTTTGAAGCCGTTTAAAACACTCACAGCACGTGTTTTATCAAGTCTAAATATTCTCGGGCTTCGCCCTCGAATTTTTAAACTCGATAAAACACTGCTGTTCGTGTTTTAAACAGTACTTAACATCATTTAGTGGTTCGTTTTCAATGATGATGATATCATGTGCAGCTTTCTTCTTGAAGCAAAGCAGTAGGAATGGAATCATCGCACCCGCTAGAGTCACGATACCGCACATGTAGAACGCATACGTGTACGAGAAACGGTCAGCAATTAGACCTGGAAACGAGAACAAATGAGAGATCAGCGTACAGCTAGACAGTCATAGATAAGACCGACCTCATTACGAAATAGAGGAGGCAGGATGCTTAAAATAGCTAGGAGATACGTGAGCTAAGCCAATCAGACAGCCAAGGTACTGAACTGGAACACATTAATTATTCAAGTCTTATTTACCTGTTATTGCCGGTCCAGTAGCAAGAGAGAAAGATGTTCCCAAATTTGCAAATCCATATGCATACGCTCTCTTCTCAGGTGACACAGTACAAAGAGCAAGAACATTGTATGTGCTTAAAAACGCTCCATCTGCAAGTCCATAAAACAATGTGAGGACCACAAGAACTCCATAGCCACCTCTCAGCGTCAGCAGTAGTGTGACGGTCCCTCTGCACAAATCTGCACATACGTGAATCCAAGAGTTAAATTACTATTGTGTGCGGAATAAACGACCTATTCATAGCTTGATTACGTCTAGACCCTTCGCTTGATAATGACTAATTGTGTTGACGCATGCTGTCTAAGTAGTTCTGGAACTTCCAATCTGAACAAGGATTATGTGACAAAGTTATTATTTAGTGTAGCTAAATCAAATTGATCTTTAAATCAAAATACCCCGCTGAACTTTGAAACCACATATCGAAGAGGTTGAAACGAGTTTTTATCCGTTCCACATCGGCGTATAAATGAGTTTTTGGGAATCTAATGCTAGCCAAATGTAACTTGCAAACGTTTCATCAAATATAAACAGTGCATGACCAGGAGGTCAACTGGCTGGAAGATCAAAGAAAACACATGTTTTTTTTAAACAAGCTTATTATTTTTCTCACTGGTATTCTTGAAGGTTCTCTATCACGATTTCTAACTGCAGACAATCTTGTTTTGTGCCTCCTACTCCCAGACTGTATTCAAGCCTTTACAATACAATACAATACAGTTGTTTCAAATGACAACTTTTTGTCCCGCGAAATTGTATTAGCTTATTCCTTCATAAACTTGCCAAAATTCGATCAGAGCGTGTTACTCTCAAGTATGACAACCTTCATGAATGTACTTTACTGCTCCTAACGTTTTACTGAAGTCCAAATCAATGAAATCGACACATTGTCATAAATGCAATGAAAAGGGGAACATTCCCGCTTGTACGGATAAAACTCGGATTTTTTCACAAATTTCCTGAAACTTTCAGGACACAATGCTCAAATAATACACTACCTTTTCAAGAAACACAGGCCATAATGCACTAGTCAATTGAAACCCCGACCCCCCGACCCCCGGGACATAGCGGGGCATTAACGGGGACATGGCCGTGGAATAACGCACATTTAACGCTGCATTTTCCCGGTGGAACGGGGAAAGTAACGATTTGCAAAATTTGCGGGGAGTTTAGCGGCGGTTGTAACGCCAGCCACGACAGAGCGGGACTGGGCCCGAGCATCAACAACGTGTATCAAACATGGCGGAAGCTAGGGACACGCAAAAATCGTAGTTAATTTAAACAGGTCCTGGGTGTTTATACTGAGTTAAGTCACGAGTAGTAGATCAGGAAGTGTTTATTATTACACACTCTTTGTTACATGTATCTGCGCGTCACGGCAAAATATCAGATTTTAAAAATATATTTAAACGCAGCTGCATGAAATTCCCTTTATATTCCTTTGTCGTAATTTTTGTTTATTTTTTGACAGACAACGGTTTCTGATAAACAAGACAGTGGTGGAGACTGTAAAATTGCGGAAAACATCGATAGTAATAGAAAATGTATAGGGGCGGATCCAGGATTTTTTTAAAGGGGGGTTTGCAAAAGGATTTTTTTTAAATCTAGAGATTTTAAAAATGAATTTACAGTGATTTACAGGAATCAAGTGGGTGTTGCAACTCCCGAAACCCCTCCCCTGGATCCGCTAGTGATGTGCTACAGACAATGTATTTTTTTCAAATAATGGGACAACAGATTTAAGCTTATATATATTCAATTTTTCAATGCCTCCTCCCAAAAGAAAATTCTGAAGCACATGCCGGGGCCATAGGGGCGGGTATTGTAACAGTCAACTGTCCCCGATGGGCGGGGAAAAGATTAAAATGTAACACTGTATAAATGTTACATTCCCCGCTATGTCCCGGGGGTCGGGGGGCCGGAGTTTCAATTGACTAGTGCATAACACAGTGAAATTGAGAGAGGGGACAAAATATTTTGCGAATTTCGCGATCAAGTCGGGTTACCTACTAACGTCCCAACAAGACCTGGTATAACCTAACCAAAACATTTTTTTGTGAGTCACGAAAAAGTTTGATTATTTTGTAACCTGTCAAGCTAAAGCCAACAAATTAACAGAACGCGTCCCCTTTATTAACTACTACTTGCCCTCAGTTTCCCGGGATTATATGCAATTGGTAAGTTATATTTTTGACAACTTTTCCGATCAGCCACGTTTCGAGCGCAAAATGGGAAGTGTCCCCTAAGTGCGATTTGTGATTTTAATGCTACTAGAACGGCTGCTAACCATCTTGGATGGTTGGACATACATAATAACATCATAAGGAAGCGTTAAATATGATTTTTTGTTGGTTCAGAGCTTATTTTGCGATATTATTGATGTGTTTGTAATCGTCACGAGGGACAGATCCCATTTAAAGAAACATCTACAATTCACACTTAGATTTAATTTTTGGACTTCAAACTTTCTGAGGCTTTTTGAAAGACTCAAGCGATCTACAATTTACGTTTTATTCTATTTCATTGACGTATATTTGAACAAGTCGTCTTCACGGTATGCGGGACATTTCCCATTTTTCACACTTTTGGACTGTTTTGGTATAAGAAATCCTTTATAGATTACATTTATTAGTATAAACGGTGGCAACTTCTTCCTTCGTTAGAGAAATGTAAAAACTAACGCCTATTAGTTATTTGTGGATTTTATATAAACATAAACGTGCGGGACGTGCGGGACATTTCCCACTAATTTGTATTGCAATTGCTTGCGTTAAAATAACGTTTTCGTGAAATTGGTGATTCAAATCTTATAGGGAGTATTGAAATGCATTAGAATTAATTATCTAAATTTATTGTGGACTTCTTTTAATTTTTCACCTTCCAGTGGTCTTGTGGGAATTGTCCCGTAATACGAATCACCTTGCGAAATGTCATTTCAATTCTTAGCTTAGCAACGATTTTTGAAAAACTAAGAAAGTAGAGCAGAAAGCAACTAGACGAACCAATCGCTGGGACAATTATGGAAATATGTTTGCCTTTTGCCATTCTCTATTTCATTCCGAGGGGACAAATCCCAGATTTTTGTATTGAAAAATATAACCCCAAAAAATCTAAAATAAGCAATGGATTCTCCTTGATGACAATGTTTGACAGTTAAAGTAAAGTATCCAATCTGTCGTTGCTCAAGCGCAATAAAACTGGTACCCCCATGGCATGCTATCACTTGGTGGTAGACTGCACATAGTTTGTTTTACCAGGACTCTTGACGCGGTTCCCTAACGGAGATTGATCGGCCAGGACCTCATAAAAATAGTATTTACAACGTGGAAGTTCGATGGCGGCCATTAATCGCAAATTATTACTGTCGTATGCGGCCAAGTTCGCTCTTTGAAAGACCTTTGCACTGCATTACCTATGCCCCCTTTAGTCATTCCAGTTATGCTTGTCCATCAGTCCAACTCGTTCCATTCCTCGTTCTCTTCTCAAAGTTCAAAGCCACGAGGTAAGAGGTGATTTGTATTGTTCTTCGTAATTTAGTCCAAACTGTACTTTCTGTAAGGTTTCGTTGGCGCTAATGCCGTAAGCAGCATGCTCTCTTCTCAAGAATGGAAGTAATTGCGAAGCAAGCACAATGGCACCGATGCTCGAGCATGTTTAAGGGTTTTTGTGATCTCAGCATTGAACCACTGCCATTACAAGAACTCTATATGTTTCAAATACTGCATTACATAGCGACTTTAAAGTGCTTATGACATTTTTTGCTTGCTACCTGGTTTCCATATGTGTAATAAATATTTGTTTCTTATAGAATTGAAGGGGTTTCTTGCGGATTATAGATTTGAACCTCAAAACACGATTGCCCAATGTGTTTTTTCTCTGAATTTTCGGAATGGAAAGAATTGGACTTTCGAGATATAATAATTTGGAATCGCTCATATACATCATTATTTAGATAAATGAAGAAAATAAAAAATTCATATTAGCCTAAATAAATGAATACCGATTACAATATATTTAATGTATTTAAATGCTTTTCTTTTAGTCATTTATTCCTTGAGATAATCACGATGTTCCCCATCAGTAAGGCTTTACCCGTCAAAGACGAATATCCGTTGCTGTTCTACCAATGCTCCGAGATACTGAAGCACGTCAAAGAGGTAAAGGCACAAACACACTATGATTACTTTTGCTATTTTATCCTCTTGTGTTCTTTAACTTATGTGTGTGTATTTGTTCAGGCTGGTAATGTGTCCGTACTGGAGTCATTCTTTGGAAAAAGCAAGAAAATCATTGAAGAAAATTACAGGCTGAAATTCCAGGAGGAGCTTGCCAAGAACATGGATTCTTTGGATGACAATAGTTTTGTAAGTGTTTCGTTTTTTCATTATTTCACGATTGACACTTTTTTCGAGACACTTTTTTCGAGGTCTCAAGGGGGTGTTTAATAGATAGGCTTTTATGTCAAACAACTAGAACAAGCTCACCAAAACGGTGACTTCACCCTATACACTATTTCCTTGGACATAGACATTTCTTACCTTGTATTTTGAGCAATCAGCAAGGGGGGCATTTATTATAGACGGGGCGTTTCATTAGACATGAGGCGTTCATTTGAGAGTGGGCGTTTATTATATCATTTACGGTGTGTAAGATAGTTCTTATTATGAACCCTCGTCAAGCATGCAAGGCTTGTATAGTAAGCAGTTCTTATCCTGTGACTACTAGGCGAAATTTAAGGTATAGGTATAGTTTTGGGAGGTGTCCAGGGAACAACATTTGTGTCGCGCCGCAATTTTCGCTGCGAGGCTCTTTTATATATCGTGTTAAAGCTAAAAGAATGAACTGTCTCATAAAAGGGTTCGTTTTGTGCAAATTTCCTTCAAACCGAAGTTTTCGGGTGACAAATAGAAAACGTCTGGGTTTACTACAGAAGCTCCTGTCCCTTCGCATTAATGCGCACATGTCCACACTTTATTGAATTTCAGTTACAGATAGATGATCTAAAAAACAGTGGGAGGGATTTTTGATATATTACATATTTCAAGAATTATCACTTTTCAAAGTTGAAACTCGCGTTTTTTGCAACATTCTGACAAAATCATAAAATCAGTTTGGAGAAGAAAATCAAAAATCCCTCACACCGTTTTTTAACAGGAGTAAAATACGATAAAGTGCGGACGTGTATCTTTTAACACGAAGGGGCAGGAGCTTCTTTAGTAAGCGCTTACGTTTTCTGTGTGGCCTCCAAACTTTAACTAAAACTACTATTTCAGTTAACTAGTTTGTGTTTTAATAACTTTTTTCATAACTGCAGCAAGCAGAGTTCAGCAACAATGATGTTATCCTTGATTATTCTCCGGCATCGCGTTATTTTATCATCGCCTTGTTCGGGGCATGGCAAGCCATATACAAAATAACTCGTGCGCAATAGAAGGCACAGTCCTGCTAAGCTATTCCCTAAAGAGGTTTGCTGAACTCAAACGATACACAAAGGAATATGTGTTGCTCACTGTTATCCAAATATACTAAGTGCTCTCTGATATCTTGGCTAAAACCGCCGTGTTTTTTTTTCAATGTTACAGCTAGAAGACCTAGAGGACAGTGTAACGCGTGATTTGATAAAGGTTGGCAAATACCATGAGATTACTGTTCATACAGATGATGAAAATCCAAAGGCGGATTCCGATGGTGAAGTGACAAAAACGGATGACCCGGAGCCCGTGGCTCAAGGAAAGGGGAAACGGCTATTTCATGATTGCCCAATATGCCATAAGCCGTTTAAAGACGTGAATCGTCATCTTGTTTCCAAGCACAACGTACGCGATCGAGATGAGGCGAAGAAGGTACGAGCCCAGTTTGGGAAGAAGAACAAAGATAACAGGCCACTCAAACCCTGCCCAGTTTGCAAAATACGCACGCGTCGGCTTGACAAGCATCTACCTGCATGTGCCCCAGAAGAATACCCTGAGGACTCAGAAGCTTTAAAGGAAGCTCTCCGGAAGTCTCGCAAACGACTGTCATCTCGCCCAGAAGGAGCTAGTGCTGAAAAGATTGTTGTGGTGGAAATGGAAAAAGAGAATGTTGCAAAAGAAGATGCAGTGGAAACCGGAACTAAAACGCAAGACCAAACTTCTGAGACAAGCGTCATTGAAACTCAAAGCAAGGAGAAAACCAACTCCAGCGTGAGTGAATGTTGCCCTGATGACGCACGTAATGAAGTGTGTTACCCAGCATCAGCTGTACCCCCAGCGAGTAACGTTGCATCCGAAGAGGAGAGGAAAGATCCAACGTACATCCCAGAGCAAGATGAGGAGGCATCAGATGTGGACGGCGATGTTGAAGAAGATGAAGGCGATGATGTCATCATCGATGAAGTTGAAATTGAGTTCTCAAAATCCAAAAAGCTACCTGCGAAAAAATGGTCAAAGCTGCGAAAAAGCACAAACCCATTAGAGGCCTTATTAGCAGAGTTTTATGCCCATTTGCTCAGGCCAGAAGGTGGGATGAAGAGGAACAAGGATGATGCTAATGAAACAGTAAGCAGAGTATATCGCTTGATTGGCTGTCTAAGTGAGTTCTGCAATCGCAGGTTTACAGTAGAGGTGTTCAGGTACAAAGAGGAACTCTGGGACCATTTCATCCAGGGTAAGGAAGGTGTGCCCTCGAGACTCAAGATGCAGACCAAGTATAATTATGTGATATCATTAGATAAGTTTTTGAATTTTCTTATTAACTGCAAAAACAAGGCAGTGCTTTCTTACCTCGTGTTGGAAGACCTCCGAGCCACCGCCGCCGCCATCCCTGGATGGAAAGGGGCCTTAAAGCCCGTTTTAAAGAGAGAGAGAGCAGCCAAAAGGGTCGAGAAATGGCAGAACGCCCTCACCATCGAGGATATACACCAAATGCAGAAGTCTAAAAACGCCATTGCAGATAAGGAGCTTCTTCAGAACGCCACCAAAGACGGGAGTTATTCTCGTAGGGAGCACAACAAGGCGAGAGATTACCTTATGTTCCAAATCTTCCATTTGCATGCCCAGCGATCAGGCGTCGCCCAGAATATGACCGTGGCCGAGTTCCTCAACGCTTCGTGGCGTGAAAGTGATGAGCGGTACCTGATCCTTGTGGAAAGCCACAAGACGGCAGACGATGGCGCGGCTCCAATCTTCCTCACCAAAGAGGTCTACGCAATGGCGAAGACATATTATGAAGTTTTCAGGCCCATAGCTTTGGCTGAAAATCCCGAAGACGAGGACTGTGGAAGTTTCTTCTTAACGAGAACGGGCACTGAGGTCCAAAGCAGCCGCGTGTCCATTATCTTCGACCGCATAGGAACGAGGTACGGGTATAAGGGCCGCTTATACCCCAATAAGTTTCGGCAAGCTGCTGCCACCTCTGTAAGCCGAGAAGCGCAAGATAAACGGGAAGATCTGAGTCGCCTAATGACTCACAGGGAATCCACACAGAGGACGTATTATCTGTTGGAAGATAACATCCAGAGGTCCGCTGAAGCGCAGAAAAGCCTCGCTAAGAGGTTTCAGCCTGAACCAAGTCCCCAAAAAGGCCGTCCGGTTTCAGTAGACGAGAAGACAGATGAAGCAATAAGAAAGGCATTTAGAGAAGAGATATCTGCCAAGACGAGCGTGTCTGTAGAGGAAGTGAGGCAGAAAATAGAGAGCGGGGAAGGTGAGCTGCAAAGCCTGGATGCCGAGCACGTGGCCAAGCGGGTTCGCTACCTGTCCAGTCTCCAGCCTAATCCTGACCCTCCATCTGACTGTGAGGCACCTGGAGATCGGATTGAGCGATGGGACGCTTGCTCCTAATCCACGAATACCATCGCACCCTCCACTGAAGGATCGTCAACACGAAGATACTGGAGCAAGAATAACGAGGAAACCGTGCTTCGTGCCTGCTCCAGCCTCTTTACAAAGGGAACTCAGTTGCCAAGAACCCACCAGGTGAAGAAGATAATCGCTGAGTCCACAGACGAGGACTTCCAGTTGCTTGTGCTTAGCTTCGGTGATAACGCAATTAACAGAATCCTAACGAAGTGCAAAACCCTGCACCTCAGTGTGTACAAGAAGAGGAAATGAGCTCCTTATATTCAAAGCTCGTGCTTGGTGCGGTTTAGTTTGTACGCCATGTTTGCTGGACGCTATTGTTTATGTTAGGATAAATGACAATTGTATATGATTGAGGTTGATAAATTTGATAAGACACCTAAAATATTAATTGCTGCAGAATAGTATATAATACATTAAAGAACAGATTGCATTTTAATTATTTCTGTGATTGATGAATTGTTTTAAAATGATTATTTGAGATGTGGTTAAACTTTGAAAAATGCAGTGGTTTGTGATTTAGCTGGTCTATGATTGTTGTGAGCTTTGTTTATGATTGTTATGCTATTGAATTTGATTTCTATATTTTAATGAAAAAATATATATCTTATGCTTACGTTATGGTAGTTATTTTTCCATATAAGGGTTGTTTTTTTTAGTAGCGACATAAGCATAAACACAAGCATAATATCAACATAGTGAAACATAGCTCGACATAAACATAAGCAAAAAAAGGAAAATCGTATACCTATGCTTGTTTCACGCGCTTTGATCACTAAGCATAAACATAAGAAGAAAGTAAGGTTTTCAAACCCTTATGCATATGATTATGTCAAGAAAAAACCGCACTAAAGAAATGGGTGTGTTTGATACCTTATGCTTATTTCGCTAGGAATTCGAGACCTAAGACTAAAGATAATATATTAATTAACAAGGCCATTGAAAAAACCTTACGTGAATAACTTGTGACAACAATATCGCTTTCTTCTGCCTTTGAAGCGAAAGGAACGGCTGTTTATTCAGGCTAGATTTAGACATAAATCCCACAAAATATTATTTCGGTGAATATCAAGAACATTGAAAATTGAAATGAAGTCAGTTTATAGACCATGGAACAAAGTAGGGGACAAATCCCACGTCCCGGGACAAATCCCATGTCCCGGGACAATTCCCGGGACAATTCCCATGTCCCGGGACAAATCCCGCTAATATGGGAATTGTCCCGGGACAAATCCCGCACAAAGTGGGATTTGTCCCGCGTTGTGGGAAATGTCCCGCGAAAGTGGGAAATGTCCCGCGAAAGTGGGAAATGTCCCGGGATTTGTCCCGCAAGAGGGGACAAATCCCGTTGAAACAATACAATACAATACAATACAATACAATACAATGTTTATTTATTTTACTAGATAACAATATAGTGCTCAGCTGTTCGCGTTCGACCTCACATTCAAACTATTTGACATTTCAGTGATATGTACCATCAGGAACCCATTACCAGGAGCGTGCATCTCCATATTAGGTCATTACCAGGAGCGTGCATCTCCATATTAGGTCATTACCAGGAGCGTGCATCTCCATATTAGGTCATTACCAGGAGCGTGCATCTCCCAGATTAGGTCTGTCCAACAGCAGAACAGATGATGTAGCTATTTTTAGCTTTGTGTTTCCCGCGAGAAGAAACAAAGGCCGTCACTTTCAACCATCAGGATGCACTGAAAAAATGTAATTAACACGGTTCAAACTGCTAAATATACTAAAGCGCAAGAGACAACGTAATCGCATACCAGAACTTCGCGACTATAAATAGCCTCATCGTCTACTGTGCTGTGGGCGCTACCCATCACATAGGTACACCCATCACATAGGTACGCTACCCATCACATAGGTACGCTACGCATCACATATGTACGCTACTCATCACATAGGTACGCTCCTGGTAATGGGCTTCTGGTACCATATCATTTCTCGAACTGATCACAGTATTGTTATTCTGTATATTACTCATCCTCGGAGACCCAGGGGCAGTTAGTGAACGACGGGCAGAAAACAGACGGAGAGGGAGGGGAGAAGGAAAAGGGGAAGGGGAGAAGGAAAAGGGGAGAAGGAAAGGGGGAAGGGGGAAAGAAGAGCCCCTGGGGACACTTATGTAAAGACCAGTACTAAGAATCTTAATTGGATTAATATACGCACGAGCAACTGCGTGACATTCAAACGTCAACGAAGCTCAATAACACTGTGTTTCACGCACATGACAAGACTCGACAGGATCAGTGCCAAACGCGTTGTTTAGTGCGACATCGCTGATTGGCCGCAATTTGGAATGTGGACGCCAATCAGAGCGAGTCTGAAACTCCGCTCTGGAACTGGTTTTTACAGTAAGTGTCCCCAGTGGCTCTTCTTTCCCCTTCCCCTTTTGCTTCTCCCCTCCCCCTCCGTCCGTTTTCTGCCCGTCGTTAACTAACTGCCCCTAGGGCTCCGAGGATGTATATTACTCAACTTTTTCATTAGCTTTTGTTTGGCTATTGTATAGACCTCATTCATAATGGCCGCCACCTAATTTGCATAAATTGGAAGATTAATGTGTACAGAGAAACTATTGCTACCACATGAAAGATCGTACCTAAATTAGTAATTGACCACAGTTTGAAAGCAAAGTTTCAAATTGCTGTCGAGTTATTGGCATTTTAAATGTAGAAAATACACGAAAGCGAGGCTGGAAAGGCCTACATGGTATTTCTCATACGAATCTCTCTAATTTCAAATCGCTGGAACTTTACAGCCTTTTATGCTACAACACTCAAATTCTACAGAATCACCAATGTTGGTGTGCTCGTTCGCATGGCAAGGATGTTGTTTTTCATACATTGAACATGAAGCTAAACTGTTAAAATACAGAGACCACGCTCTTATGAATGAGGTGTATACGGAAAGTTCAACGAGTTTAGTCATGGTGTTCGTATTTACAATTATTATCTAATTAAGCCGGAAGATAGTATGGCGAACGAATTTACCACAGTATGATTCACATTATAAAAATCAATCTCAAAGCACAAAAGAAAAAATGGGATTATAAAACTGTCTCTCGCTCATTCACTGCAAGTTCTAATTCACTCCTAACGTCATTTAGTGGTTCGTTTTCAATGATGATGATATCATGTGCAGCTTTCTTCTTAAAGCAAAGCAGTAGGAATGGAATCATCGCACCCGCTAGAGTCACGACACCGCACATGTAGAACGCATACGTGTACGAGAAACGGTCAGCAATTAGACCTGGAAACGAGAACAAATGAGAGATCAGCGTACAGCTAGACAGTCATAGATAAGACCGACCTCATTACGAAATAGAGGAGGCAGGATGCTTAAAATAGCTAGGAGATACGTGAGCTAAGCTAATCAGACAGCCAAGGTACTGAACTGGAACACATTAATTATTCAAGTCTTACTTACCTGTTATTGCCGGTCCAGTAGCAAGAGAGAAAGATGTTCCCATATTTGCAAATCCATATGCATACGCTCTCTTCTCAGGTGACACAGTACAAAGAGTAAGAACATTGAATGTGCTTAAAAACGCTCCATCTGCAAGTCCATAAAACAATGTGAGGACCACAAGAACTCCATAGTCAACTCTCAGCGTTAGTAGCAGTGTGACGGTCCCACTGCACAAATCAGTCAGTTGGTTTATGTAAAGTGGATTTACCCAATGCACGTCACATATCCTTCCAACAATGATTCTTGACAGGAATGAAGAAATTCCAATTCCCAGGAAAAGGTAAGAGGCTTCCTGAGCACTGAACCCCATTTCCTCACAATGACGCACCTGTAACGGATAATAGATTTGAATACTTGGTATTTGAAAGATAGGAATTCATTTACTGGTTGCAAGGACGCCTGAATTAATATTCCAGCTTATGGTCGCACGGCTATGTGCCGTTATAGTTCACAACATTTTGGCGCACGCTCATTGGTCAAGAGCGATCACGTGACGTGATAGTCGTCATCCGCGGAGGCAAACTATCAGGCGTAATAATTCACCATAACATTTTGGCGCGCGCTCATTGGCTAAAAGCGATCACGTGATGTGATAGTTGTCGTCCGCGGATGCCAACTGTCAGGCGGTAGTGCCCGCTGAGAGCGGAAGAGAATTTTGTGATGAACAATAACGACAAATAGACTGTGTTTGTCTCGGAATTATCGGCTGATAGTTTCCCTTGGAAATTTGATGTTCTTGAAACTAGCATATAAGCCCTCGAACGATATTTGCTTTAAGAACATCAAATTTCCGCGGGCAACTATCAGCTGATAGCTTTAAGAACATCAAATATCAGCCGATAGTTCCTCGACGGACACAGTCTATTTGTATAACAGATAGGGTTTGGTTTTAGAGCTGTTTTAGTTAGAAATAGAGTAACAAATTATTTAGTAAATGAAGAAACCCCACATAAAATGCCAGGAACTTACCGACACGTACAGTCGCTTCCTGGTGGACAGGAGTAAACATAAAAGGTACGGAACGGTATGGTATAGAGAGGATATCGATTTTGTATGAGTGGACAAATTACGGCAACGATATACAGCAAGATATCTGTACGGCATGCCATCCGGTAACATTGAAATGGTTTCCTTATTGTTTTTGTCCTTCTGATCCAATCAAATTATAGAGTTACGGTACAGTACGGTCCAGTACTGTACGGTAAGGCTACCGTATATTTTATACCACTCATACGAAATCCGCTCTGTCATTACGTCATTACGTCATTACGTCATGTCATATACTTAGCTGAGCATATCTATAGCTGAACATATCTCTGAAATAGAGGCGGAATATTTGGGGGTAAGGTATGGAAATAGTGATAAAACATTTTACACATCGTTGTTTTTCTTAGGAATCTCCCGCGTGCTTTCATTGTGTCGCGTCGATCCACCGTACCGAAAAAGATGGCGGCTGTACATTTGACCACAATTCCTTGCGAACCTAACACGGTCAGAATAACACGTATAAATCATCTATTCCCCCCAATGACAGTGTATTGGCAACAGCACTTGTATTCGCTTGTTTTTCTCTCTACCGCGATTTTATAACATATTGAAAGTTTTTCGTGCGCAAAGGAGTGTAGGTAAAAGTCGGATTTTTCTTTCACGCACTCTGTCGAATTTTGCAGAAATGATTGAAATATTAAACCTTTTAAACACGCCTCTTACTTTGTACGTATCTGTCCACTTTGGAACGCAATTCCAGTCGATATCCGCGCATCTGTCTCTACTGCTTCCTTCAAGGCTGAAAACTCTTTTCTTCGACAAACTTAACTCTGTTTTCAACCCCTATGACATACGCACATGGCGCATAATCTGTCCCCTCTGCCGCCGCTCTAATGTCCGTTCTACTTGCAATTCAGTAGTTTTCTTAACCTTTTCGTTGTTTTACCATATTTGTAAGTTGCTTTTGTTATTATGTATATTTTGTTATCCCACTAACCGCTGACCATGCAAGGAGTCGAGCCTCGTAGCGGACCTCGAATGATTTACTCCCGTGGCTTCCGCCCAAATGTTGTAAATTAATAAAATAAATAAATAAACAGCTTACCAAGTGAATCGGGAGTGAAATGTGTCCAAAGAGTGCCAAAGACATGGACAATACACTTATTGTAAATAACGGTGTCTTGAACACTGTAAAATCGATCACCCTTTTCTTGGTCGTTGCAACACCAGTTCTGCTTTTCGTGTCAATATGCAAACTATTCATTTCAAAATTTGAGTCGAAGGAGCAGGAAAGCGGGCAAGAGATTAGTAGCATGGCCGCCATGATCCTGTAAGCGTCACGCCAGCCGATGGAATCCACCAAGGCTTGAAGCGAGGGCCCCATAACGAAAACTCCCGCTGCAGCTCCGGCAGCCACGAGTGAGACTACAAAAGAGCGATGTCTTTGAAAGCTTTTGCTAACAGCAAGAAAGCAAGGCATAAAGATGCAACTCATGCCCAGACCGTACACGACGCTGTATGAGAAGTAAAGAAACATGATATTGGTCGCCCAGGAAGAGACAATGAGTGATACTACGCATGTCAGTGTTCCTATTATGTGTGTCCGCTGACAACCTAGTCGGTCACACAGTCGGCCACCCAATGGGCTCGTGAAGCATGCTATAGCATATGCAAGAGATCCAACTAAAGCTGCAATAATAAACCATGTATACAAAATGTAAGTAAAATAACAACTTTATTTATTGTTATTACCAAGGGAGAAATAATAAATACCAGCATTTAGAAAGAAAGATTATTAATATCTAATTAACGATGAAATACCAGTGTATATTTCTTTCTTTCTAAAAAGTGATGATATCTTCACACGTGAAGATATCACTTTTGAAGATATGACTGGCTTTTAAAGATTTCTAGCATTTTTAGTAAACTGGTATTTCATCGATAATTATATATTAAACAGAACATTACATGGCCGCTTGGATATACGAATTTTATCTTCTCGTGATGATGAATACCTTACTCGTTCGCTGCGCTCATTCGTAAGATATGTCATCAACACTCGAAGATAAAATCAGTATCTCCGCGCGGCCATGTAATATCCTCTATTTATAAAACAGGCTAATCTTATGGTAATATTGCTACGCAGAATAACTATGGTGAGTTAATTGAGCTGGGTAGCATAAATGCATTTATTACAGATTGTACTATTAGCGAGTAATGTTTATAAAGTTCATGTTAATGGTATGTTCAGTTCGAGTCTGGGTTTTGGTCGAGTGTCGAGGGGAAACATGTCGAGGGTCGAGGGTACTAAAAATGTGGAGAGTACTAAAGCATGTCGAGGGTAATAAAAAACGTCGAGGGTAATAAAACACGTCGAGGGTACTAATTCTACTAAAGAAAAAGCAAGGGTAACTAAAAACCGTGTTGGTCATGTTGTATCGGCCGATATAAACTAGAGCTCGGGAGACGATGCAACACGGCCACGAATTCTGTAAATGACTTCTAAACCACATTGAACCCCTTCGATAAATCAAGTTTTAAGAGTTTGTCTTCTATTCGTCTGCATTGAGTCTGGGTTTTGGTCGAGTGTCGAGGGAAACATGTCGAGGGTCGAGGGAAAAAAAGTCGAGCGTACTAAAAAATGTAACTTGTTCACAGGCTCTAGATACTGGGGAAAATGACGGAGAAAAAAAATGTCGAGAGTAACTGAAAAACGTCGAGGTTACTAAAAAATGTCGAGTGTACCAAAGTTGTTTGTTTGTAGTTATTATGGGGTTGGGGGGGGGGACGTGTTGCCGGAAGCGGATGGTACGTTTCGTTCTCGCAACGCTCTCTAACAATACATGGTGTATCGTTAATTACGACATTGCATAATATTCCAACTTAACTGCAACTACTTCTTGACTCGCAAAATACCTGTACGCTAATTTTAATTACACTAAATTTAAAAATGATGTATTTGTATTTACTACAATAACTCAACTGTAACTCATAGCCTACGTGTATCCGTTACGTATGTAACTCATAACCTACGTGTATCCGTTACGTATGTCCGTTACGTATGTAACTCATAGCCTACGTGTATCCGTTACGTATGTAACTCATAGCCTACGTGTATCCGTTACGTATGTAACTCATAGCCTACGTGTAGCCGTTATGTATGTAACTCATAGCCTACGTGTATCCGTTACGTATGTAACTTATAGCCTACAATTTAATAATTTCTTTGTAAATGTAGGTCCAAATCTGGCAAGTAAATTAAGAAATGTTGACATCAGCCCTACCCAATATATTTCCTATTCTCCATCTTCTAGCTTTTTTTTATCATCTGTAACAGTAACACAAGTTTTTACATTATTTGCTAGTTTAAATGAAAACAAGACATGCATTAATATACCTAATAAACTCATTAAGATTGCTAGTGGACCACTCTCCATCCCTTTTACCAAAATATACAATGAATCTATTTTAACAGGAAGAGTACCTGAAATATTTAAAATTTCAAGAGTTACCCCAATATTCAAAAGTGGTAGTGCTATAGAATTTGGAAATTATAGGCCTATAGCTGTTATCTCCTCATTTAGCAAAGTTTTGGAAAGATTAGTTTATGACCAGCTGATATTTTTTCTTGAAAAACAAAATATATTATTTGATTATCAATTTGGGTTTAGGAAAGGTTATTCAACTGAGCATGCAATCTTAGAAAGTGTGGAAAATTTAAAGACTGCAATAGATGAAAATAAGATAACTTGTGGAATTTTTCTAGACTTTTCAAAAGCATTTGATACTATTAACCATGACATTCTTTTAATGAAAATGTACAAATATGGAATTCGTGGATTACCACATGCATGGTTCTCTAGTTATCTTGACGATCGTAAACAATATGTAAAAATAGGTAGCACTGAATCTGGCTTAAAAAGTAAAACATGCGGTGTTCCTCAAGGATCTACCCTAGGGCCCCTTTTGTTTCTATTATATATTAACGATCTTCCAAACTCTTCAAAAAAGCTTCTATTTAGAATATTTGCAGATGACACGAATATTTTCTATTCTTCAACTAGCCCTGCTGAACTAGAAAGAGTCATAAATGATGAGCTTTATAATGTACTAAATTTTTGCTTAGCAAATAAGTTATCAATTAATTTTAAAAAGACAAACTATATGTTAATAACCTCTCCTAGAAAAAAAAACAAAAATTACAATAACAACTTGCAACATAGAACAAAAAACACAAATAAAATATTTAGGTGTCTTTATTGACGAACATTTAAAATGGGATCCTCAAATCAAGCACGTTAATAATAAAATTGCAAAGAATATAGGGATTTTATATAAACTAAGAAATTATGTTTCCATTACAATGCTAAAACAATTGTACTATACCCTTATTTTTCCTTATCTGAACTATGGCCTGATGAGTTGGGGTACTGCTACCCAATCTAGATTAATTAAGATTAAAACAAAACAAAATAAATGTGTTCGCTGCTTTTTCTTTGCTAATAAATTAGAAAGTGCCACACCTTACTATAGGATTCTAGAAATTCTTAAATTTGACAATATTTTTAAAATGAAAATCTCATCCCTAATTTATAAAATCAAATATGTTAAAAAAGATGTTCCAATTGTCTTCTCTGATCTAGTCTCATCAGCTTCTGATATCCATAATTATAATACCAGATATACTGCTAATCAAAATTTGTACAGACCAGCTTCCAAAACAAATTATGGGTTATCAAGATTTAAATCCCTGGCTTCAAGAATATGGGAAAAAGTTCCAATTGAGATCAAATGTCAAACCCACAACAACTTCAAATTACAATATAAGTTGTTTCTACTTGAAAACCAGACCTAATTTGCATTGTATTTGTAAATATTAAATGTAAATTTAGATTATCAGTATTACCAAATTTATTGTAAATTAATTCTTAGATTGGGTTTATTGTACAAAGGTTATTATATAAGTAATTTCCTCTCTCTCTTATATATATACATATATATATTTTTCTTTCCACTCCATTTTTTTGTTCCTTTTCTCAACCATGTTTAAACTCACTTTCAATCATATATGTATTTAAAAAAATTAAGTGACTGCAACATTTGGTAATTCTCCTCATTTAGTTTCTTCATGGTAGTAGCCAACTCGAAAGCTTTTGCTCCTTTGGCCACTACGCACATTTCCTGGAAATTGTAACCTTGAATACCTATTTTATTTTTTCTCCACTCTTTCCTACTAATTGTTAAAACTGAACTTGTAAATAGTGCAAAATAAAATTGAACTTGAACTTGAACTACGTGTATCCGTTACGTATGTAACTCATAGCCTACGTGTATCCGTTACGTATGTAACTCATAGCCGACGTGTATCCGTTACGTATGTAACTCATAGCCTACGTGTATCCGTTACGTATGTAACTCATAGCCTACGTGTAGCCGTTACGGTTGTAACTCATAGCCTACGTGTATCCGTTACGTATGTAACTCATAGCCTACGTGTAGCCGTTACGGTTGTAACTCATAGCCTACGTGTATCCGTTACGTATGTAACTCATAGCCGACGTGTATCCGTTACGTATGTAACTCATAGCCTACGTGTATCCGTTACGTACGTAACTCATAGCTTACGTGTAGCCGTTACGTACGTAACTCATAGCTTACGTGTAGCCGTTACGTATGTAACTCATAGCCTACGTGAGCCGTTACGTATGTAACTCATAGCCTACGTGTATCCGTTACGTCTGTAAGTCATAGCCTATACGTGTATCCGTTACGTATGTAACTCATAGCCTACGTGTATCCGTTACGTATGTAACTCATAGCCTACGTGTATCCGTTACGTATGTAACTCATAGCCTACGTGTATCCGTTACGTACGTAACTCATAGCTTACGTGTAGCCGTTACGTATGTAACTCATAACCTACGTGAGCCGTTACGTATGTAACTCATAGCCTACGTGTATCCGTTACGTCTGTAAGTCATAGCCTATACGTGTATCCGTTACGTATGTAACTCATAGCCTACGTGTATCCGTTACGTATGTAACTCATAGCCTACGTGTATCCGTTACGTATGTAACTCATAGCCTACGTGTATCCGTTACGTATGTAACTCATAGCCTACGTGTATCCGTTACGTATGTAACTCATAGCCTACGTGTATCCGTTACGTATGTAACTCATAGCCTACGTGTATCCGTTACGTATGTAACTCATAGCCTACGTGTAGCCGTTACGGTTGTAACTCATAGCCTACGTGTATCCGTTACGTATGTAACTCATAGCCGACGTGTATCCGTTACGTATGTAACTCATAGCCTACGTGTATCCGTTACGTATGTAACTCATAGCCTACGTGTATCCGTTACGTCTGTAAGTCATAGCCTATACGTGTATCCGTTACGTATGTAACTCATAGCCTACGTGTATCCGTTACGTATGTAACTCATAGCCTACGTGTATCCGTTACGTATGTAACTCATAGCCTACGTGTATCCGTTACGTATGTAACTCATAGCCTACGTGTATCCGTTACGTATGTAACTCATAGCCTACGTGTATCCGTTACGTATGTAACTCATAGCCTACGTGTATCCGTTACGTATGTAACTCATAGCCTACGTGTATCCGTTACGTATGTAACTCATAGCCTACGTGTATCCGTTACGTATGTAACTCATAGCCTACGTGTATCCGTTACGTACGTAACTCATAGCTTACGTGTAGCCGTTACGTATGTAACTCATAGCCTACGTGTATCCGTTAGGGACCGGCCATTTATTAGAGGGGGGGGTGGGCTGGTGCAAATGGGGAGGGGGTCATACCTTTTTGTGCACCAAATAATGGGGGGCTGCACAAAATTCTGCAACCATTTCTGAGGGGCCATGTAATTTTGTGCATTCCATTTTCCTTTCTACTAAAGAAAACAGTCCTGAAGGGATCAACCACAATCAAATTTATTATCAAAAATGATATAATGAAAACAACAAAATCTGGTGTATAACAGTCCTTCACTCTATTATAAATGTTATTGTGATTTAGGGTGGGTCATGTCATTTCATGTGCACTCTCTTGGGGGGGCCACATTATTTTATGCAGTGACATGAGCAGGGCCACTTGAAATTATGTTAAGGAAAATGAAAATGCACCAGCCCACCCCCCCCTCTAATAAATGGCCGGTCCCTTACGTACGTAACTCATAGCTTACGTGTAGCCGTTACGTATGTAACTCATAACCTACGTGAGCCGTTACGTATGTAACTCATAGCCTACGTGTATCCGTTACGTCTGTAAGTCATAGCCTATACGTGTATCCGTTACGTATGTAACTCATAGCCTACGTGTATCCGTTACGTATGTAACTCATAGCCTACGTGTATCCGTTACGTATGTAACTCATAGCCTACGTGTATCCGTTACGTATGTAACTCATAGCCTACGTGTATCCGTTACGTATGTAACTCATAGCCTACGTGTATCCGTTACGTACGTAACTCATAGCTTACGTGTAGCCGTTACGTATGTAACTCATAGCCTACGTGTATCCGTTACGTACGTAACTCATAGCTTACGTGTAGCCGTTACGTATGTAACTCATAACCTACGTGAGCCGTTACGTATGTAACTCATAGCCTACGTGTGTCCGTTACGTATGTAAGTCATAGCCTACGTTTATCCGTTACGTATGTAACTCATAGCCTACGTGTATCCGTTACGTATGTAAGTCATAGCCTACGTTTATCCGTTACGTATGTAACTCATAGCCTACGTGTATCCGTTACGTATGTAACTCAGGGTCCGGTTGTTCGTAGCCAGTTAAATTAGGATGAAAATATATATTAGGCGCTATTGTAAGGAATAAAGTTACCCTTGCATCGAACAGCCTAGATGTATTGTCGAGAAATACTTACATGAATTAATGGCAATAGCAAAACCATTCGCAGACCTGAGCATGAACATGTTTGGCCGCGCGAAGGGGCTGGCTCTCATTCACCAGACTGAGCAGACTCGCTTAGCTCGACCATATCGGCTCGCTTCGCTTGCTAATTCGGTCTTTTCCTTTGCTTGCGAAAAACATATAGCGTCTGTTCAGCAGGCTATGGCGCGCGCCACATTTAACTGAGATAATCTAACAAAGTATTTTTCTGAAATCATAATAAACACTGATTCCAGAAAACAACTTTGATATTATTTTTAGAAAATACGCTCTTAGTTTCGTTTTTTTTTTAGTTTGACCATATCTCATTAGCGGCCAGAGGTACAGCCCCAGGAATTAAGTTGACGCAAATTCGTGCTGATTCCGCCATCATAAAGTAGGCATGGTTGCCTAATAAAACGTGTTTCAGATTTCTTTTATCTCATTCTGTCGCGAAGATAAAGTACTGCGAAAATTGGGATTACTTTTTTAGCGGTCGAAGATAGAAGCATCAATTTTCTCGAAAACGAAAAACGCAGGAGAAAACTGAGACATGGTTTTGTAGGTGATATATCGTTCTAGACTTTTGTCAACGTGTACATTAAATTTGCGGGACAAGGAGTTTGGAATGTATGCTTCAGTTCATGAGCGGTTTTAGTATGGGTATATTAAGCATATTACATTTAATTTAAACGATTTAGAAACACGTGCGCGTTTTAACGAGTCTTTTAGCTCCTAGGCGTTATGTGTATAAATAAATGATTGATTGATTGATTGATTGATTGCGCAAGGAGCCCATTCGCGTCCTTCGACAGCTACAAGCCTTGGATAAAAAATTAACTTGGTTAAATTGTTTATTCAAGTTTAATCCAAGGAAACTTATAAGTTTCATGTTGTGGTTTGTCACTGTTGTTGACTGAGCTAAATATTATGAAATATATGAGTGATTAGATGAGCATTATTATTGGCTTTTGATAACGATTGGGTTATTAGCAATACTCTGAATATTATACATATTAATATTGTAGGTTGATATCATATTAGAAGTAAAAATGTAAATTGTATTACGTACGTAAAGCAGTTGTAAGAATAGATTGACTGAATGTGGCAGTTTGATTAAAGAGGCTTTCTGCGTGTTGAGAGGGCATTACCCATACGAGCGTCTTGTATTATAATGTGATAAATAATTTATATTCGGTTGAGCGAGGGCGAATTAGAATATAAATTAATAAGTATGAAAAAGGAGTTGGCCATGAAAAGGTGGCGTAAAGTAATACTTATATCCAATAACTCTCTGATCCCAGTCGGTATCGTTTATGGTTAGAACTAGGACGGTATCTAATCCTCTAACTTTCGTTCTTGATTAATGAAATATTCTTCGAAAAATGGGAAAAGATTGACAGGTACTTCAACTAATATCATTTTCATGGCTCCTATAATGACCTCATGAAGGGAAAATTGTATTAGCATTTTATTTACTTAACTCAATAATAGGAAATCGAGATACGAAATGTAAAAATAAAACGGTCGTTTTGTTAGTGTTGATCAGCCTAAAAATTTGCTGTGGTCACACTCGGAGCTAAGTCTACTTGAAGTCTTGGATAAACCTCGATATGACAGGCCAATGTGACAGAACTTTGTTGTGTGGACGTAAAGAGCTGTTGATAAGTAATATACTTTAGAATCCCATAGCACGACTCAAAATCGCGCGCTGATTGGCTAACGAAGCGTTTAATATTTTGTGGAATTCAACGGTTTGAAAAGCTGTATTCAACGATGTACAGGAAGCCCGCGCGTAAATATTTTGTTTATTTTTATTATCGCGAACAGAGACACAAATCATGTTAAAATTACAAACCAGGATATTCACAAAGTTAACAGTAGTCAAAGTACGTGAAAATTATATATCTTTTATTTCGTTTTTCACGAAAAATGATGTTTTGGCCCTCGACTGAACAAGAGCGACTCTAGCTTATCCGAAGAAACGACAAAAACAATTACAGCAAAAATGTGTGATTTTGAAAGGAAAAGCTGGACAGGGGCTTCGTGGATTTGATGATTTAATTAATGTAATATTCACACAGAGAAGCTAAATGACTGAAAACCGAGTAAAAACAGGACGACAAGCACGGCTACAGAACGGTACTAAAATCGTGGTACAAGGAAAATTTTGGAAACGAGTCGGACTGAACACAAGTATTAAACATTCAACAGTTTAAAAACAGGCTTATTTATTGTGAGACAGAAATTGAGCATTAACATTTGGTACTGAATTTGCTTATAAAGTAAGGAACACTGGCTTAATACTTACAAGATTATGCGTATACTTGTGCAGCAGCTCTTCGGTTTGTCAGGTTCAGTTTAGATTTTCACTTATCGACAACTGGTTTCAACAGGCCGCCGGTTTTCTAAATCTTTCACAAACATTCACAATTTTGTCTCCAGTTAATGCACTTTCGCTTTCTTGGTAAAGATTAGATCGAAATTAAGTGTACCTAAATAAAATACAGGTGTTTTCATGCATAAGAATCCAGTTTTGATGTCGGAAAACCAAATTTTGTGAGCAACGACTACACTTTTAGTTGAACATCGTGTGAGTCTCAGTCTAATTTTAGCTTGATTCCTATTCGCTCGTTAGTTTACTGCGTAATGGGTTCCTGGCGCGTGGCGAGAATTTCAGCAACTTTCGGTATATTCTTTATTTATTTTCGTAAATCACTAGATGCAATGGGATTCAAAGAAAATTCATTGCCCGACTCGGGAATTCCACGTTAAATTTCACTTGAAAAACCTATATCGCACTCATCGCTTCGCGATTCGTGCGATATCGGTTTTTCGCGTGCAATTTAACGTGGAATTCCCTCGTCAAGCAATGAATTTACCTATAGAATCCCATAGCACGAATCAAAATCGCGCGCTGATTGGCTAACGAAGCGTTTAATATTTTGTGGAATTCAACGGTTTGAAAAGCTGTATTCAACGATGTACAGGAAGCCCGCGCGTAAATATTTTGTTTATTTGTATTATCGCGAACAGAGACACAAATCATGTTAAAATTACAAACCAGGATATTCACAAAGTTAACAGTAGTCAAAGAACGTGAAAATTATATATCTTTTATTTCGTTTTTCACGAGAAATGATGTTTTGGCCCTCGACTGAACAAGAGCGACTCTAGCTTATCCGAAGAAACGACAAAAACAATTGCAGCAAAAATGTGTGATTTTGAACGGAAAAGCTGGACAGGGGCTTCGTGGATTTGCTGATTTAATTAATGTAATATTCACACAGAGAAGCTAAATGACTGAAAACAGTAAAAACAGGACGAAAAGCACGGCTACAGAACGGTACTAAAATCGTGGTACAAAGAAAATTTTGGGAACGAGTGGACTGAACACAAGTATTAAACATTCAACAGTTTAAAAACAGGCTTATTTATTGTGAGACAGAAATTGAGCATTAACATTTGGTACTGAATTTGCTTATAAAGTAAGGAACACTGGCTTAATACTTACAAGATTATGCGTATACTTGTGCAGCAGCTCTTCGGTTTGTCAGGTTCAGTTTAGATTTTCACTTATCGACAACTGGTTTCAACAGGCCGCCGGTTTTCTAAATCTTTCACAAACATTCACAATTTTGTCTCCAGTTAATGCACTTTCGCTTTCTTGGTAAAGATTAGATCGAAATTAAGTGTACCTAAATAAAATACAGGTGTTTTCATGCATAAGAATCCAGTTTTGATGTCGGAAAACCAAATTTTGTGAGCAACGACTACACTTTTAGTTGAACATCGTGTGAGTCTCAGTCTAATTTTAGCTTGATTCCTATTCGCTCGTTAGTTTACCGCGTAATGGGTTCCTGGCGCGTGGCGAGAATTTCAGCAACTTTCAGTATATTCTTTATTTATTTTCGTAAATCACTAGATGCAATGGGATTCAAAGAAAATTCATTGCCCGACTCGGGAATTCCACGTTAAATTTCACTTGAAAAACCTATATCGCACTCATCGCTTCGCGATTCGTGCGATATCGGTTTTTCGCGTGCAATTTAACGTGGAATTCCCTCGTCAAGCAATGAATTTACCTATAGTATATACCACACAAGTGTAATAAATCTGATGAAGAAACGAGCCTCATCACGTGAAAGGCCACACTAAAATAAGTAGGTTTGCCGAGTTTGAGGAAGATTGGTTTGATAATAAAAATGTGGTGAGATTTCCAAAACCAGGAAAAAATGAGAGAATTTTATGACTTGTAGGATATACGGCGTCAATTGACCAATAAAAAACGCATTAATAAGCGCTCTCACATGATTTCAAAATTGCGACCTCCAGCGAAGTTTCATAGGTATTTAGCTAAGGGGATAGCTTAGTGAAGGTGAAACGGTGCTTGAGCTAACAGCTTAGCGAACGACCTCTCGTGCCCGTTGGCTAAGCTGATAGCTCTCGTGTGTGGCGGGCTTTAAGGATGTGCCTGTTCTTTCCTTGTTGTCGTTGAATTCTTCCATTAAAATAGCCATCATCACGCCATAACTGAACACAACTGAGTGCACAAGGCCGTTAGACCGTATAGCACATGCATACAAAAACACACACGTACCAAAACACCTTGAATGGTAGAGCAAGGTCTTAAGCTTACCAGTTCTTTCCTTATTGTCGTTGAATTCCTCCATTAAAATAGGCATCATCACGCCATAACTGAGCACAACTGAGTGCACAACGCCGTTAGACACTATAGCACATGCGCACACAAACCACGACCAGGAACTGTCTGGTTTATGAGAAGTCGTGACACTTCTACCACAGTTGCCACTGAGCAAAGGGAATGTCATCGTACTGAATTAACCAATAGCGAAAGGATCCTTTCTTGTTTAGTTTAAAAGCACGGCCCTTGGCATCTCGTTAGATGATCCTTTCCAGTCACATTGTCCGCTCTGAAAAATAAACCAGACGTTCAACGTTTCTAAACGAACTACTACCATGAGTCTACGTAGCTTAATCAAAGGGTAGTCTTTTGAATTCATAAATGACTGCTCGAAATCTCACATTGTCAGAAATCTACTCTATTGTGGGCGGGGCGTAAAATTATGCAATAGCGCCTGTCAATCATAAATCTCTATTTCTCAGGCTCTCTAGCGCTTTAATTCTTGTACTACATATTCAGGCAAGTATTGCAGAAGTTCTGACATCATGGAATGAGCTAGCTAAAGAATAAAAAAAAAATTCGAGGAGCGAGAGCTGTTATTTACCGGGAACACACTAGTACTCGAGATTTTTTTCCATTTTTTGTGGTATATTCCCGCTACCGCCAAGACATAACTTAAAAGTCAGATTCAACCAATCACACTGAGCTACGAATAAACTAGTTACCAGGTTCTTACAGGCTAATTGAGAGCAATATGGCGGATGAAAGTTCAGAGACGGCCGTACGGGTTTCGTTTTGATGTTCTTTCGAGCTGTGTGCTTATTCTCCAAATTTGATCAAAGCAACCATCAGTGTGGCTAAAATGAAGGAAATTACAGTAAATATGGAGGCAAAGCATACGGTTAGTGCATTAATTCGAATAAGCTCAGGAAGCCAGGATTATTCGCTTCAACCCGATTACATGCAATTTTACAGTCAATAACATGCTATAAAATACGATGCAAACGATACATTTGAAGGTTTATTGTAATCCTGTTTCACAATTGGACTCCAAACACAAACTTCCATACAAAGTACTGTAAAATTCTGAGCAATACAATGTCTATTTACGGTCGTCATTTGATGCCTAGTGCGCACGCGTGGGATCGATTTCTGACAATGATGGAAAGACGACTTATGACTCTGGCTTCGTGCGTGAAAGAGTAGAATCCAAAATATAATTTCTTAACGAGATCAAAAATGAATAAGGAACTATTTGGCGAGGCCATCCTTCACAAAAGAGATAATCATTTTAAATACCTTTGGTCAAAAAATGGGAAGATATTCATTCTTAAAGAAGAGTCATCAAAAATCTTCCAAATCAAATCAAAAGAGGACCCCGTACCAAATCTGCAGGTCTGCATAGTTATCTGCAGCAGACCTACAGATACCTACAGATTACCTGCAGTAGCTCTTCAAGGACAAGTCTGCAGTTCGGCTGCCGTAGATCAGGGCCGGGTTGTTCGAAGCAAAGTTAACTTCAACCCTAGGTTAGCACTAAATCTGTAACTGCAATCTGCAATGTTTAACCCAGGGTTAGCGATTTAACCCTGGGTTAGCGCTTAACCTTGCTTCGAACAACCGGGCCCTGCTGTACAGCTGTTTCAGGTCTGCAACTCGCCTGTTTTGCTCACGAAACAGGAACTATTACTGTCGCACGACTTTATATCAACCGTAAACGTTTGGATCTCAATAAAAACAGCGTTTGACTAGCTTGTTTTGGTCCTTGGTATTCATGGAGCTAATCCTAAAAAAATCAAGGCAAAAGATTAAAAGCGGAGCTCAGACGAATTTTCTTTGTTTACCTAATTAGCCAAAAACAGCGTGTCGCATTGAAGAAAATCAATTTTAAAAACATATTTTCGGCCAAATAAACAGTTCCTTGAACATAAATAATGATGCGTTCTTATAACTCTCAACCTGAAGTATATTATCTGAATAAACGAAATGTATATACTGTTTTGCTTTTCCTGTGATACAGCCCAATGAACACCCTTGTCGCATGGTTTTGTGTAAATTACGTTACCACTTACTGAATCTCGTGATATATTTGCGCAAATTCCATATTGTTATGTGCTTCCATATGTAGTTTACATAAAACAGTGATACACCAAACGAAAATGGTAAGAAATTTCAAATATGGGTACTGAAGTTGGAGTAATTTTTTGGGTCCGTAAATTACGTTACCAAGTTCCCAAACAATATCTGGCGTATGGAAATTAATATGTCAACCAAAGGTATTTTACGTTAAACACCCAACAGAATACTAACTTAAGGCTCATGAGAACTCCCCACCACTATAATTTCCTATGGTGAAAACGAAGAAAAACAAGGTCAATTGTAAATTACGTTACGGTAAGATAACTATCTATGGTGAGATAACTATCTAAATCAGGACGTCTACACGTGACTGTTGTACAATTCATTGCAAGTGAGCAAAGGTCAAGATCCAACACGAGTATTACGTGAGGTTTGTGTAGTATTAGGCCTTTTATCCTCCACGTGAAAACGAGTAAGAGTTCAAGACAATTGCCCTTTTAACGAATATCAGAAGTACGCCAGCTTCTGTCCAAAATTGCTTCTTTGCTATGATCTGTAGACTTTGAAAGGCATTTTAAAGTAAAACAATGATTTGAAACATTAATAAAAAGGTGTTTTATACTTGAAGGTTTTTCTGACAGACACAAGGTTCCACTTCAGTGATCATCACTGTGTCGGGAACAATAATGACGAACATCAAATCGGTTATTTTTGCTCATCTTTGTTTGATAAATCCCCACCTATACACTCAAGGAAATTGTGCTTTCAAATATATATCAATGTGGCTTTAAATGTGAATGCTTTTCACTTTCTATTCACCGATTTAAGGTGGCTCGCCTGGATTTTCCAGGGACGCACCATATCCACTTTGAACGGCTGATACTCCACTGTCAGAGTTCGGTCGGACTAGCCACTTCATCCATTTACTATAAATAGAATAAACTTTCCAAAAATGTAGGTTTGTTTGACATCGGTGTTACCATAGCAACACAGCGTTGACGTCATGTATTTTACATATTAACAATTTTCTCGAAATTTAGACCTAAACTTTTAAAACGACCTAGTATCCCTTGTAGTCTAGGTGTAGGCCTTCAAGACTGCAAAGTTTAAAAAAATTGTATGAGAGCGTTTTCGAGAAAATTTGGGTTGAATATTTTCGTTAAAATAATTAACAATTCGCCTTACTTCCTGTTTAGTGGTCGAGAACTGTGTTTTCCGGACCGATTCAAGCGATGTTTTTAAAATATTTCATACCTGTGGAATAGGACCACTTCCCATGAAAATTTCATTCCATTTGCTTTATTCGATTTCGGTTTATGGAATCATAAGTAATGTCATAAATATGCTCATTTTACTCAAAATAGTAACGTATTTTCTAAGGAAGTTGTAATTCGAAAACTAGTCGATAAATATCTTTTTAAATCTTTTCACTTGAAAATCAACATGTACTGTCCTGGCCCTGTAAATTCCAAGAGCATTGAATCATTTTAAGGGCGCGGAATAAAAACAAAAACATAGGGAACTTTTACATTCATCCACGCAAGCTTCATTGCTGTATCATTTTGTTGATAGCTTGTGTCTTTCCGAAATTTCTCTTTTGTCTAGATTCTACATACTTGTGTGCTTTTGAACTAACAACTTTACCATACACGCTTGCTACGCTTCGCTAATGCCGGACCGCTCGTGCAAATTATATTCTTAGTACAATGACATGCAATTATCATTGTCACGCTGCCAGTTGTAACGCTGTTATAACATAACTTATAATATTTATTTACAAAACCTTTTATAATATCACTAATACAAAATCCATTTTTAATTAATATTTAGAAAATGTGGTTTAGACGTCACGGGCACTTTTTCCCGATCTGGTTACTAAAAACACACTTATTCAACATTATCATCCCGCACTGCCAAGCTTCATGGTTTAACTAATTTGCATGTCATTGTACCAAGAACCAAATTTGCACGAGCGTTCGAAGCATAGCAAGCGTCCATGGTAAACTTGATAGTTGAAAAGCACACAAGTATGTAGAATCTAGACAAAAGAGAAATTTCGGAAAGACACAAGCTATCAACAAAATGATACAGTAATGAAGCTTGCGTGGATGCATGTAAAAGTTCTCAATGTTTTTGTTTTTATTCCGCGCCCTTAAAATGATTCAATGCTCTTAAAATTTACAGGACCAGGGAAGTACATGTTGAATTTCAGGTGAAAAGATTAAAAAAAATATTTATCGACTAGTTTTCGAATTACAGCTTCCTTAGCAAATACGTTAATATTTTGAGTAAAATGAGCATATTTATGACATTACTTATGATTCCATAAACCGAAATCGAATAAAGCAAATGGAATGAAATTTTCATGTGAAGTAGTCCTATGCCACAGGTATGAAATTTGCTAAAAACATCGCTTGAATCGGTCCGCAAAATACAGTTCTCGACGACTAAACAGGAAGTAAGGCGAATTGTTAATTATTTTAACGAAATTATTCAACCCAATTTTTTTCGAAAACGCTCTCATACAATTTTTTTAAACTTTGCAGTCTTGAAGGCCTATACTTAGACTACAAGGGACACTAGGTCGTTTTAAAAGTTTAGGTCTAGATTTCGAGAAAATTGATGATATGTAAAATACATGACGTCAACGCTGTGTTGCTATGGTAACACCGATGTCAAACAAACCTACATTTTTGGAAAGTTTATTCTATTTCTAGTAAATGGGTGAAGTGGCTAGCCCGACCGAGCTCTGACAGTGGAGTATCAGCCGTTCAAAGTGTGTATGGTGCGTCCCTGGAAAATCCAGGCGAGCCACCTTAAAGCAAAGTTTCAAAATATATTTTAGCTGCAATGGGGCCTAATGTATATGCATTAGCTTAGGGACCAATAATTTGAATAATTTCTAGTTATTGTGCCCGATCCAGGAGCCAATTAAGATAATAGGGTACCATGCAGGACTATGAAATTGCATGGTGTTTATTTTGGAGAGTCCCCAGAGAAGATATTGGTACCTCGTGCTACAGCAAAACCTGCTTCAGCAAAGACGAGGGATTCCAGCCCAGCCCAATCTGTAGATGGAAACCACAAATCATCCGTAATAACGTTAGATGATGTAAGAAATCATCTAAGCCTTAACGTTAACGACTGGGTTTGCGCCGTTTACGAGGGAAATTGGTACATTGGTCAGGTTGAGGAGGTTGACGATGACGAAAAAGACGTGAATGTAACTTTCATGGAAAGGGAAAAGCTCTTTGTGATGTTTCCTTTATTCCACTGTCATAGCTGCACTCAGTACATGTATCGTCTCGAGAATCCACTATATAGACTAGAGTCCATCGGTTACTTTTTCCGTTGTCAGTGATATTGATGAATGTTTGCGGCTAACTTGTTTAGTTGAATAAATGTGCAAACTAAACCGATCGACGGCGCGGCTGATAAAGATCAGCACAAACAGTTCGGAAAAAAGGCGTCCAAACAAACACGAATACCGTTTATCGCATGATTGGAATTGGATATCGTAGTAATGTATCCATCACATTTATTTATATGGTACGCGTACCGTGCATACTTCTACCGGAATGCACATTGATAAGAACAGAAGAACAAATATTTATTCTCTCTTTAAACCCCAGAACATAACAACCACCAAATCAATGCGTTTAAACTGTGCTTCTTAAGCTTCAGATACTTCAGATAGCGTGATGTACGTGAACTGCACATGTTCACCTATCGTGAAGTGAAACCATCACTTCACCTATCGTGAAGTGAAATATCACTTCATGTGAAATTTCCCTTTTGGTGACGTGAAATATCACTTCGTGTGAAGTGAAATTTCCCTTTTTGTGAACCAGTATTGGGACTTGTCAGCCAACAAGAATAGCCAGCATCAGCGTTGATCAAGCCATCTTGACGTTATATACGAACGTGGAACAGACAAAAGTCCACACACAACTTCGACGTTCGTCTGCAGTACTAGACCTACATCACGTTAATCTGCAGGCGTGGAGCAGACAGAAGTCCACACAGCTTCAACGCTCATCTGCAGCAGACCTGCAGCACGTTAATCTGCAGAAATGGAGCAGACAAAAATCCACAGAACTTCGATGCTCGTCTGCAGCAGACCAAGGACAGTCGCACTGAGACATCTACTTAACCTGCAGATCGCCTATATTTCGCCTAATTTATACAGTCATTAGGAAGACCTACTCCTTCACAAAATTGACCCAACCAGATAGGAGACAACATTCAGATACATGTGACCTTATCCCTTGCATTCCCAGAACTGCGATTATTCAGCGTTATTTTCGCTAACCGAAAATTGAGAGATCAAGCACAAACGGAAAGACAACCCATGAGCTCGAGGGTCTAATCGTGCGTGAAAATTAAATCAGAATCAAAAATATATATAATTGCTTAAGTTCTACATGGAGAGAACTTGCTGCTATAGAGTTCGCATTGAAGGCCTTCTTGCCGTTAATTAAAGGATCGACTACGTGAAATGGTTCACGGACAGCCAAGCGGCACGCAAAATCGCACAAGTAGGCAGTATGAAAAAGGATTTGCATATCATCGCTATAAGTATTTTTCATTTATGCGTTAGTAATAACATAGAATTAGATATGATCCCACGCACGGATCTGGAAAGAGCCGATTATATTAGTCGCATAATAGACACAGACGACTGACAAATAACAGGTAACTGTTTTGATTACCTAGAATCCATTTGACATACTATTGACTGTTTCGCTAACTACTATAATAGGAAAACCCCCAGGTTTTATTCCTGGCACTGGAACCCAGGTTGCACGGGGGTGGATTTTATTCGTACAAGACTTAGCTGGCGAAAACTGTCTGGTCGTACCACCAGTTAGTTTGATCGCAAGAGCAATACGTTATCTCTATAACCACAAGGCTACCGCCACACTCGTAGTTCCATTTTGGTCGTCGGCTTATTTTTGGCCATTAATCTCTAGAGACTTTTCTAAGTCAATAGTCGCGTATAAAGTGTTCCGAGGGCAAGACGTGTTAGAACACGGTAGGAATACCAACTCGCTGTTTGGTTCAGACAGGTTTACTGGAAAAGTCTTAGCGCTTAGAATGAAGTTTGAGTGAGTCCATCTGAGACACTGGAGTATGTATATACAGAAGAGGCACTGGCCTATTTAGATCATAGCTAGGTATTACGTATAAGGTATGTTTCCGGGTATAATCGATGGATCAATTGAGAAGGGCACAGGCCAAGAACTAACGTGTAAATCGTTCAGTTTACAGAAGAAGGGCAGTGGCCCACGTTTCAGTGAGTTAACGTTTAAACCGCTTATCAGTTGTGAAGAGCACTGGCCCACGTGGTAACATAGATCTCTCGAGGTCTATTTGTTACAGTACATTACTCGTTTCTTTGTTTTTTATCGTTACATATATTAATTCCAGCAGGACGTAGAGACTGTTACCAGAACATATAAAACCGGACACGGAAAGGCTGGTCGCCCTTCTCATCAGATCCAAAGCAGACTCAACGGATAAAAGATATTTAGCGGAGATAAGAAAAATTACAAAATGGTGTAGTACCAATAATATTCTAATAGAATTGCCGGTCCCAGTATGCATAATTACGGTATATCTAACGTATAGATTTCAAAATTCTTTCGCATCTTTATCTATGACGCATGTCGCGCTTAAGTGGTTTACACGCGTTTATACCCGAAAGCACGCCAAATCCATTCAATATTCTTTATTTACACTATTCGCAATTAAATACAGATTAATTATTATAATAATAAATACAAGTTATATAAAATAAATAAATAGAAAATATATTGACGTTTAAAGGTAACTGTGTGAGTGGAAGAAGGAGCAAAGCTTTCGTGTCGACCACTCAGAATTAAAGTATAAAATGGCAGGACAGGCTCAACCTAGTTTTAAAGAATTTATAGCGAATTTAAGTTAATTACTAATTAATTATTTACATAGAAGAAGAACAAGAAAGTGATAGAATAAGGGGATGATATATGACATTATCTGTTGAATACAAGATTATATATAATGCTTACAGAAAAAAGGGAATTCGATGGGCATGTAACAAGTATGATTTAGAGAATCAAGTCTGATTGCTGAGTAAGAAAACTTTATAGCTATTTTTAAAACTATTGAAAGGAAATTGTTTTAGACGAGTTGGAACATTTTCCCAGATTTTGGAAGCCGTAAAGTTAAAGGTTGATATCCCATAATTTGTTCTGGCAGCTGGTCTATAGAGGTTACAATTAACTGAGCATCTTGTGTTGTAAGAGTGGACTTCAGATATAGGTGTAATAAAATTATGGAAAATAGCTGGAATTCTTGTTTTATTATTTAAGATTTTGTGAATAAGAGATGAGATTTTGAGTTTTAAAATGTTCTCTAATTTTAAAATTTGTAAAAGCTGGTAGTATGGATTTGCAGCCGGTTTCTCTATTGTTAGCGAAAAAAAACAATACGGATACACTTGTTTTGCATTGATGCAATTTTTGTTAGTTTGGATTTGTAGGCAGAACCCCAGCTCATTAGACCATAGTTCAAGTAAGGATAGATTAAGGTATAGTATAGTTGTTTAAGTGTCCTAAGATTAGTATAATATCTTAATTTGCGAATAATCCCTAGATTTTTAGCTATTTTGTTGCGGACATGTTTGATTTGCATCTCCCAATTTAAATGTTCGTCTATATAAATACCTAGTTTTTTTCCTAGGTGAAGTAATTATCATATAATTAGTTTTTTTTTTAATTAACTGATAACTTATTAGCAGCACAATATTTGAGAACAAGGTTGAGTTCTTCATTAATTAGTTTCTAGTTCGGAAGAGCTATCACAGGTATAAAATATATTGGTATCATCAGCAAAAATTCGAAAAGATATTTTTTAGAACAGTTAGGAAGATCATTGATGTATAATAGAAAAAGTAGGGGTCCTAACGTAGATCCTTAAGGCACGCTACAGATAATATTCTTCATACTAGATTTAGTGTTACCAATATTTACGTATTGTTTTCTATCACATAAATAACGGAGAACTACTTGTTTGGGATTCCACGAATTCCATATTTATTGAGTTTTGCAATTAGGATGGTGTGGTTAATTGTATCGAAAGCTTTGGAAAAGTCTAGGAATATCCCACAGGTTGTTAATTTATTGTCTATTGCAGTTTTAAAATTGTCAATAATTTCAAGAATAGCATGCTCAGTGGAATACCCTTTTCGAAATCCAAATTTATATTTGAATAAAATAGAATGCTTTTCTAGGAAAAATAACAATTGGTTGTATACAAGTCTTTCTAAGATTTTGCTAAAAGGAGAGATAATAGCAATAGGTCTATAGTTACCAGGGTCTGTAACTATAGGACTATAACTATAAATATAGGAGTTACCTGTGATATTTTAAAAATATCAGGTAAGATTCCTGTTGAGATTGATTCATTGGAAATTAATGTAAAGGGAACTGAGAGGGATTTACATGCGAGTTTAATTAATATGTTAGGAATATCAAGTGATGCTTTGTTAGCATTTAAGTTAGAAAAAAGTGAACAGACTTGGGATTCAGTAACAGGGGAAAGAAAAAAACTAGATGGTGATTGTTCAATATACTGAGTGGGATTATGATTATTACTATTAATTGAATTAGCTAAAGAGGGGCCAATATTAATGAAAAAATCATTAAATTGTTCTGCAATATCTGATTGTTCAGTAAAAATCTTATTGCCTCTTATGAGCCTTGTAGGATATGTTTGTCCCTTGGTTTTGCGTTCAACTAAAGTACCTATAAGTTTCCAGGTTGACTTCATATTGTCTTTGCACATAAAAAAATGGTTAGTATAGAAATCTTTTTTACTTTTATTTTTTAAATAATTAAGCATATTAGCATACTGCTTATATTGTTTGACTTTAGCAGTATCTTTACTTTGTAAAATTCATTAATAAGTCATAAGGGTACTAGCCAATCCCATGTACTGAATGACACCACATGATCGCCTCTGTATACCCCCGTACAAACCTGATTAATAAAACATCAGGTTCTGTATCCGCGATACAGACCCCATGGTCCGCGATACATACCCCACGGTCCGTTATAGCTCTAGTAGTATTCTGTATCAGGTACGACAAAGTACATCTGCTTGCTCTCTTATTATGTACACACCATCTACTCCATGTGGGACCTGTTTTTCTGCACGCTACGCTCTGCTCTCTTATTGCATACACATTCTCTCTTTGATATGGGATATGTTTTTGTGAGAAACTAATTCATCCAACATCGATAGCAAGGTGGGAGAAATCAAAGGTTAAACTTTTATGCCGTGCATATCAATGGCTTTTAGTTATCTATTCATTTTACAAGTAAGATAAAATATTCGCGTCCGATCTGTATGGGCTTTACAGTGGCTCTAAAAAATGAGTATGGTATAATTTTTGTTTCTTTTTTATTGATTTTAAAATTCCATTGGTAATCCAAGGCTTATTCAGTTGTTTAGTTTTGGTTTGTGAGGCAATTCTTATTGGAGCATGTTTATCTATAGCTGCATGTAATGCATGTAATTTGCATCTGATGCTTTACTATGTATATTCTTGTTTATATAAAGAATTGCATCCCTGTTAAGTTGATTAATTTCGTCCAGAAAAGAATATTTGTTTACTTGAGTATAGTCGCGAAAATATATTTTCTCTTTATTTTTATTGAATAACATTTCGGTTACACAGAATATTGGCAAGTGATCAGATATATCAGCTGTTATAATACCAGCAGTAGTTTGTTGAATTGATGAATTAGTGTAAATATTATCTATTAATGTTGAAGAATGGTCTGTTATTCGTGTTGGTTTTGTTATCAAAGGAAGAAAGCTATTAGAATAAAGCATTTCTAAATATTCTTCAGTTTGTGAATGAGTGCTATATTTCAGAAAATCTATATTCATATCTCCCAAGATGTAAATGTTGTAGTTATTAAAATTAAATGCTTTAACAATATCTTCAAGCTGGATAGTAAATTATGGCAGGTTAGCTGTGGGATGCCTATAAATGCAGCCAATAATTATATGTGAATTAGTATTATCAGGGTAATTTCTAACCAACAAGATTCAACTAAGTGCATCTTAAATTGAATGTCAGGTTTGGGAATAGATTTCAGATTGTTGGAGACATAAATTTGTGCCCCACCTGCCATTGTGTGTGAATCAGTATGAAAAAAATTATAAGCTGAGATATCGATATTATTCTTATTCAGTTTAAGCTTGTTATAAGTCATCCATTTGTCAATATCAAGTAAACAACTTTCAATGCTACGCTGTGCAATAGCAAATTCCTGATCATCATTGTAAGTGAATGTAGTATAAAGCTGTGTATCGTCCGCATAAATATGAAACGACATACCACACTTGCGTATAATGTCTCCAAGCGGAGAAGTGTACAGCAAATACAATAAGGGTCCAAGGACGAAACCTTGTGGCACACCACACTCAAGCGACCGCACAGTGGAAGAGGCATCATCGATCTTAACAAATAGTGTACGGTCCGTCAAATACGATTGGAACCAAGCAAGTGCATTCCCTCTAATTCCAAACTTAGAGGAAAGTCTTCTAAGCAAGATCATATGATCTACCGTATCGAATGCCGCGGATAAATCCAGCAGTAGCAGAATAACACAGCGATGATTATCAATCGCCCGTAGGACATCATTCTAGATGCGCACCAGAGCAGTTTCACAATTGTGACCTTCCTTATATGCAGACTGAAGGGCTTCGCCGAGGTCATTCTCACGTAGATAGTCTTTCAGGCTGCCTTCTCAATAGCTTTAGACAGAAACCTTAGATTCGAGACTGGCCTGAAATTAGGAAAAAGTTCAAAGCCCAGAGATGGTTTCTTTAATAAGGGAGATAAAACGGCTTGCTTCAAAGAGGTATAGGCATCTTACACAGTTCAAAGGATAAATTCACAATCTTGGTAATGATCGGTAATAAATCAGACACACAGCACCCAAGTAATGTAGCAGGAACAGGGTCCAGACAGCATGATTTAGAGACACTTTTCTTAATCACGTTCAAAAGTTCAGTTTCAGTCATAGGTGTGAAATGTAGAAGTTCACAGTTCAAATGAACGTTGTCCAATCGGTCCAAAAAAGGGAGGTCATCTTCCTGGACAGAGTCGAATTGATCCCTAATTGCAACAATTTTATCAGAAATTGTTTTGCAAAACTGTTGCACAAGTCAACAGTATAGTCACACGTAGGGTATAGTTTCTCAGGCTTACGGTGCAGCAGGCGATTAATAGTACTGAAGAGGAACTTGAGGTCGTATTTATTCTCAGTAATCAGTGTGGAATAGTGATTCATCTTAGAGGACTTGATTAACTTTCTAACAAGTTTACACTGATCAGTATATAGTTGTCGATCTATTATCAATTTGGACTTCCGCCAACGTCTCTCCAATTTACGACGCTTGCATTTTTCGGTGGCGATCGCATCTGTATACCAGGGCGCAGCTGGCCGTACAATTACTAACCGCTTCTGTAAAGGTGCATGAGAGTCAACCAGGAGCGATAATTCTGAGTGATATTGATCACATAATTTATCAAGATTTGTAGCAGGCGAAGAAAATAATGAGGACTTTGTCAGATCACTGCGGAAAACATCCAAGTTAACAGCACGGAGTTTACGGTAGAGTTTTTCAACACTTCCAGCTTGAGGTCTGTCTAAAGACAAATTACAGTGAATCACATAGTGGTCAGAGAGATCAGGATCGTCGAAGCAGTCCAGAACAACATGCTCGTTAGCTCTAGCTATGATCAGGTCGAGTGTGTGAATGGACTTCCACTAGACCTTAGATGTAGTTCTACTGTAAATATTATATAATATCGTCTAAAGACTCATATTTTTAGGGAAACGTATTTGTAAATATGTGTTCTTTTGTTTTTAATGTATTTTAACGATCTTTGTATTTAGTTTTTAATTTTTCAACATTGTAAAGCGCCATAGAGCATTTAATGGATATGGCGCTATATAAGTACACTATTATTATTATTATTATTATTATGAGTAGTACCGGAAACATATAGAGTTAAGTTGTGTGAGTCCAGTAAGTCCAAAAATGAGGCAGCAAGTCGGTCAGATGAAGGATCATTAATATGGAGATTAAAGTCACCCAGTATACTAGGTAGTTTCCCGGTTGACACGGCAAAGCGTTCTAGTAGTTCAGAAAAATCCTTAAAAAACATAGCATCTGATGTAAATTAGGCGCCGCCATCGCAGCCACGTTTATTGAGTCTCCAGCATCAGTATGTCTATTCTTAAACATTTTTGTCCTATTGGCCTCGAATTTTGTTACATATGATTCCTATCTACAAGAGGCATCAATGGATTGTTCTATTAAGAACTTCTACCGATGTGAAGTCGCATAATTCAAAATTTATTCTTTGAGAACATCACTCGCCGGGTCTCGCTTCAATGCGCTCAAGTTATCTTCTTCTGGCTTTCACTTCACTTGGGTACCACGGATGAAATGGACAAGACATGGTTACACTTTACTTGCCATCCCTGGCCACGACCCACCATTGGACATAACTGTCTACTCGGATATTTAAAAGAACCCTGTTCTAGTTTATATTTCGCCGTTATGGAAATCATTTGACTATGCTGAAAATGCTAATCATCTCTACATTAACAATATCACTCAAAAGAACTTTCGCTATAGCGAATCTGGTTGATTTCGCTGCCTTCCGCGACCTGGTTGCCTTTGTACTCACATTTTTCGACTCAGCAGCTGTAATCGACGTCCAACCAAGTTCAGAGCAACAAGAGCTGGGAGGAAACGCGTTTCTGTGTTAATTACCAATCGTTTAACAACTCCAGCCAAGTTCTCGAATACTAAAGCCAATCTGCATAATCTTGTAAACATAAATCTATCAAAGCTCACGAACCTGGATAAAGGTCTACCGGATACTAAGCCATTACACCTTGCATTATTTAATGCACGTTTAGAAGGGGTGCACTAATAAACAAAAGAACGACAAAGCAAAAGTATTCCTCTAACCCTTCCGACTACTTGTACTATATCTTCACCACTACGCTAACTGAACTCATTGCCAGCAAAAAAGAATAATAAGCCATCTTTGGAATAATTATATACAACAGTCAAACAATAATAATGATGTTTGAAAAGAAGCGTATGTAAATTTTCAGCCGTTTGGCCATTCGCATGAGTTGACATTTCAAACACTCATTGTTCGTCTTTCATCAGGGATTCCAAATATCTCGACAACAATACAACTCTCTAGGTTTTAATTTGTTTTTCAATATTTGGAACCCCTGCTAAGACTCCAATTCGTGTCTGAAATAGTTCAATCAGAACCTACGACTCATGAATATATGATATTTCATTTGGGCGGTCGGGTACATACATACAGACTTTATTTCAGTTCGAATTTGAGATTAGCTAGTATCTTCGAACATACGGAAGTAACGATACAAGATAAAATACAAGAACAATAATTACAACATAGGGATAATCCTCTGTCTAATAGACCCTTCCACGGTTTCTTTGAACTTTTGATATATACGTATAACAGCAAAACCGTCGAACTGCTGAAAAGAGCACCTCGACGTTAGTCAAAATCCCAAATTTGACAGTTATATCTTGAATACGAGCAAAGTTATAGGCCCGCAAAGTCGGAAAATTTCGGAAACTTTTACAGATGTTTGTACTGAAAATTTGATTGGGGGCACCATCAAAATTTCCTTACAAACATCTGTAAAAGTTTCCGAAATTCTCCGACTTTGCGGGCCTATAACTTTGCTCGTATTCAAGATATAACTGTCAAATTTGGGATTTTGACTAACGTCGAGGTGCTCTTTTCAGCAGTTCGACGGTTTTGCTGTTATACGTATATATCAAAAGTTCAAAGAAACCGTGAAAGGGTCTATTTTACGCTTAAAAGTGGCTAGATTAGGAGAGTGCTCATCTTGTTCATTCCAGTGTTTCGCTAGCCTACGTGTAGCCATTACCCACCAAAAATCCCTCCGATTTTTGGTGGGTAACGGCTACACGTAGTCTAGAGTTTCTCAGCGACGGATTTAAAAGATCCCACGTATTGGCTGGTTTTCGTTTTTTGTCAACAGGATCTCATATCAACAACTTACTCTTTAATCATAAGGAGATACCATTAATTGAGAAACGCATTATGATGAAAGACAACAATCCTTTGTTAACATAGCATTTATGTGATTTTTACTGGAGTATTTCTGGGGTGAAGCATAGCTTTGCTATGTATGGGATTCTAAATTCTGCATTCGTCTTTCAGTGCAATTCAGCACGTTGAAGTTTTGAACTCATCGATGCCATCTACAATACAATACTTTCATTCACTCTATAACACTAAGAATACAATAGGACAAGGTTACTTGACAAGGTTAGTTAAATATTTTAAGTTCAGGCAAACGTTAATTGAAGTTTAGAAGCTAGGTAAACCGTTAGGTTATATCATTAAAGGAAGTGGACAAAACACTGACCCCCAGTCCATGGACTACCTGTATGGATTACCCAAATGGACTACCCCAAAAAATGCTATTCTGGCCAAGGGAGTGCTTAAGGAATTTCGTACCTTCTTTGTACTGGTAAATTAGGTCTCGCAGCTCGTCAGAAATCCACCGCTACGCCGCCATTTTGAATGAATAACCCACAGGCATCCGAGACCCTACTTTTGTATTTCGGGTTATAATACGAGCTTGGGTATCCTGTGTTTTATTCCATGGTTTGTACAGATCATTGGAGGAAGAGGGATGTACTTGCATGTATTAGCTATACAGGAATATGCCACCCCATAGAGTATGCTTTTCGAGCTGTTTTAGTCTGAAATAGGATTATAAATTTTGTCTTTTTAGTCTGGTCAGGAATATGGTGTGATTTTTACATGTTAGATTGAGGCCGAAAATCATACATTTTGGTCTGAAATTAAAGGTCGGGGTTTCTGAGACCTGGGTGTTACACCCCCACCCAAAATTCAGGGGTGTACCCTCTCCCCCTGGGAGTTTCAGCTATTCATGCAGCCCTTTCTTGGATAAATGTGTTGATTTAAATATCACATGCTACAATGTAATAGTGGTCCTCGGATCTTGGAGGATGTGTCATTTGACTCAACTTACAAGTAGTATAGGAGGCACCGAATTAGCCGTGTTTTTGAAGTGGAATCTCATTAAATGAAGTGGAAATTGAAGTGGAAGGGATGACGTCACGAGTGTATTGTTTCAAGCTCACGAATAAAATGAAGTGAAATCTCATTAAGTGAAGTGGAAATTGAAGTGGAAGGGATGACGTCACGAGTGTATTGTTTCCAGCTCATGAATAAAATGAAGTGGATTACATTATCTATTGTTTCAAGATCATGAATAAAATGAAGTGGATTACATTATCTATTGTCTTTACTCATGAATAAAATGAAGTGGATTACATTATCTATTAATAAAATGAAGTGGATTACAAGTGCATCTTTATTAGCTCGCGTATTTTTATTCAACTCTGACATGGAAGGCGTTCAAGGGAAAACGATCACCGTGGATGAAGTAGAACACGTCGAAAGAAACAGAGCATTTCACAGGATATCAAGTATTGTACATTTGGTGTATGCTGCACTCTTTGAAGAACCAATCTATGTCGAGAAAGAAAGACAATGTTATGGCTGTGAAACAAATCACCCAAACCAAAGACAGCACGATTGCTTGATGTTATCCGACCATTCGAAGTTGAGCAGCAACAAGATGGAAGTCATCTAAAATTCATTCGAAGTTGAATGAAAAAAGTAAAACATACCTCGCAATATCTAACCGCGTTGTAGCTTAAATAGTAAGAACAAACTACTCGTGATAGGCTCTAAAATGTCTTTATTATTTTCCTTTACAGTAAATGACTCATAAGATAATTTTGAGTTCAGAATATTTATAAGTCTTTACAGTAAATCCACTATGACTCATTAGATAAATTTTGTTACTGTCCTTAGGGATTAGCGATAACTGAAGGGCTTATTCTTTTGAGGAAAACTCTCGAGATGCAAATTCTTCTCTAAAACCGAACTATAATTACCATAATCAACAAAACGAACAGCTTTATTAATAATGTTCATACTTCGGTAGGGATAACGCTTCCGAATTCGCATTGATCGCCTGATGCGATCGGCTTTTAGATAAGGTCCAACACTTTCATCGGCATCATCATCCAAGTAATTCTTGAGTTCCAAACGCCGGCGTTTTCTTCGTTTTCGTAGCGGGGACAGTTGCTTTTTGGTTGAAGAACTCAAAGATGCTCTCTCTGAATACGGAATTGTGGTTGGTTAGGCCGAATTTAGGTGTAATTGTGGCGGTATGGTTGGTGAGCTCAAAGAAATGTTCGTGGCTGGGGACTGATATACTTTTGCTGATCGAATACGGCACTGTGTCTGGTTCAGGTGAATCTAAGTGTACTTGTTGCGGTGTGATGGGTGCATCGGCTATGTCTTGTTCTTGGGGTTGGGTTGTGATACCAGGAAAGGTTGTGAAAAAGTTACAGGATAATTACTTATTTGGTGTTTATGCCTCATAAAGTTGTTTCGAAGCTGGACATAATTTCTTGCTTTTTGGGTCTGACTGAGATCATTACGGTTTAATACCCTATTCATATCATCCTTCAAGCTTCGCATTTTTCGTATTTGTGGGGAATTGTAAAGCTCTGCTGCTCGACGTACTTACGCAGTACATTAAAAACGCTATCCTCGTTAGATATCTCTTGTGGTTGTTGCTGTTCGCCGGGTAAAACATTGGTCCTTAACCTACAGTCCTCCGGTGTATTTGGTTTTAAGTCGACAAACAAATAACCATAAGGTCTCCTAACAGCCTCTTCGTACTTGTTGAGAAAATATATACTCCGTCTGCCTGGGATACATTTGCTTGGCCAGTGTTAAAATTTGTAGTTTGTCACGTGGATTCTTAAACAGCACCAAATAATGACTGTTTAAACTGATGCTGCGATTGCCTTTATCCTGATGAAGTAGGTTCTGTAAAATGTAGGACACTCAGATTTTAGTGATGAGATCCTTTGGTAAACAGGTTGACAATTCTATTATCGTTTTCCGTTTCAGTCATCCGATCATCAATGACAATCAGGTTTCGTACATGTACATCAAAATAGTGATCTTGCTCGATATCAGGTGGGATTCCTTTCACAAATTCGATATCAGGTACCGTACTAAGGAGTGCTGTATACGCAGGCTGCTACTGTGAATAGCACCAGACAATTCTCTGGGGTGGATGAGAAATTGTTTGAATGGGCTTGTTCGAGTAACGTCTGAACCCAGACCGTTTTACCACATCATGTCATACCAGCAACCATACAAGTAAACGGATGAATGAGTTGAAAAGAGCTACAAATGCCCTTCGTACTTTGAAAACCATTGTTCTGTGACGAAATAGTGGTATGGAGTCCATTCGATAGAGCTTCAGTAGGATGAAACTTATTTTGATGACGTTTTAAATGACATGGCCTCCATGACAACTAGGACAGAACATTCTTTTTGACATGTTGATGCTTCAAGAGATTAAATAAAATGAACCCCACGGCGATGGCATACTCTCATTTATGCTAACAGTTCTGCCGCCACCCTGAACGCCCGTAACGCCCGCCGCCCCTGAAGGCCCACAAGCCCTGAACGCCTGCCGCCCTCAACACCCATCGGTCGCCTGAGCGCTATAAATATCCGCATTCAAATCGCAGATCAGTTCAACCATGTCTCGAACAGTAAAGAGAAATCGTGGCTTTCTCCATCTCTTAGCTTCTTGCCCCGACCATCAACGTCAATTTCTCCTCGAAACGGCATCTCCAGAACAAGTACATTCGCTCGTCCAAGCGTCACATAATGTTGTTAGAGGATATGTACCTATCAGTGAGGAAGACAGGCGAAGACTAACTCCACACAGAGAATCTATTTATACACTCGTGGATCCAGAGGTTCCATTCAAAGAAAATAGGCAACTACTAACGCAAGAGGGAAGTGGATTTATTGAACATTTGTTAGCCCCTATTCTCACTGGGCTTCTGATGGTATAAATAGGGGAGTCTTAGGTCTTTCAAGATCATTTGCTACTGAAGTCACTCTGCGGTGAACATGAAGAGAAACATTGACATGGAAAGTGAAGAAAGTGACACCTCGAATGATGAGAGTGAGGACGAAGAGGAACTAAGAATTAAAGATGTTTTGGATGATCTTCCGAGAGCCGTCTCCCATAAAGATGCTTCGGATTTATTGCACACTATGGCCTCTTCTAAGGATATTTTATTTTGGACGCCAAGAGGAGAATTGCTTCGTAGCAAGCGTAGAATTCCGGTGACGAATATAGCGAATATGTCTTACTTCCCTATAACAAGGATATGCCTCGCGCTCTCAATACATTTCTAGAGGGTCTTGCTGAGCTAGGAATCAACAAACGTCTTATTCACAACAAAAAGGTTTTGAGCGACCTTATCGAAAAAGAAAAAGAAACATACCAGCAAAAGGAGCATGAAACTAGCAGCAGTGAGCAAGAGTCAAAATGAGAAAGTCTCAGGAGAGTGACAATAACAATGATGCCGAAAACCAAGATAGTACTATTGCAAACGAGGAAGAACAGAGTAGTGATGAAGAGGACAGTGAAGATAATAACGAAAATAAAACCAGTGGCTCTTGTGATCATTGTAACTCTACCAATGTTCACGCAATGGGTGTTGTTGGCTGCCCCAAATGTCTATGGCATGATATTTTACTTGACCAGATTGTTAAGAATGCCATCACCACATGTACCATTTGCGAGAATGAGTTTCCATTGACAACCAAGTCGGTTAAAAACATTTTGGTACGATGCCAACATTGTCAAACAGTACGGCATATTCATCCCAAAAGTAAAAAGGAAGAAACTTATCACCCAACAAGTGACGATGAGGACTGATTGTAAACAAACCTTAAATGCTAAAATACTCTTTATTTTTTTATGCCTCATTGTAAATGTTATCGCTTATCATGGTTTGAATCAATAAAATCTTGTTCCGAGTAGTCTGTTTTGTTGATTATGGTAATTATAGTTCAGTTTTAGAGAAGAATTTGCATCTCAAGAGTTTTCCTCAAAAGAATAGGCACTTCAGTTATCGCTAATCCCAAAGGACAATAACAAAATTTCTCTAATGAGTCATAGTGGATTTACTGTAAAGATTTATAAATATTCTGAACTCAAAATTATCTTATGAGTCATTAACTGTAAAGGAAAATAATAAAGACATTTTAGAGCCTATCACGAGTAGTTTGTTCTTACTATTTAAGCTACAACGCGGTTAGATATTGCGAGGTATGTTTAACTTTTTTCATTCAACTTCGAATGGATTTTAGATGACTTCCATCTTGTTGCTGCTCAACTTCGAATGGTCGGATAACATCAAACAATCGTGCTGTCTTTGGTTTGGGTGATTTGTTTCACAGCCATAACAGTCTTTCTTTCTCGACATAGATTGTTTCTTCATAGAGTGCAGCATACACCAAATGTATAATACTTGATATCCTGTGAAATGCTCTGTTTCTTTCGACGTGTTCTACTTCATCCACGGTGATCGTTTTCCCTTGAACGCCTTCCATGTCAGAGTTGAATAAAAATACGCGAGCTAATAAAGATGCACTTGTAATCCACTTCATTTTATTAATAGATAATGTAATCCACTTCATTTTATTCATGAGTAAAGACAATAGATAATGTAATCCACTTCATTTTATTCATGATCTTGAAACAATAGATAATGTAATCCACTTCATTTTATTCATGAGCTTGAAACAATACACTCGTGACGTCATCCCTTCCACTTCAATTTCCACTTCATTTAATGAGATTCCACTTCATTTTATTCATGAGCTTGAAACAATACACTCGTGACGTCATCCCTTTCACGTCAATTTCCACTTCATTTAATGAGATTCCAATTCGAAAAACCGGCTAATTCGGTGCCTCCTATACTACTCTTACAGTTTAGACTGTACATTGGTATCAATCAACAATTTTATTTTCAAACAGTAGTTTACATTCAGCTATAAGCATCCCTGATTTCATCTGGTTACACTAATTTAGGTGCTGTCAACTATAAGTAAATTATATAAGTTGGCTGTAATTTAGATGAATTTAGGTAATTTTAAACCAAACATTAGAGCAACTAGTACCCTATAATAATTATAAGTGTATGTAAACAGTTATAGACACGCATGTGTAGACACGCATGAGTCATTAATTGACACAAAAAGGCCGGCTTACAAATTAAGGAATACTCCTTTTCTGTAAACATGCCTGATACATATAATAAAAACATTATATGTAAACAAACTGTAGATGTATAACTGCAACAATTAGTGTCTAACATGTCAATAAATTCCAAAATATTGCAAAAACAGAGTACCAGTAACATGAATATAATACTCTATTGTTACTCAGTAATTGTATATTGAGAAGAAAAACTGTCACTGTGTTGAAATAATTATTATAAAAAAGGACAAATATAATCTTATTATAACAACTATACTCTTCAAGTGACAATTAAGCTTCAGGATTATTAGTCATCATGATCAAACTCATGTTGTAGTGTGTCTTCAGATACATCAAGGTTTCATTAATAGAGGGTCGGGGCGAGGGGCGACGATGCGCCAGTTCATTCTGAATATATTAAGTGATTTGTGTCCGACGAACCGGATGATGGACTGTTTTTCAACCAAGAATTTATCTAAGAGTGGAGAGAGAAAGATGGCAGTTCCAGGTGCAGCATATTTCCGGAAAATTCTTAACTTCCGTGATACTCATTATGAAAGAGGTGAGCTGTACATGCAATATCTGAAAGGTGATTGCTCGAAAACATCATCCGATCATCCGATGTGTAGAATGCAAATCAGCTGAATGGGTTGGTCCTCCAATGTCTCGCATTCCACGACCATGGCCAGACCACTCAAAATTCCCTAACTACCACTATAAAGATGTGTTTGAGTCTCCCGGCAGTGGTAAGGATGCCGATTCTCACCCTCCTGATGACTGGCAGCCTCGTCATATCAAACAAATGTTCGACGATGGAACTTTGAAACTGGATGATGACGAAGCATTTTCTACAAAAATTTCTACAAAATGTATTGTGGAAAAGGAACTAGTTAAAGACCATCTACAGCAACTCATTACATTAGAGAGGACGAAGAACATGCGCGCAAAGGACAGATTGGAGAAACAGCAGCAGAAACGACAAAAATGTTTTGATGTCTATGATTGGGACACTCTCTGTCGCACCGGTCAATTAAGTCCAGAAGTTAAACATTCAGGAGCTAGGAAAGTATCTCAGTCATTTCAATCTTGCGTTAAAGGGAAAGAGAAATGATAAAGTGCGACGGGTCATTGCACATATCTGAAACAGACAGGGTGAGGCACTTGATACCTATGTTTCTTTGCAGCGCCATGAAGTACTACCAGAAGACACCAGTGACAATGGTGACGACAATACTTCTGCTCACGATTCTGAATCGGAAAGTGACAGTGCGGACGACATTATTATTGCACATCATAGCGGCACTGATTCCCTCGAGGGCGAGTGATTCAGAGGAAACTAACAGTGACAAAGTGCCAGTCCTAGCACAGTCATCTCGCCAAACTCGATCTGGGTGCAGTATTACGACCTCGTTCTCTCGCTATTGTGACTATGACTTTTTATATTGACTTTTACATACTAGACTTTTATATACAGTAGAGGTGTCCCCTTTCAGCAGGTGTCCACTGACGGAGGTTCCGTCATAGTTTAGTATATACTAGCAGGAAAAAGCTACTATGCAGGTCTAAAATGTCCGATAGAATTATCCGATGTATTTCAAATGCATCAATTAATGTAATTATTTTTATCAACAAGGTCAGCATCAGTCATTTCATTGGTGGGGGTAAGAAAAACAAGAGCGGTCCAAAGTCACTTTTATGCAGAAGTGTTAAATGCACTCAAAGGTAAAATACACGATTGAGTAAATCACAAGCTTTCACTGACTGAACACTTCTGTTAAGACTATTTGAAATATTGTACCTAAAAAGTCTTAATTATTGGTCTTAGTAATCATTCAATTTGATGGATAACAACAAACGTAGTACCGGTAACCTCAGTTGCTGTAAAACATCAGCAAGTTCAGCATTCATGTCAATGGACTGAATGGACTTGTGCAACTGTATCTTGTATAATATACAATATGATGAGATTAAATATTTTAAACATTATTGGAGGTGTCTTAAAATTGTAAGAAAATTGGCAGCCCCCCTTTCTATACCTATGTTTTTCAATGACCCACCCTCTCAGATTCTTGAATTTCGATGCCCCCCCCCCCCCCCCCCCCTCCCCCGTCTTTCTTTCCTCCCCCCCTCCCCCCCCCCCCCCAGGCATTATTAATTAATGGTCCCTAAATCATAATCAATTTACTGTATTTCTTCACTGTGATGAATACTTAAAGGGCCGTCTCACCCACAGTGCTTAGCGCGCTCACATAGCATTGCGGCCATTTTCGATGCCATCGAAATCCAGACTTTTATGGCAGTGATTTTAATCTTGTCTACATCTCTGCCATCCTTCCAGCTATCGTCAACAAAATCATACTAGGTTGAACCTTTTTTATTGCTCTTCCTATTGAGCCTCTTATTTAAGTGTTTTAAATTATTTGGTCATGCAAATTTTAGTTTTATTTCAGGTGGCCGTAGTTCTCTGATGGTGCCAGTCTCGTTCGTCCTCAACGAAAGGAAACAATTGTCCGTTTGTGTCCACGATTTCCACCTACAACACGGAGAAGCTATTCTGACCATTAATATTTATATGTAAAGATATATTAGCGCTTAGTTCGAGTATAAACTATCTTTGAGCCGACTTGGGTTTTTGAAAACCGTGGCTGGCTTACGTGACCATGGCCACAATTTGTAACAAAACTCCACTTGAAGAACAGTTCCTAAAATAATTTTCAGGGCTTTGGCGTTTAACTTGTGGAATCAGGTCTCTCACTGGTTTCAAAGGGCGGAATTCGGGCTTTTAGACAGTGATTTTGCCGAGATTTTCGGATTCACCGGGTTGATCATTTGAAGTTTATACTCGCACGAAAGACGTCTAGCTGCATGATAAAATTTCCTATTCAAGCGAGCTGTTGTTATTCGTTCACTGTTCTCTCTTGAACTGATTCTCTGACACCAGCAATGAGATTTACTGCTAGCAGATGATCTCTCTCTCTCTCTCTCTCTCTCTGCAGGGAAAAATAAAACCGAGGAGAGAAACCCCAGAGAAACCTCTCACTTTGATAAATATTAGTATTACCCGGAGAGAGTGTTCTCTGTTTATAGCAGCGACGGGTGAGCGGTAAATGTTATAGTACAGCCAAGTACTGCTGTATAACACTTTGTTGGCTTCACATCAACTTGTAAGGTACTGTTAGTTTCATCAAGGTCATCCATGTTCAAATCAAAATTATCATGTCACCAACATAAAGAATATGCTTAGTTCGTGAGCTTCCCGCCGTGAATAGGGGTCAAAGTCTCGGATATAAACAATAACAAAAGCACGCTAAGCACTGTGGGTGAGACGGCCCCTTTAAAGATTTGCAATTGCACTTTGTATCCGATCCTCGAGAAATAAAATTTAATAATTGCATATACTTTTAAAGCTCATATCTGGTTTGTTTGTGAGAAACTTTCTGAACGCTACCTGAATCAATTTAAAATTGAAATTGACGGGTTCTTTTTCGGGTGTACCTACATATATTACCTTATTAATGATTAACCATTAAAGGTTAGGGTGAAGTGTGGTTTCAGGTACTAAGTGGGCGCGGTGGTTTGCGAGTTTTGGACGAACTACTGAGATTTACCCACTGAAAAAACTATGCATATCAATGATATGCAGATTGTCAACAGCCAATAAGAAGCGCGAACGATGTTTCTTCACCAGTGTGAAAACATTTTACGTCCAATCCATTATCGTTCAGGGAAGACCAACATCAATGCTGATACCCTCTCCAGATCACCATTAAGGCTGGTTCACATATAATCGCCCCGATCGCCCGAATCGCTTGAAATAGTGCGCGGGCGATCCGGGCGATTATATGTGAACACACGTTTTAAGTTGTGGGACGATCCAGGCGATCGGGAAGATCGCGATCGCCACCGATCGCCCCTATAGAACACTGCTCTATCGGGGCGATCGGTGCGATTGAGAAAAAGCCACGAGTAATCGTGAGCGATTATATGTGAACATGGCCAGGCGATTCGGACGATTCGGACGATCGAAATATGTCCCAAAATGCACTGCATGTACACAAGATGCATTATTCTCACATCCAAACATTGTTATCTTCATTTAAAAATGGCGGCAAGTAGCGAAGACTTTTACACCGCATTATTTATGGAAGAAGTTCAGAGATACGAATGTTTATATAACAAATATTCCAAAGACTACAAGAACAAGTTTGTAAGATTGAACTGCTGGAAAAAACTTGGAGAGAATTTTGGATTAGCGCCGGAGGAAGCTGAAAAAAAGTATAAGTATACGAGAACGGCTTATGGACGCTGGTTAAAGAAAAGGAAAAACATTCCCTCAGGCTCTGGTCGCGATGCCTTCCCCAAATCTCCACCTGAGTTCGAGAACCTGGACTGGTTGGCCATTCACATCAACCACAAACATGTGTCGATCCAAAATCTACCAGAAGAGATCCTTGTAGAAGAAGAGGACGAAGCTGCGGTCGAAGCTGAAGCAGACGAGCCAGAACCTGTGGCATCACAGCATGCGCCCTGCGACGATGATATGTCTACCTCATCACCGTTAAGTAGCACATCAGCGAGGGGTCCTAGTCCAACAGTGACTATTTCACCAGTTAGCACACCAGCGAGGGCTCCTAGTCCAACAGTGACTAGTACACCAGTGACTGAGCCAGTCAAGAAAAAAAGAGTCTGGTCAAACCAGAAAAACAAACAGCAGGCAAAACAAGCCAAAGAAGATGTAGACACTGTTTTGTTGAATACAGCAAAGTCAATAGCTGATGGACTGAAGGCTAGTCCATCAGCTGCCGAACCACAACACGACGAGGAGAGTCTATATTGCCAAAGCCTTGCAATAAAAATGAGGCAACTAGATGCAAGAAGCAAGGCATACCTAAGAATCCAAATAGAACAGCTGATGTTCAATGTTCAGTTTGGACAAGTATCTGTCCCTGTGCAACCACAGGGCTATAACTATGCACAGCAACTAACATCAGGTTATCATAGAGATTCAACAGAGTTTGTAGACTCCATGGGCGAGTGACATTATCACCGACTTTAAAAGAAATCAACTCATACATGAGCCAAGTAACTTCAATGTTTTACATTGTTGTTGTATAGTAACCGCAAATTACCATGTTCCTGTTTTAGTTATATGTTATAATAGTTTGATTATAGTTACATAATTTTATATAGTAATTACATATATGCATTATTTATATATGCATTCATATGCCATACAAAATATGATATTTCAGACAATTAATATTTTTAAGAAATTTCCAACATGTGGAATATAATAACAATTATTACTGAAAATGACTGCAAGATGTGCTTCTTATTTTGCTTGCATATGTATATTGATTAACTGTAATTATGTGACTGATCACAGGAGAGGCTTGTTTCAATAGCATAACAAGATTGATGAGTTGCTAGGGTTTATATAATTAATATTTATTCAATATTGCAAATGTTATAAGCACCAAGGGTTGTAAGTGTAACAAAAATCATTCGGTGATACAAATTCAAGATTTTTTTTATCAGATATTACACTTCAAATAATCTATCCATCCATTGTTATGTTCGTTTATTTACAAAAAATCAAGTTTCTGAAAATGGAAACATAATGGGAGACATGCCATGTTTATTATTCTGCAAGTAAACTGAATATTAGGTTCCATTTTTTCAAATAAAAAAAACTGTTTATCCATTTGTCTCATTATGATAATTTCATCTAATCAACAATGATTATTGATTATACGTCCACAATTCCTAACATGCTGCCACTGCCAAGGTACCTCGCCACCGGGACTATTAAAGTACTCCATAAGACCATCCCTTGATTTGCCAGCTTCGTAGGTGTATCTGTTTCCTCCAATCTGGCTGACTATAGCTTCGTAGACCAGCATCTTCTATGTCAGCTTCCTTCCTCCAGTCTCCAGGAACAATATTGCCACTGCTGTCTTCACTATCAACAAAACCAGTTGGAATATAGTTGGCATTGTCTGTAAGACGAAGGTAATTATGAAGGCAGACTGTGGCTCCAACTATTTTCTTTACCAAGTCCACCTTGCCATTTATAGGCCTACGAAATATTCGCCACTTAGCTGTCAGAATGCCAAAGGTATTTTCTATGCACCGCCTAGCTCTGGACAGCCTATAGTTGAAAATTCTTTGGCATTCTTGTAAGTTTCGTCCTGGGTAGGGCTTCATGAGCCATGGCTTCAGTGGGAAGATGTCATCACCCAGTAAAGAGTAGGGCAGTGTTTTACCTCCATGTAAAGAGTCGCTTGGTATGTTAAAAGCAGTCGGGCAATCTTCAAAAATTCTGGATATATCTGAACAAGCCAATATACTGGCATCATTTGTCGATCCAACACCTCCAATATCAATATGTGTAAAACAATATTTAGCATCACAAATGGCTAATAAAACAATAGAATGAAATCCCTTGTAGTTGTAATATGCTGAGCCAGCATTCTTTGGGCAGTCCATCATGATATGCTTGCCATCGATGGCACCAATGCAGTTTGGAAAATGCCATTCATTCTCGAACTCATTCGCGATTTTCACCCAGTCATTCTTGGTTGTAGGAGCAACGACATATTCCCCTTGGAGTGCAGTCCAAATCGCCTCGCACGTTTCTCTGATGATACCTGATACAGTTGACCGTCCAACTCGAAATAGGAATGACTGTGTCTGCTGAGAATCTCCAGTTGCTAAGAACCTCAGTGTTATCATCAGCCTTTCAGCTGCAGAAATTGATTGTCTTGAACGACATGGCTTCTTGGTCAGAGTGGGCCAACATGTGTCAATAAATGCGCGAAACGCTCTGGAGACATCCTGAGAAACCTAAAAAGACAACAGAAGTCTATTAAAACAAAACCCACTGATTTCAGATCATTAAATAGACATTATTTAAGCCTAAATAACAGTTCATGTCCAGTTGTTTACCTGAAGAAGTACTCATATTAAACAATTTATTGAGAAAAGTGTCGTTCCTGAGAGCTCCCTGTATATTCCATATATGGTCAATATATTCCATATTTGGAAAGCAGTACGGATCGTCGAATACTAGAACACGTTCAGGAAGTGTAGCGAGCCGGCAGAAGAGAGGCAGATACAACGTAGGCTACAGGAAGTGCGATAACAAAAATTCGATAGCGAAATTTGAAAAGGATGAGCGTATGCCTCACTAGCAACTAATCACTCTGAACGACAACAATTGTTTGATATGTCGCGATCGTGAAGCTGAAGTTCTCGAGCCAGCGTATGAAAAGCACCTAACTCCTCTCTCTTTTGGAAAATATGTCGCACCCAGAGCCTACGTAAACGTTTCGGTTCAACAGCCCTTGTTCTCCTGCGTCGTAATGTTATCAAAAGCAGTAAATAACAAGCAATAAGCTGTTCTCTTCGATTTTCTGCCGCCATTTTGTGTCAATATGGCGCGAAAATACATCTCGGGTCCAGGAATGGCCGTGTGAAATTGAACTCACATGCGATCAGGTGCGATCATATGTGAACAGCGAATCGCTCGAATCGTCTCGATCGCTTGCACATTTTTTAACGCGATTCGGGCGATCGGAGCGATTCGGGCGATCGGGGCGATTATATGTGAACCAGCCTTTAGACTGAGATTGACTCCTACCCGAGTATGGAGGAAACTACACACGACAGCCTGAATGCAGTAATAGCAGCTGTACAGCTGCAAGAAGTGGTTGAGACCAATTGGTTAACACCACTAATGGACAATTACAATCTTCTAAATTTGGACGTCAAAGCCGTCACCACCAGAAACCTGAAACAACTCCAAAGAAGCGACATCGCTCAGGCGCAACGACAAGACGGGACCATTGGGAGATTATTCAGTGGCGGAAACTCTCACTAGATAGATCAGGATGGGATATTTAGATGGAACAGTGGCCAGCGGAGTCAAATTGTGTCACCAAAGAAGTTCCACCGACTAGTGATTAGGCATGTCCCGATTGCGCTGGGCACTTTTTGAGCACTTTTTCGATCTTGGAGCACTATTTTCCAATTTGAGCTCCGTTGAGCACTTTTTCGCAATTTGGGCAATATTTGAGCACTTTTTTCGGGTTTGAGGCAAGTTTCTAGAAAACATTTTGTCTTTTTGAACACTTTTCAGCAAATCTGTTATTTCGTGATCGTGAAATTGAATAATTAGTAATGCCGAAAGACTGTTGTCATGGAAATGCACGTGCGCTTGTCCTTTTAAGCATGGGAACAGTAGATTCTGATTGGCTCATGCATGGCGGTAGTTACACGAGTCTGAAACTGCTAGACGGAGACTGTGAAGTGACATTTGCTGAGAACGTTAGCCTGCGTCTCTTGCGTTCGATGGTAAAGCAATTATGATGTCGTGCTTCAAACTCCTAATAAAGCTTTGTTTGTTGTTCTATTTATTTCAACATTTCTTAACATGAAAGGTTAATTTGGTCATTAAAACTAGGCATATTTATGAAAAGCTTAAATTTAATTGTTCAGAATTGAAAGCACTATTTTTAAAAAATTGAGCACTATTTTGAAATTTTGAGCACATTTTTGCTATTTTTAGCACATTTTGAGCACTTTTTTGGCCTTTTTTCGGGCACTTTTCTTGAATTTTTCCAGCGCAATCGGGACAGGCCTACTAGTGATGAAAGAACTACATGAAGAAATGGGTCACTTAGGAAGCGATTGAGTCCTTAGTCGTTCTAGAGAACTGTACAAGTCCGCAAATGATCCCGGCCCGCAAATGATCCCAGGCCCGCAAATGATCCCTAAAATGGACCCCAAATGATCCCGCGCCGCAAATGCTCCCCAATGGGGACTGCAAATGATCCCGAGAAAAAACATGAAATTGCATGGATTTTTTGCCACTGGATAGTGGATCTGTACAGGTCCGCAAATGATCCCAAAAATGGACCGCAAGTGATCACGGCTCGCAAATGATCCCCATTGGGGATCACATATCATACCGCGAAAAATGAGAAATGGCATGGAATCTGGTCGTTGGATTCAATGTTTTAGAAATCAAAATATTCGCATCAAAGTTAGTTTTCTTTTTCATACGAACGGTACCTTCTATGGTGGCTCGTAAGGACCAATTTCTTTTATTTTTCAAATCCTGGGTTAATTAATTAATTTTTAGATGTTTTTTTGTTAATAATCCTTAGTTTTTATAGTTTTTCTTAATTGGAAGTATACTGACTCAAAGTTATAATTAAAGAAATTAAAGTTAAGAATAAATAACACGTAGTATGGTGGCTTGTTTGGCCCATTTTCTTTCAGTTCAAACACAAAACAGTTTTTTTGGGAAAAAAGAAAATTATTTGCTTTGGAAAAGGATTATTGAGTTCCTCAGTAATCCAGAGTAATCGACCGTTCTTATTACCAGAAACCGGTTAGCCATTTTTTAATCATCGGGGCAATTATTCTGACTCAAGTTTGTTTTCATTTCCAGATATCTCATCCTGCTTGTCAGTATCTCCTATTTACAACACACAAGGAAACAATTTCAAAGCAATAGCAAAAGTAATAACAAGCGTAACAGCCAGGAGCGAGCATAATCGCGCCTTCTTCACGAGTGTCAATTACAGACACTGCGAAGGCTGTCAAGATTGGACATGTCGCTGACGGGGGTCGATAGCGTGACGTCATGCAGGTTCCCTGCCGGAGCCAATGGTTAAAAATCATTACATCATTATTAAAATCTGTTCTTCATTTTTCTTTCATTCATACTTTAGATCCACTATCCAGCGACAAAAATCCATGCCATTCCATGTTTTTTCACGGGATCATTTGCGGGCTTCCCGAGTTGGGGATCATTTACGGAGCGGGATCGTTTGAGGTCCATTTTGGGGAACATTTACACTTTTACCTCTTTCTAAAACATTCCAATGTAAAGTAATAGTCTTCTGAACCATTTTCATTAGGTTATGCTATAATACTTTGACAAATCTACAAGCCGGATTGATATTATGACTGAAAATTTGGCGGGAAAAAAGTCGATATATGCACGTGTTCAGCTATTTCTCACACGGCTCACGCTAAATCATTGAGTAGCGCTAATCAATACTTTGCAGATTTTTGACGGCAATTGTGTAGACTACTGAAACATGATTTTAATGTTGAAATAAACTACCGCACTTTTGAGAAAGAGCACCTTAAAAATGACTCCCTTCTGGTGATTTTCGTGATAAGCTAAAAATAAAATACCGAATTTTATCCGAATATATAAAAACACGATTTTCGCCTACTCGAGTTTTTCTAACGTGAACATGCTATTTAAATGGTAGATAATGCACACAAAATGTAACAAAGTCGTTAGTTGTGCGTAGCGACAGCCTTTCAAAGTTAGCCCAGATTTTACTGTTTTTTCGGCCTGTCTAGGCCAAAAATGGAGGGGATGGTCAATCTCAGAAACGAAAAGCTGAGTGGAACTTTAAATACCACCGTTCGTAATCTTATCAGGTACCTACTAAGTGCTGAAAAAATTAAGGGAATCGGCCGACCCCCATCTTTCGGTTCTGCCCGGTTTTCTCAGACAATGATTCTTAAGATAACTCCGAACAGACGCGGAAGGTTTGAGAGAACGTGCTAGGAATGCTGCATATTGAAGTAAGTGCGGTGGGTGTATCGGTACCGGACTATAGCCCATGTAGTAACAGAATCGCAAGTATAAAGTATCGCGGTGGGTCTTATATGTTGCCTTAGTAGACTCTGCAAACACGTGTTGTCGAAACTAAAAATAAAATACTTCTGAATGTTGATTCATATCTCAAAGGATATCTACCAAGCTCTGCTCTACATGCATTATTGACTGATGTTCTGCTGGTTCCTACTAATACTGAACTTGCAAAATTGTGTATGCACTCATCTATCGGGTCATTTTCGTTAGATCTTTTGCTATCGGTCCCCCAGATTTCGCTTCCATAGAGCAAGATTATTGTTTTTATCAAAGTGTCGAAGAGTTCGATTGTCAGTTTAATATCAGATCTAAAGTGCGATCCCATTTCTTTTTTAAGTTTAAACGTTGCCTTCAGTGCTGATTTTTTTAGTTCTTGTTTTGCCACATTAAAGTTGCCGAATGCGCTGAAAGTGAGTCCGAGGTATTTGTACATTCGCACATTTTCTAATTGGTCAGTTTTATAATAAAAACAATGATTGTTTATTCGTTTACCGTTATTATTAAAAACGATAGCTCAGTAAATTGTTTAGTGTCGCATTGTAAATCATGTAAACGGATCAATCATAGCCTGCAATGTAGTCGTTTCTAGTGGTTTCAGTTCCCCGCTTTCGTGGACGTTTTCCGTTTCTAGTGACTATCTACCCTCCCTTGGGTATCTTAAATATAGGGTGAAACAGGGGGGAGGGGTGGTGGTTCCCAAATATCGTGATTTGTTCACTTGACAGTTGACACAGTCAACAAACCACGAGCATTTCCACCATAAAAGAAATGCCTTTTATAAGTGACCAAGTTACACTGCTGTTGTTCAAAGAGATTTGTGAATGTTGCACAAATCCCGGCACAAATGGTTGACGCGGCAAACCACAGAGGTGGGTGTGATTGGAATTATTCTGAACCTCGAGAGAGACCAGTTCTGTCACAAGACGAGATACAAAATGGTGTACATTTCGAACAAGAGGTGAACGTGAAGCTTCGACAGGACAGTTTATGGTCATGGTTTGTTTGCTTTTGTGCTTCTTTCTCTTTGGCTTTGGCACTCGGAGTCACTTTTAGCTATGGAGTTCTCTTTCCAGTCCTCATGGGTTATTTCAAAGAGAGCAGGGAAAAAACAGGTAAACTCCGTAAAGTTTCCTTTTAAAAAGTGAAACTGAAAGTCAACAGTGATAATTTCGTCGTGATCGCTAGCGGTGAATCCGTTGTTCGAAGCAAGGGTACTTTTATCCATATCCTAGCGCTAAATCTGTAATTGTAGTCGATTTGAAATAACTGCGGGTAGCGATGACACACGGGTGTTTTGCCTTTTGTTGGTAAATAGCGAGGATCGTCGAGTGCGTGGACGGCAAAATTGAATTTTTGCCTTCGCGCGGCTCGCCGAATTTACCAACAAAAGATCTGGAACCCAGGGTAGGGACCGAGCGGAAATTGCGGCTATCTTCTCAGGTTAGTCATAAAAGGGAGTTTGAAAGAAATATATTTTTAAGTGGGCAGGAGGTCAGGGGATTGAGTATGGAATTATGCTGAGTGCTGAATTTATCCCGGGGGGGGGGGGGGGGGGGGGGGGGGGGGTGGGACTCCCCATAAAAATAGACGGGGGTGCTCGACGTGAGAAATGAAATTCACCCCTAAAAGATAGCAATATGGGCGTGGCTCACGAAAATTTTACCCCTAAAAGATAGCACTCCAAAAGACAAGAAAATGGCATTAATTGGAAATAAGAGACAAAGCTCTGCCCCATAACCTCGTCTTTAATATTCGGATGGATCAAACTCTATATCGAAGCCGTAAATACCGATTCAACTTGTGGGGTCTCATGCTCGAGGATCCAGCGCTATTTTTTCTCGGCCACAAAAAGTTTTGTTTTCGGAGACCCCTAAAAGATAGCAGACCTTTGGAAGACCCCTAAGAGATAGCGGGGAATTTATGCTAAATTTAATTTAATTTATGCTGAATTTATGCTGAATTTAATATTCTCCCAATCATGATCCCCACCATAAGGCCATCCCAATAAAATCATTACAGAATAAAATCATTACAGACCAGATGGCAGCAGGACATTGCAACTATTATGTCAAAGTAAAAAACAAACTGTGTCCGGAGGCACGATTTATCACTAGGGGGCCTTATGGGGGCATGTATCTCAGCCAACGAAAGGGGGGGCCGCTGCCCCCTCGGCCCCTCCCCTAAATCTGCCCCTGAGGACTGTAACTTATGCAGTTCTTAAAGTGCCACTATGACAAAATTCAATCATTTGGTTTTCTACATTTTTTTTAACTACACCTCTTTTCCAGAAAAAGTAGTTGAGGAATACATGAAAATGTTTACGTGAGTCTTTAATCCGACTTGGTTCCAGACATTTTTTTACCGACCATGCAACCAACCGCACCATCTCAAACCAGAGGGCCATGGGCCACTTTTTAAACAAGGTATTAAATACACTTGGGGTAAAGTTTAAAATTAGACAAGTTGCATGGTCTTTGGTTACCATGTTTATTGGGCCTTTTCAAAGATTCCTGCCAAGTGGCAGTCATTTTGGAACAGTTGTTTTTAATTAAATGAGCAATAATTAGTAAATGTCTAATGATGTAATAATATTGAATGCCTTTGAATGATTTTCTCTCTGCACAGCTTGGCTTGGCTCACTAGCAATGTCTTTCACCTTTCTCTTTGGACCTGTCTGTGGAGTTATGATACAGAGGTTTGGCTGCCGTATCACTTGCATCATTGGTGGTGTGAGCTGTTCTGCTGGATTGCTCCTGAGCTCTCTTCCTAAAACCATGTTCTACCTGTTTGGAACATACAGTTTACTGCATGGCTTTGGCTGTAGCTGTATTTTCACATCCACTTTGATTATATCTACAATTTACTTCAACAGGCATCGCTCTTTGGCAACAGGAATTGTCACAGCAGGACAAAGTACATACCATTAATACTTTATATTTTAAAAGCTAGCTTGTACAGATGTAATTCATTTGAGTATATTAATAATTATTAGATACTCGATCTGTCCTGAAAATAAGGCCATTTATTAGTAACCAAATATAATTACATGATTAGATAATTTTATACACATGTATAAATATATATTTCAAGTTGGGTCCAAGATATGGTATTTGGGTATATATGTGTGCCACCCCAAGGGCTATGGTTTTTCAGTTATTTTAGTCTCAATTTAGTCTAAGGAATAAAAAATAATGGGCCTTTTGCTGAAATACAATCACCTGGTTGTACTGGATGGCAAAATAATCTGACTTTATTTATTTAAAGACACATGTAAGAGATTGGTTAAGTAGTATTTATTTAGCCAGACCTGTTTGTAAATGCTATGTTCCACCTCCAATCGATTGTCAAACTTATAAAACAGCGTTTTTGAAGTTTGTTTGCCATCCAGTAAAGCCTGACGTCCAGTGAAGTTGCATGTTCTTGGGATGCTCGTCCTAGTTTATATTATAACACTGGGTTGCCACAGGTCAGAAAAGTCAGGATTATTTAAGAACAGTCAAAGTCAGGAAAAAAGTCAGGATTATTTAAGAACAGTCAAAGTCAGGATTATTTAAGAACAGTCAAAGTCAGGAAAAAAGTCAGGATTATTTAAGAACAGTCAAAGTCAGGAAAAAGTCAGGATTATTTAAGAACAGTCAAAGTCAGGAAAAAAGTCAGGATTATTTAAGAACAGTCAAAGTCAGGAAAAAAGTCAGGGAATTTTGCTCAAGATGCATGGTCAGGAAAACTTGCATTTTACATACACACATACATGTATATAGTTTATTCAAACTAGGTGCAAGAAAAAAGTATTCAGAAATACAGATACGCCGATTCAAAATCAACAATGATCTATGAACTAATTAATTACGGGGGAAAACAACACCCTGAAGGAAACCAAGAGGTTAGCCCTTTAATGAACGATTCCCTAACAAAAATTAAATCACTGACAAAAAAGAAGCAATTGGTACGTAAAATAATCACAAGGCTAAATAGAGAAGATATAGAATATATCCTATAGTTAAAATATTAAGTGCTTAAACAAAGCTGAAGTGTCTGTTATTAAGTATTCAAAAAAGATTTAAGTCTTGCCCTAAATCATTTATAACTTCCTGCTTCAACTATTGTGCCAGGTAAGTTATTCCACTCGCTGATAGTTCTAAAAAAAAAAAAAGGATTTGTAACAGTTACAGATTTAACGCAGATTTAACGCATAGCTTATAGCTGTGGGTTCAGTGCTCTATCTATAGTGTGCTTTGGTGCCAGTTCAAAAAGTCAGTAAAATCTAATTTGTTGATATAATATAAAAGACTGTCTTATAGCATTCAATTAAAAGAGAGATGCCAATTAACCCAATATGTTGCATATCGATCGTTCCTCATAGCTCATTTACCATTTTTTCTGTTTTAGTGCGAGTCTGGAGGCTCTCCTTTGCACTTTCACTAGGTCAGTAATGTCTTTAAGTAGGGACACCAGACTGGTATGACATACATTTACTCCAGCATTGGCCTAACAAGAGTTTTGTATAGCATCGATCGAGAACACTGATTGGTTTGCTACTGTCCAACTGTGCGCTTAATGGTTCCCAAACTTTGTTAGCTTTGTTAGCAGTGGCACATTCATGTTTGCTACATGAAAGGTCACACGATATAATGACTCCTTGCGAGTTAAGTGAGTAACTTGGGGTAGACTTGCCCAAGTAACTTGGGTTAGATTTTCATTAGAATTTTATATTAAGTCGGGGGAATTTGTCATTGGTCAGGGAAAAGTAGAATTTTGAAGATACTGTTGAAAGACAGGGAAAATACTCAGTTTGGCAAGTCAATGAGTCCATTCACAAAATTGTAAAATATTCAGATGGCCACAATACCGGAGCTGATATTTCTTTGAGTGTTTGGTCAGGGAAAGTTGAATGATGGAAACAGGGTATTTTGAAGTCTGGCCTCTACGGTGGCCCACAAGTGCAAAACAAAACTCTTTTGTCTGAAATCAAAACACTTTTTCAGAAAACAATAATTTCTCGTTCAAAGCAAAACTCTTTTCCAGAAACTCAAACACTTTTATCCAAAACAAAATATTTTCTTTGAAAACAAAAACATTTTTAGAAAACAAAACATTTTTTTCAAAAACGAAAACTATTTGATTCAAAACAAATTTTTTTCTCACGAAACAAAACGTTTTTAGAAAACAAAAATCTCTTTTTAAAACATGATCACTTTTATCCAAAACAAATCATTATTTTAAAAACACGATTTAATAATTATATGCATCTTTTTAATCAAACACAATTAATTTATTCGAAATATTTGTGAATCGAAATCTTTTTCTTTCAATACAAAACTTTCTTTTGGGCGAGTTCCCGGATCGAAAATCCGCGAGGGCATGGGGCCCATACATTGTGTTATTTTCAAAATGGCGGCTATGCTCAGTCTCATGCGGAGGTCATGTTTTGCGAACTCTGTGATTGCTTAATTAATTGAAGTAGAATTCCTCTTTTGTCCGCAGTGCGGAAAAGAACTTAATCGTGAGGAGGTGATTATTACACACTACTTCGAAAAAGGTTTCGAATATGGGAACATACTCACTTTTTTGGACAAGTTTTACGGGATTACCATGAGTCTGAGAGGTTAGGGTTAGGTTAGGTTAGAGTAAGTAAGTAAGTAAGTAAGTAAGTAAAACTTTATTTATACACGCTTGCCCCGTCAACTATTAGATAAAAAGCTGGTTTCCACAAGGGGCGTGTGGTTACAAATTCATAAAAATTTAAACTATTAATTTAAAAGTTATACTGAAACTACATTAATACTAACGACTAATAATAATAACTACTATACATTAATAATAACTACTCTAATTTATTACTATAAAAACCTTTACTAAATAGAATCATGTAAAAGTGTGAGCATTAATTCTGCTAGTAAAGATAGATAGGGAGTCAGATTTTTGAATGGCTTCAGGAAGCGAATTCCATAATTTACCTCCGCTATATGAGAAGCTTTTCTTGAGATATTCCGTTTTTGGTAGTGGTAACTGCAGTGAGGCAGAGGAGCCCCTGAGGTTATATTGAGTTGTATTCTTCTTACTCAGAATGGATGAGTACGTACTGTTTCTATCAACCGCCAGAGGAAGTGTCTTACCCCACTGTGGTTTTAACACTCGTGTCTCTGCATCAAAATTTAAAACTCCAATCAGTACGAATTGTCACATCCATTTCAGGCCGTTTAGGTTTCTTCGAACTTGATGGCTTAAAAAAATTATGCCTGTTTGACTCCTTGCGAGCTTTGAAAGCAGCTAGTGACATCGTTGGTGTTGCTGAAATTTCTTTCCCGAGTTTCTTTTCCGAAGCGAAGTCAAGCGATATGGGTAGTTGTAGCTTTTCGCCACATTTGGTGCAAAATTTTACAGTCAAACTGATCCTCGTGCTTGCTACCACAAGCACCACAGTATCTAACACTACTAGTACTGGCAGCCATTTTTCCAATCGAAAAATGGAGGAAACGGCACGTAAGCCCCGCCCCATCAGCCCTCGCGGATTTTCGATCCGGGAACTCGCCCAAAAGAAAGTTTTGTATTGAAAGAAAAAGATTTCGATTCACAAATATTTCGAATAAATTAATTGTGTTTGATTAAAAAGATGCATATAATTATTAAATCGTGTTTTTAAAAATAATGATTTGTTTTGGATAAAAGTGATCATGTTTTAAAAAGAGATTTTTGTTTTCTAAAAACGTTTTGTTTCGTGAGAAAATATTTTGTTTTGAATCAAATAGTTTTCGTTTTTGAAAAAATGTTTTGTTTTCTAAAAATGTTTTTTGTTTTCAAAGAAAATATTTTGTTTTGGATAAAAGTGTTTGAGTTTCTGGAAAAGAGTTTTGCTTTGAACGAGAAATTATTGTTTTCTGAAAAGTGTTTTGATTTCAGACAAAAGAGTTTTGTTTTGCACTTGTGGGCCACCGTAGGCCTCTGTATCAACCCCCTTTATTGTTTAGAAATATTCTATACATAATTACCACCACTCCTTCCCATGCCCAAAGGTTTTTTCACCACCTCCCGGTTAAGCTCTGGTCTGTTGAGCGGGAGGTTACGGGTTCAAACCCCAGCCGGACCAACACTCGGGGTCTTAAAATAACCGAGTAGAAGGTGCTGCTTTAACTAATACAGTAAACGGTTAGACCTTCACATCTTCTCATGCAGATAAGGACGATAAATCGTTGGACCTCGGAAACCTCCATAGAAGGGCTTTAAGCATGTTGAGGTTGTCCGTCCACCCATAGTTAATAGAGTGGAATGGTTATGAAACCCGGCAGACTTCAAAGGGGCTAACAAACGCGCTGCGATTTATGTTGGAAGGGGGCAAGACAAAAGATTTTGCAGGGTCATAGCTCATTAGCGTCCCCTAAGCGACTGAACTCACACGTTTCTATTGGCTGATTGATTAACACATTGGAATTTCTATTGTGTTTTGTGCAGGGTCGCGGTTGAAAAAAGCTAACAAAGACATATAACAAAGAAGGTCGCTGGCTTTCATAACCATTCCACTCTATTAACTATGGTCCACCCATGTTCGAGTGGTAAAACAATAAATGAAAAATATGACTTTTTTTCCAATTTTCTACCCATGCAGGTGCTGGGGTGTTAATATTTGGGCCTGTCTTACAAGCTTTGCTGGATGCTTTTGGTTGGCGTACAACATTTCAAGTGGCTGGTGGTACATTGGCACTTGTGTGCTTCCTTGCAATCACCTTCAGTGAAAATGTAGACAAATCTAGCCCTGAAAGAGTCGTGTCCAATCCCCATATTCGTGCCTTAGATGTACCATTGTACAAGAATATGGTATTCGTTGTCATAACTGTGTCCTCCAGTATCTGCATGTTTGGAGAATATGTTCCTCAAATTCATATAGTAAGTATATATGTATGTATGTATGTAACCGTATTGGCCACAGGGAGCCCAAATTGTATTTTTAGGTTTGGAATTAAGATACTCCTCTTATTAAAATACTTTGAAGGATGCAAACTAGCTTGAATTTTTTAGATCAAACAGTATGAAAGGGTATGTAGGATTTTTTATTGGCCTTTAAAGCAGCTACATGTATGCCAACTCCAAAAGAAAAACTTTTTCTAGCAGCTGGCCAGCGCATGGGGGAGTATGCTTTCCAGCTATATATAGTAACCGGAGAACATTTGAGACAATGTTGGTAAAGGATATCAATGATTCGAGTGGAAGAGAAGTACTGCTTTTAAGACAAACTTTAGAGCTTTAGAGCAAACTCGTCTAGCCCTATATGGTTATTTCAGGTAGCTAGTACCAGATTTCCAGAATTTTTCTTTCTTTCTTATGTTCACTTATGTAAATTTGCTATTTCATGGTACAAATAAAGCGTTGTTGTTGAGCAACTTGAAATCGGTTCACTGTACGTAACTGAAATCAGGTTTCTACAGAATAAGCTTTTGTAATCTACTTTAATCGTTGCCATCCTCTATAGAGGTTTTGCACCATCACGTGATGGCAGCCATGTTGGTGGCAGGAACAATAGACGGTGCCATGTTGGATGGCAGCAACAATTGAATGTTATTACTTTGAGATTTAATGTTTCACATGATGATTAAACAAATTTCATTGTTCCTGACACCAACATGGCTGCCATCACGTGATGGTGCAAATCCTCTATTGAAAATGTTTGAAAAGCATATACCACATCTACGTGGTATTTATCTTCCATCGGCTCAGGGTGTTATTATTGTTATTATTGTTATTATAATTAATTGTATTTTTGCTGTAAAGAAACTTGAAGGTTCAATCCGATTTACGTATAGCCCCTTCAATACCCTGGTACGTATAGCCTCTTCAATACCCTGATACGTATAGCCCCTTCAATTACCCTGGTACGTATAGCCCCTTCAATACCCTGGTACGTATAGCCCCTTCAATACCCTGGTACGTATAGCCCCTTCAATACCCTGGTACGTATAGCCCCTTCAATACCCTGGTACGTATAGCCCCTTCAATACCCTGGTACGTATAGCCCCTTCAATACCCTGGTACGTATAGCCCCTTCAATACCCTGGTACGTATAGCCCCTTCAATACCCTGGTACGTATAGCCCCTTCAATACCCTGGTACGTATAGCCCCTTCAATACCCTGGTACGTATAGCCCCTTCAATACCCTGGTACGTATAGCCCCTTCAATACCCTGGTACGTATAGCCCCTTCAATACCCTGGTACGTATAGCCCCTTCAATACCCTGGTTCGAGAGGTTTTCTCTAATTTTTAAGCGACGGTTCAAGTCGCGAAGCGGCACCAGCAAGCTATGAAGCAGGGAGAAGGAAGAGAAAACGTCTGGTAAAAGTGATCAGTGGACTGGTGTGCCGCGCCAATAGATTTAAACAAGGGTCAGAATCTGACTCTCGTTCCTGATTGGAGGAATTTTTAATTGGATAAACAAGAAAACTGATTGGTTCCACCATATGATAACTCCTCGATGATTGGTCAATAGTGTAATTACTGAAGTAACATTTTTGTAGCTGTCAACCAGAGGTTTTCTCTTCCTTCTCGCTGTTGCAGCTAATCCCGGCTTAACCGTCGCCGCTTAAAATTCAGAGGAAACCTCTGGAAACAGGGTACCCCTTCAAAGGATTGTTCATAATAATTAGCAGAGTTTAAATTGCTAATAACTCTATAATTGCTTTTTTTTAGGAATGGTCTGTAAAATTATTCAAAACCTATCGGCATCGTTTTAATAAGCGAATGCGCATGATTTTCAAGCCGGTTCTCCCAACATCCCAAGTGCATGCTTTATTTCGCCAGTATACACATTGAAATGTGGTCTATTGCTTTTATGATATAACTACGACACAACGCAAGCAGGCGTGCCGATTTCCATGTGTTTACCGGCACAATAGACCATGGATTTTTTGAGTCTATAGGCCATTCAGAGCCCTCATACTATATGGGTTATATTATAAATCAATAATATACCATAGTTAGCACATTAAAGTACATTTTGTACTCAAAATAAATAACAAGGTGACAATTTATGGTGAGCCCCTCCTCTTTTCACGTCGCTGCAACTCGAAATTTGAAATTCAAATTGAAGAGCAGATAAGAACCTAGCGAGCATATCAGTCGATCCTGATCTCCTGTTAGAATGCTAAATTTCTAAGGCTTAAAATTATAAACAAGCCAAAAAAATGATCAGAGGGAAGGTAGTTGTTCATTAAAGCGCCACTACGACGAAATTCGACCATTTCTTTTGCCACTTTTTTGTCTTCCAAAAGGACACGAAGTGGCAGAAATATACAAATCAGTGGAAAATATTGCAAAAGGACCAAATTAAACTATGAATTTTGCGGAGAGTTCACCGTCAAAATCATGTCCGCCATTACTCAAGTATGTTCCAAATAGTTCACGATTTTCGTCCAGCGGTTTGCTGTCGTGACGTCATTTTCTTCACACGTCGCTCTTTTAAAGGCATAGTTCTATACTAAACTTCGTTCTTTTCTTTCCTTTGTGGCAAAAAATAGTAAAACATTGTACTTTACTTATAAATCCACGCGAAGGTTTGTGTGAAAAGTTGCCTCACATATTGTTGAGTTGAGAAAATGACGTCACTTCCGCTGAAAATTAGTTCTGTACATACTCTGTCATACTCCCGTCGTTAATTATACTGCTAGAAAATTGCAAAACTTACCGACGTTTTATCTTCTCATTAGTTAATAAGCTGTTTATTAAGAAAGGTTTTCCTTAGAACTGATCTAATTACCGAATTAACAAGCGCCGTTAGCTCAATTGAAATAGAACAAAGCACGCGAGTCGGTAACACTCCTTTATTCGGCAAAGTTATTTCAAAATAGATGGATGGATCGACGCCAGCATTACGGGTTATAAAGATCTTACATACCACGATAATTACGACAACTTCATTATGGTTTTCATGCATGTAAAAATCATCAGGCTATTTGGCAGTTGTTTCCAAATATGAGTTCCACTCGCTACAAGCTAAAGTATTTTTTAAAACTTCCCACCGTTTTAGATCTTAATTAGTTCATTAGCTTGTTTATTCAGGAAGTTTTCACGCGAGTCGGTAACACTTCTTTATTCGATAAAGTCTTTTCAAAGTAGGCGGATTTACGGGTTATCAAAACCTTTAAGTGTCCACAATAATTACATCATCTACATGTTGGCTTCAGGCAAGAAATACTAACAACTAATCATTCGAAGATTGACAAAGATTGTAGGTGGATTGCAGAATCCCTTGTCGAGTTTCTTGTTGCACTGCTCGCGCGAATGAAAATTGCAGCGTTTCGTTTACCGTAACGAATTTTGTCGAAGAAAAGTGAAGCGTGAATTTTAAAATAAAATTGAATTACATGCACAATACTGATAGCTTTTTGCCGTACTATTCTCCACGTCCAATGCATTACAGTAATACTAAGAAGGAAAACATGTATTCATAACCTTTTAAAAGTTGGAGGGGAGGGGGGGGGGGGGGGGGGGGGGGCAAATCGCTAGAGGGGGGAGAGGAAGGGGGGGCGAATTCACTAGCGAATTCACCGGGGGCGAAATCGCTGGTACACCGGAACTTCCTGTTAAAGTGTTATTTGCTTTAAAATTTCAAGCGGTTCAATGCAATTAATTGTTTCATGTACGACATGTTCCAGATCAGCTACAGCCAAAGTCTTGGAATATCCGCTGATGATGGCTCCAAACTGTACATTTTGTTTGGTTTGGGCTCCTCCATATCCCGAATTGGAACAGGTCTAATCTGTGACAACAAGCGGGTAAATCCTCGTTGGTTATATCAGGCCACGGAGTACTGTATAGGAATTGCCATCGTACTCAGTCCACTAGCCAAGGCCTATTCGAATATAGCTGCCTATTTCTTCTTCTATGGCTTCTTTGAAGGAGTCTATGTGACCACACTGAACATCCACCTGTTGAACTGCGCTGTGCCTAATATGAGACCTCTTGCGTTTGGTGTGTGCGTTGCTTGTAATTCTCTCTTCACGGCATCGGGACCTCCAATAGCAGGTAGGCTTGACTACAAGTGATTCTACACGCGACACTGATTTTTAACGACGATTTTTCGTGCAACATTGTTGCGCGAAAAGTTAACATAGTGTAACACGGCGCGCTGGACGCTTTTTAACGCAATCTTCGTGGTGGGCAACATGTTGCAAGTTATTGAATTACCTTCAAAAACCTGCAACATTGTTGCCGCAACAAGCCTAAAAACATGGCAGATAATAGAGTTTACGAATATAATGAAATGCTGAACGTAGTAAACAAATGCGAACAAGTGTCCCACGTAAATAGCGTTTTTTTTGCGAAGGTAATCCATCAATTTTGCAAAAAATCTCGCTCTAGAATAAACATTGAAAGACTAAACACTCTCATAGAGCGGTTTCCCAGTCACATGCTATAATGAGCCAGCCACGAAATGAGGTAATTTGTGATCTGTTTTACTTGAACTAATTACGAAGAAAAGTAAACGCAATCGTGGATACCTCGATCTGATAGAGTTGTAGTTGAAAACCAAAGTAATCGCAGAACCAATCGCGGGAGCAAGTAAAAACACAATGAGCCAATAGGCCCTTTGCAGGACCTGGTCACGTGACCATTTTAGCCTGTCAATCAAAATAAATTTGGCTCTAGAACAACGTGAATGCCAGAAATGGAAAGAGCAAGCCTGGGTTATCGAGAGCCCTCCAATGTCCCCCTCTGGTATTCTGTAGGTATTAACAAACACTCATGATTGTAAACTGCACATGTACAACATCACTATACTTTGCGCCACAATAGCAGTCCCTATCTCATCTACCTTGTGAAGCGCATTTGAATATACTTATAGAATCTGTACTATATATAGAGGATATTACACGGTGGTGCGAAGATATGAAGTTTATCCTCGAGAGTCGAAAACATTTCACGAGAGAGAGCAGCGAACGAGTGAAAAGTTTTGGACTCGAGAGGATATTAAACTTCATATCTTCAAACCACCGTGTAATTTTCTTTTTATTATATGAACAATTAAACTGCTCTAAGAACTCTTATCTAGTCATTTTAGTTACTGTCAGTACAAACTTCTTCGTGAACTTTCCAAGCTGTTCTGGGGAGTTTCATCGGGTTTTCTTGTCTCGTTGCAGTTGAGAAAATCTGTAGAGAGTTTTAGATCGTATATTCATTGTGATACAGCTCATATAAGTTGTTTACATCTTCGCGATTCCTCTGTGATTTTCACGGACCAGCCGCCGTCTTTATAGTTCAAAAGGCGGCAAACGTGACGTCATCGATGTTTTCACTAGTGAGGATATGGAAAGTACGCCACTCAATACCCGGATGTAGTTTCGTATGCGTTATATAAGTGGTTTATTTCTCAGTAAAACACCATCGTCCATATAATAAAGATGAATATCTATAGTTTATGATCTAACTTTTCTCTTTTTTTTAACAGGGCTAATGGCAGACAAGTTTAATACCTATGCACCGTCTTTCTACATGGCCGGCAGCGTTATCATCTTGGGTGCGACGGTCGCATTCATGATTCCACTTTTATCTAAACAATCAAACGTCAAGCAAGGTGATGCCACTACTTTTGATACACAACTTTAAAGGAGCTGTGTCACGGCGAGTCTGTGTCACGGCGAGTCCTGTGTCACGGCGAGTCTGTTGTCACGGCGAGTCTGGTGTCACGGCGAGTCTGGTGTCACGGCGAGTCTGGTGTCACGGCGAGTCTGGTGTCACGGCGAGTCGGTGTCACGGCGAGTCGGTGTCACGGCGAGTCGGTGTCACGGCGAGTCGGTGTCACGGCGAGTCGGTGTCACGGCGAGTCGGTGTCACGGCGAGTCGGTGTCCCAGGCGGACACACGGCCACAGTGATTTTCAGCGTTTTTGATATGAACTAACGAACCTCGCGCACATGTGGGATGGTTGAAATCAATGCAAATATTCAAAATGATTAACAATCAGTGTATAGACATAGCCCTCAAGGAAAATATTGTATCTCATTTCAATCAAACATCGAGAGAGGAGACTTTCACCTTTTTATAGCCAGTTAACAGACACCATGGAACATTGTCGTCCATGGCATCAGATTGCTTATCCGTACATGCGCAACATCATGACATCACCCCTTTTAACCTGTCGTCCATCACACTGCTTATCAAAAGTAACTTTAGTTTTACAATGTATATCAATTTAGATGGGTTCACGTGGTCAGGAGCAGAATTGATAAGGTGATTATCTTGCTCTACATAGCCACTGTCTGAGGTATTCTTAGTAATTTTTAGTATTGTAAATAGATGTACTGTTAAATTATTCATAGTAGTAGTTTTTTTAAAGTAGATACACGAACCCATATTAAGCCTTGTGCTTTAATTATAATCGTGTTTAAATAAAGGCAATCTATCTATCTATCTAATAGCTGGTAAAACTTAGTGGCAATACCTCAATAACGAACGAAGAGAAAAAGTAGAACCTAAATGGCAAACTTAAGGGAAATCAGTCTAAAAAGTGGCTTCCAAAAAAAATCGAGAAACAAGGAGACTTGGCTGCGTCTTGGTAAATGTTAAGTAATGGTCCAAATAAGAACTGTAGTGTCTACGGCAAGGAATGTTAAAAGGTGTTAATTTTCTATTATTCTTTCTCGTAATTTCATTGGTTGATACTTATAAATTCAATAGAAACCCATCGAAATAATACATTATCGTTTGATATTTTTTTGTGGTTGAATTTATTTTTAATCGAACTAACTATGGTTTAATGTCGAAGAATATCGTATGTGGGGAAAGTTCTCAAATTTGCGATTTAAAAATCCTTTGTTTTCTCTACATCCGATTGGCTGGATGGTGGCTTCTCTGCGTTTTCACAGAAAAAAGATCCAATAGCATAACAAATACTTTATTTTCGAGATGTAGTTTGGACTGTAGATACCTCCTAAAGCACTTAAGGCGTATTCAAGCAAAATCGTATGTGGGGGAGGCTCATTGCCGCAGAACAATGAATTCTACTACAGTTCTTATCTGGACCATTACTTAAATGAGACTTTGATGAATAATTATTGAATATATTATTAGTGTAATTATGTAGATGCGTGTACTATTGGGATACCATATGCATGTATTATATTGTACAGAAGTTATAATATACAATATATCGTTATTGCAGGAGCCAACAACCAGGAGCATCCATCCCGCATACTAGGCCTATGTCACAGCGTTTTCACAAGTTAGGTTATTTTGGCAACGGTTTCCCACTATTCTTGGGTTGCAACCATTCCTTAGGGAATAAAATCACAAAAACGTAGCAGCCATGTTGGTTGGTATAGCAAGAGTAGCTAATGGGGCATCTTTTGTTCCGCCACTGGTGCAACCCACCAAATGGCGGGGAAAATATTCTAAAAATAGCCCAACTTATGAAAACGCCGTGACACCAATATAGGAGATATGGACGCTCCTGGTTATTAGCTGCTGCCCAGTTACTGCAAGTTTGCAACCAGTCCCCAGAGATTCTGGAACTAACACAAGAGAAGCTAACGAGAGATATTTTTTTACAGTCCACCAACATGGGGTTTTATCACGCGGTGGCCATGTTGAGTCCAAGGAGAATGAAAAGCTTTGTTTTCGTCCGGCTAACCTCGTTCTGAAACTGCACCGGTGTGAGGCTAAAGGGACATAACCTATTGTTTCTAACCATCATGGCCGCCGCGTGATCAAACCACATGGCGGCGATGACGTCATGCAAACCAATAATGTATTCTTATCATTGTAGTCAAACCACATGGCGGCGATGACGTCATGCAAACCAATAATGTATTCTTATCATTGTAGTCAAACCACATGGCGGCGATGACGTCATGCAAACCAATCATGTATTATTATCATTGTAGTCAAACCACATGGCGGCGATGACGTCATGCAAACCAATAATGTATTCTTATCATTGTAGTCAAACCACATGGCGGCGATGACGTCATGCAAACCAATAATGTATTCTTATCATTGTAGTGGTTGCTATTTGGCGCTCTTTGTATAACATGTTTAGTTATCTCATGATGAGCGTATTACATGTTTTCACGTGCGTGTTTTAACGTTTTACTCGTAAGCGTTACGGGATCTTACGGGAGACAATAAACTGTTGTACTCTATTGTTGTCAAGGTCTCGGATTGCGCCATATCTTGTACATAAAACATATGTAAAGTATATATTTTTAAAGAAAAAAACTTATGTACAAAAAATGCAACATTTTAATAAAACTTTATTTAATCAATGGAAAATCGTTCTTCTTATTCTATTTTACAAATAGAAGATATGTAGTTATATAGTATGTTCTATTACAAAATGCACGCTCCAGAGCTCAAAAGGCTGCAGATGCAGGAGCCGAACGCGAGTGCATTGAGCAGCTTTTTATTCACAAATACAGGCACGCGCTGACTGTACGATGAACGAAACATAATGAATATACTGCACGAAACTGAAGGCAGAATGCAGTATGGAGAAATGTTGAGTTCATCGTAGAGTCAGCATTGCCTGTATTTGTCAATAAAACAAACATAAAGTATAACTCTTAATATTTCATTTAAAGTGCATATAAGCCCTAGCCAGTTACCTTTGATATCGATTGCACATGAAATGAATAGTCCAACGGTAGAATATTTCTTGATTTGGGTGTTGCGTCTACGAGATATAAAGGTTTATATTTCCAATATGCTAATGATGTGATGTCATCACCGACATTTGTTTGCTGAATTTCTTTGTGCTTGTGAATTAAGCTATTTTCTATTTTCTATTTTTTTATTTGTAAAATCACTTTGATAAGCTTCAAATATAACTTAGATTTTAAAAATAGGTAATTTGTCTCTACCAGTATGCTTTTGTATAATAAGTGAAGTCGGTGATGACATCACATTACTAGCATATTGGAAATATAAATTTTATATCTCGTAGACGTAACACCCAAATCAATAAATATTCTACCGTTGGACTATCCACTATGGACTTTTCATGTCCGTGTGACCGTGGGAGATTTGGGTACGAGGTTAAGTCGTCTTATTTCTGGAGCAAATATCGAACAAGAAGTGACTACCTTTTTGACTACGATGTGACAGACAAAAGGGAAACGTATCTCACGGTACCAAACTTTCGGTCCGCCATGCAAATGGGAATACATGCAGATAATAACAATCTTATATGGGCCGCGTCAGGCAAAAAGGGCCCGGACGACATTCAAGTTAAATAATTTCTACAACGGTGTTCCTAATAACAGGTTGAAGATTGTATTGTACATGTATTCTTCACGAGAAGCGCTACATTTCATTCCTAACAATAAATGTAAGTTTCAAGAAATTGACAACAAAAATCAGGGGTGAAATTTACATGCTTTTGATGCAAGGGCCCGATTACAAATATGACAACATTAAAAAGGGAATCCTGTCAGAGGGGATGATTTTGATGTTTGCCATTCATTTACACCTACTGGCATTAAAGAGTAAAAAATAAATATGATGAACAAGATGATCACTTTTTGGCCAAAAATATTCTTTTCTGCAGTCATTGTACTCCCCGTAGCTCATAATATGATTTTAGCAATAGTACAAGTTACACCTTGAAACAACTGTCTGATGATAAGGAATCATTTGCGCCTGCTAAAATTGTGATCACACCCTCGTGTAAAAATATTGTAAATTTCGTCTTCGACTTCACTGGTCAATTTCATGAAATCAACACTACTTGTTAGTAGCACAATGTGGCGCTCGCGATGCATATTGTAATCGAACCACAAGTATGAAAAACATGGTACAATTTCAAAATACATTTACATATTATGTCGTCCGGGCCCTTTTTGCCTGACGCGGCCATGTGTTATGTAAAGGATCAAAACCAAGGGTGAGGTCTTTCATTGAAATTAAAGACCTCGGGCTGCGCCCTGCTGCGCCATCTTGGCATTTCAGTCGAAGAAACTTTTGGTTCTAGCAAAATAATAGCTACGAATGGTCCAACTTTTCTCGCGTTTCAAACCGGCTCCGTATGAAAAGTTTTGCGAAAAGTCACGCGCCAGAACGAGGTTAATTGATTGAAAATGGCGAAAAAAAGATACACGACCACAACAAAATTCTCGATTTCTCTTGCCTGTGAGACACAAGGAACCCAAAGGACACCAGATTAGGATGGCGTTCTCCTTCGTCGAACGCAAATATAGACCTGTCCTTGGTTTTGAATTCAGCCCCGCTCCCTTTGCTATTCAAATCAGGTCTTCCCATGAGGATCAAAACCTGCATAGAATAATGGAGTTATGCGTGCCTGGTTATTAAAGCAAGCTGATTATTATGGCACCGTACAGGGCTTTACTCCGCATACACTCGATCCTCGCTACATTAACTGTTTTGGACACACAACACTCTGATTCACGTCAGTGTTGATTTTTATGGAGGGAGTAAAACCGGAGCAAACCCGGAGAATAACATTTATAGGGAATCAATAACAAACCGGCCTAACGGCTCACATTACAACATTGCCCGAGCCGGGAATCGAAGCCGAGACACATCGCCCGAGCCGGGAATCGAAGCCGAGACACATCGCCCGAGCCGGGAATCGAAGCCGACCTCGAGACCGCAACAACAGGGTGAGAGGCGAGCTAGTGGTTTACCCGGCACCTGACTGCACCAACCTGCATCGACCTGCACTTGACCGCCACAGTGCTGATAAGCCTGATGAGAGCGTGTCGTGATTAGGGCGTGCCCTGCTATCTGGCTCTGATCCAGATATGTCGTCATCAATATCCTTGCGTAGCCAAACATTAGGCGCATGCGCCTTTGATCACAGGTAACCCAAGCTCTGTAAGTGGCGTTATTTACTAACATTTGTATGGATTTTTTTTAGTCACTAATATTGAATAAAAAGCGACAATCATTACAGCATGTGTTTATTTGTCCATGGGCTGTCTCTAGTTGCAATTTCAGCGTTTTTCGGCAAGTTTTGACCCCAGCAGTTCTGCTAACTGTACACAGTTAGTTAGTAAATAAAGCTACTTACAGAGCATGGGTTACCTGTGCTTTGATGAGCCCAAGCGCGCGCGTCCCGCCAGTTTCCCGGCCAAACGGTTAAGTTTTCTGATTAGCAAATTTCCTCTGGTTTTCCGTGGTGTGGACTCTTATTTACCACGATTTACGTCATCACATGGTCAAAATTTTGACCATGTGATGACGTTAATCGTGGTAAATAAGAGTCCACACCACGGAAAACCAGAGGAAATTTGTTTTTTACAACAATATTAGAAAACGTACAAGGAAGTTTCGTTACAAAGCGTGACAGCTTTGAAAGAGCCAGCGTTGTCTATAACTTTCTCGCGTCAGCACCGTTGTCTGGACTCTCATTTACCACCGTACTTCAACCAATCAGATCGCGAGATTACCGGCAGTTGTGGTAAAAAGTCATATTCAATGCGAATTTACTAAGGGAAGAATTCGAAAATTGTTTGCTATAAAGTAAGCCATCGGAAAACTGTATTGAGGAACTATAATAGCGTTCTTAATTCGCGCTATCTCGGTACTTTTTTCCAACAATCCCACAATGTCGGTTGATAATAACTTAAGTTGGATCCCACATACAGTAGAACTGAAAAAGAGTTATGCTAATAAATTAGTGCTACTGAAAAGATCTAGATTTCTGCCAAAACATGTACTAGAGAAACTCTATTTCTCAGTTATACTACCTTCGGTGAACTATGGCATGGTGTTGTGGGGGAGTTGTTATAATTCGGATAATATTACATCACTTGAGAAGCTTCATAGTAGAGCCGCAAAAATTATATACAATCTCCCCAGAGACACATCTTCCGCAGATGCTCTGCAGTTTGCCAGTTGGTATTCACTCAGTATTTATCATAAGCTTGTATTGTTTAAAACAATGCACAAGGCATTCCACGCTAGGTTACCAGATTTTTTATGCGATCAAATATTAGTTAAGAGGACTAGCCGTTATAATCTAAGAGTAGCGGATTCCCTTGAAATACCGCGTTTTAATACTAAGTTCCTTCAACATTCAGTTCAGTATAGTGGATCAGTTTTATGGAATAGTGTTATTTCTAGTGATCAGTCAATAGTATATGCAGGACATAAGGATCTAGAGTGTCGTTTAAATAAATTAGCGGTGTTTGAGCCGTTCAAGTTTAACACAACATCCGTGCCTCTTCTCAGTACTAGATTTAAGAGTGATAACTTCATTTATTTGTGAGTCCACTCATTAACAGATCAGAGGCCTAGTATGAATGTATTGTACTTTAGAAAAAAAAAATAGCAGCTCTGTAGTACTCTTAGCATCATTATTTATTAGTAAGTTCAATTTAGTAATTTGAAGTTTATTTACTTATTACAGTTATTACATTGGTAAGTGGGTTCTTAGTAATTTTTAGTATTGTAAATAGATGTACCGGTTATATTATTCTTAGTAGTAGACACACGACCCCATAAGCCTAATGTGCTTTAATCATAATCGTGTTTAAATAAAGGCAATCTATCTATCTATCTATCTATCTATCTAATGTCTGAATCTCAATCCCGATACATATATTTCTGTTGTAAGATTTTCGATAGTCCTCAGCGACCTTCGGCGGCTTTGGGCAACACAATTTATCACTTTCACTACTTCCACCACATCGTGTACCAAGGGGCATTCTTAGACATTTTTGCATCATGGTAAGCGTAATTTAAGTGTCAGGTGCATGATCATAGTGCGCCAGAGGTGCATACATCTAGGGGATTCAGGGGATCCCGGGGATTAGGGAATATTTAAGCTGATTTTAACACCGGCGGCCGGAACGCCATTTTTACTAGATAGTACAGCTTGATGAAGAGTTGTGATAAATCAAGTACCATCAACATCCGACCTGGAATGGACTTCCTGGCAAGCCGTTTTTAGTGACCGATCGTTCGTTACGTCACAGATAGATAGATAGATAGATAGATAGATAGATAGATAGTTTTTATTTGGAGTCGTATACATCTGTACATAGACATTTATCCAAATAAATGTGCACTTCACTGGGCTACAAGTGTTTGGGGTCTTTCAGAATTATAAGAGTCGAGGCAGAATCGATCAGAGTTCTTTGAGGCCATTGTCTCTATACATAAAGCATTCATATATGCCGATGAATTTTGCAACTGCAGCTGCTGTCCTATTGTTACGTTGGGGCTTAACATTATTTTTAGCCGACTTTCCTCGGAGCACTTTTCTATGTTTATCTGAAATTCATTTTGCATCGAAGCATGGAACGCATTTGGTAAATGGTTATATTTATTGCATTTTACGAGAAAATGAGCTTCATCCTCAATCTCCTTTCTATAGGCAAGCAGAATTTGCAAAGTCTTTCATCGACCTTTTTAAATGGCCTAGCACTTTTAAGTGTCTTCCTTTTTCAATTTCTAAATCATGATTGCTTATCCTAAGCTTTGTTAGAGCCGTTCTATGCTTCAAGCTTCTTATGCGTAGATAGTCTTCGAACTCGTAATTTACGGCTTTAAAATTTCTGTAGGTCCTTATCTTATTTCTCTGATTGGCATTTCTTCTTGTATCATTGTAAATATCACTGTGCCAATTTTGGAACTCTATCAGTGTCGCATAGCCTTTGCTTAAGTTTCTTGCAAATTATCGTCACATGGGGGTGTTTTTCTGAGGGGGGGGGGGGGGATGAAGGGTCGTAGTTTTTGCTCTAAAATAATTTGAAGGTTTGAGAAAGGTGTCTACAGCTAAGCATATAAGATGAAATCGGAATATTTAACTGCATGAGCAAATTAACCTCCTAATTTCAAGAACTTCAAAACAGCAAAAACACAGAAAAGCGAAGAAAATCGAGCACGCAGGTAGCTCACCATATTGATGAAATTGTAACCTGGCAATAGTTCGGATGTGTGGGACTGGTGCTTAATATTTTTTTCTCAAGGGGAGGCTAAACATTTCTATATCTCCGATGTGAGAGAGAGGTTGGTTTGAAAAAAAATTAGGGGACGGGGTGATGCAAATTTTATAGATCTTGTTTCTGAAAAACATTCCCCCCACCCTCTTCCCCCGCGACGTAATAAACGATCGGCGAGTGTGGATATTGTCCCCTAACCAAGGTTGTCCCCCGACAGCATTTTTATCCGAACACTCATTTTGTTCGGCAGACTGTATCCTCTCCAGAGCCTCCGTTCTTATCGGCCAGCGGAACGTATCGGCCAGTATCATCAGGCCAAACAGCGGTCAAACGTCTGCGCATGTGTCAAAAGTCTTGCAACAACAACCTATTCCAAAACAATGTTCAGGCACACAGCGGTCAAACGCCAGAATGACCGTAATACGCACGCGCAGAGGGCGGCCGCGCAAATTTTAACTTAAAACATCTTACAGTGAACTTCTACCTCCAAAAGTTAAGAAAAATACGTGAAAGTTAAGCTTTTTATTTTCAGAGTCGACGGGAAATTGAACAAACTTCAAACTGTGAGTTTACCATTTTTTTTCATAATTTACCAAAAAAGTTATCAAGGTTTGAAAACGCGTGTGTGAACAGTGATGGCCGCCGGCGCGCGGCTCGCTTTGAATAAATGTTGTTTGCTGCAAGACTTTTAACGCATGACGTTTTGACCTCTGTGTGGTATTCAGGATTCCTGTGGTACTTATTGGCGCTGAGGGGCTGGTCAGTTTTAGCCAAAATGGCGGCTAAACTTGAAGTTGTTGATGTTTGTCCTCGTCTTGTTCCACAAGATGCAGCTACTCGCAGGCATTATGATGGCTATATCTCAGTTGATGTAGGTTTATTATTATTTACACAAGTTTGTTATTCGTATTTCCTATTTCAGAGTTGAAATGATCTGTTTCTCATCATATCCTCAGAAGAAGAGCTTTCGCTTTGCCATTCATATCCCTAAAAATAATGTTCTCAAGGACGCGAGGTAAAGTGTATATTATTAGCTGTAACGTTGGACATAGTCTGATTAGGGAAGGTACATTGAATATGGATAGGGGGGAATGAAGATGTTGAAATTGAAACTTTAAAATTTTCAGCACCCCCTCCCCCTTGTATAAACTTCAGTCAAGAGCCCATAACCAAGAGCGTCCATATCTCTTATATAAAATGTAGATGCTACTGCGTTTTCACAAGTTCTGCTATCTTTAGATTCCCCCCGCCAATTAGTGGGTTACACCCGTAGCGGAACAAAAGATGCCTCATTAGCTTCTTTTGTTATACCAACAACACATCTGCTACGCTTTTGTGATTTTATTCCCTTAGGAATAATTGCAACCCAATAATAGCAGGAAACCATTCTAAAAATAACCTAACTTGTGAAAACGCTGTAGCATAGAGGTAGTATGGGAGATTCTCGCTCTTGGTTAATTATGGACTCTTGCTTCAGTATTTTTTTGACCATCGCCCTACATACCCTAAAATAGTTTCAGACTCCCCTGAACATCTTCATACCCCGCTTTCCATATTAAATGTACCTTACCTTAGAGTAATATTAATGAAAGTCGCACTCCAAGACATGACGAATAATACTGGCTGTTTTGAGCGAGTCTGGGCATGCAATATTGGCTTGTGCATGCTCTGTGTCCCAAGTTGACGAATGACCTGGGCAGGCAAGCCAATTAATAAAGTGTTAAAAGTAGAAAAAGTCCCCTCCCCCCTCCCCTTGGTCACCGTACTTTGTGAACGTATACGGTAGTGCCTTGGGGAAGAGGGTCACAACCCTTGAATGTATATATTTATAGGGAATCAAGTACATGTAGAAACAGCTCCCAGGTTCAGAATCTTACCAAGATCTTGCCAAGATCTTCTCAAGATCTTGCCAAGATCTTACCAAGATCTTGCCAAGATCTTATTAAGATCTTATATAAAAACTTGCAAGATCCTGCCAAGTTTCTGCAAGATCTTGCAAGATCTTGCAAGATCTTAACAAAATCTTGCAAGTTTTTTTATCAGATCTTACCAAGATCTTGTAAGTTCTTAATAAGATATTCCAAAATCTTGGCAAGATCTTACAAGATTTTGATAAGATCTTACAAGATCTTGGGTAAGATCTTACATTAATATGTAAGATCTTGCCAAAATTTAGCAAGATCTTATTAAGAACTTACATGATCTTACAAGATCTTGATAAGATCTTACGTTATCTTATTAAGATCTTACAAGATCTTAACAAGATCTTGCAAGTTTTTTATCAGATCTTAACAAGATCTTGTAAGTTCTTAATAAGATATTCCAAAATCTTGGCAAGATCTTACAAGATTTTGATAAGATCTTACAAGATCTTGGGTAAGATCTTACATTATCATGTAAGATCTTGCCAAAATTTAGCAAGATCTTATTAAGAACTTACATGATCTTACAAGATCTTGATAAGATCTTACGTTATCTTATTAAGATCTTACAAGATCTTAACAAAATCTTGCAAGTTTTTTATCAGATCTTACCAAGATCTTGTAAGTTCTTAATAAGATATTCCAAAATCTTGGCAAGACCTTATAAGATTTTGATAAGATCTTACAAGATCTTGGGTAAGATCTTACATTATCATGTAAGATCTTGCCAAAATTTAGCAAGATCTTATTAAGAACTTACATGATCTTACAAGATCTTGATAAGATCTTACGTTATCTTATTAAGATCTTACAAGATCTTAACAAAATCTTGCAAGTTTTTTATCAGATCTTACCAAGATCTTGTAAGTTCTTAATAAGATATTCCAAAATCTTGGCAAGACCTTATAAGATTTTGATAAGATCTTACAAGATCTTGGGTAAGATCTTACTTTAATATGTAAGATCTTGCCAAAATTTAGCAAGATCTTATTAAGAACTTACATGATCTTACAAGATCTTGATAAGATCTTACAAGATCTTGTCAAGATCCTGTAAGATCTTGCAAAGATTTTGCAACTTACAAGATCTTACGAGATCTTGGTAACATCTTATAAAAAACGTGCAATATCTTGTTAAGATCTTGCAGAAACTTGGCATGATCTTGCAATATTACTAATATCTTGGCAAGATCTTTTTAAGCTAGACCTTAATTGTTAATTAACGTCTTGCAGCTGTAAGTCCTTAACAAGTTTTTAAAAAGATCTTGCAGGATTTAAATTAAATTTTGTGTTTAGAAAACAGGGGTGATTCCTTAAGAAATTGATGTAGTGTTCACTCATAATTTTCAAAATATTCTTTATTTAGATAATAACTCTGGTATTTTCAATTGTTACAATGTAGTTGTAATAACATCCCTGATTTTGTTACAGTAAAAGTCTAGCTATATGTACATGCAGTAATCAATGGAATAATAATAAACTATGTGCTAAGTGCAAAATAAATCAAAGGAATTAAAACTACATCGATTTACGTGTACATATAAGTATAAAGTACATGTATATATATGACATAAATTTGACTGGTAAACATTGTTGTTAAAATAAATAAAAAAGTATCATATCAGTGAACTACACCATTTTTTTCATACCCTGTATTATCTACATGTATACCGGTAATTAAGTTGCTTTTCTGCCACTATTTTTGTGCAATAACTGCTTTAATCTCAAGAGAACCGTAAATTTCTCATATGAATGGCATAATGAAAGTGTTACGAATATTAAACATACCAAAATAGCAATCATTTATTGCCATGCCAATTTTCAGGTATTAAATTAAAAGAACATTCAATGATGGAAGTAATTCAACATACATGTAGCAGCAGAAATGATTGCAGGCTCACAAGTTTCCTTATTAAGCTTAAAAAAAGTTAATCATTATATTGCCATAAAGAGAATGCCAATGTTGGCAAACAGGAACAAAACTAGTAATAGTGGTGTTCACCGTGTCCCTATGTGGTTGAATTATCACCAGATGCAGTTGCCAATGTATTTAACTTTTTGAATTTGTTGCAAATATCTCGACACTTTTGGTTGCAAGCATCAACTACTTGTTGATGGCACCTCTTCATCTTTTCTTTTCCATATTTCAACTCAAGGACCTCTGCAAAAGAAGAGGAAAGACAAATTAATTCACATACATTTATATCTTGAAAATAATTCACTTGTGTTTTGTGTATACAGTACAAAGTCATCACAGAATCATCAAATCGGTATATTATCAATTTACAGACACAGTCAATTAAGAAGGGTATTGAAGCATTTCAGTTGATTGAAAAGTTGCCATTCAAAGTTAATGTTAGCCTGAGAAAACAGCCGCCACGTCGCTAATCTCGAAAAGTTACCCACATGTCCACAAATCCGAACCAAAGCAACTGGCAGTATATAGTTTGTGCTCCGTTTTTCCTCGGCGAAAAGAACATTAATCAAAGTCAAGTCACATGAGTGCCGGTTTTATAAAATTGCAGATACAACAGTGGAAACATAAGTAACTGAAAATTCAAAGGCAAGGGAATTTGAACCACTTTTCCGTAGGCTAGTTTAAGCTCTCATGTAAACTCATATGAAACTTTTCAAACAGAATGGTTCTTCCAAGGTTTTCTCTCGACAGAGAGTGCATTGAACCTTAATTGCCATCTTGTAAAGTGTGGCATGCACAGAATTTACATAATTGGGTATTAATTTTCTGTCATCAGTATGGACTTTTTTCGGCTTGACTCTCAGACGTTTCTCTCGTGGGGAGGAAAGTGAGCATGCGACGAGAGGTGGCTGTTTTCTCAGGCTAAATACAATCTAGCTTGCACCAATTTTAATTAACAGCAACACAAAAATGCAAAAATAAGAAACATGAATTATGCTTAGTGACCTTGAAAAAAAAATCAACAAAAATGCAATCAAACCTACTATTTTTTAGGTGTCTTGCAGTACAAACATTTCTGTTATCCAGCAGGCATTAGCAAATGATTGTCATAATAAGAATTCTCTTAAAAATCTGTGTTTTCCAAATTTCCCTTTGATCATGGTATATGCAACCATTTGTCATAGACAGCAAGGCCATATCTGAAAATGTCTGCATGCACTTACCAAACAGGGTCGATATACGCTCTTGGTCTAGTACAGGCTTGCTGGACCGGCTGGTGGCAAACATTATTCCTGCACTCAACTCCTCTGCCTTAAACAGGATGCCAAGCAACTTCAAGGCACATTTCCCCGGTTCCTTCGCTGGTGCCTTGACTGTCATCAAATTGACACCATCATGCCACTGCAAGTGTTAAACAAGATTATTTTATGTTGGTTAATAATATTCTATTTCAAATTATTATGGCTGATTAAGTAAAATTACCATAATTTACTCTCCTAATCTTTTCATTCGCAAATATACTGTATTTTTCGAACATCGATCATGTAATAAATTTCCCATCTAGGAGCTACTTTGAAAAGTAATGAGAACAGTAATGAGAACCCTGCAGACAAGTTAAATGGATGTCAGACATCAATTTTTTTCTAGCTTGCTTTAGAGGAAAGAGAGAAATTCAAATCAAAACTAGTCTCAAAGGTCATGATCAAGCAAATTAAAAAGAGTTGGATTTAGGTAAACACATGTGCAATGTACCATAATTATAAACAAATTCCAACTTACAATTGCCTTGGTATCAACTTCTAATTCAGTGGCAGATGAAGTAGGGGAGGATTTAGCTGAGCTTGCAGGTGAAGTCTCAATGAATGATTTGTGAACAGTATCCTGTACAAAGAAGATTTATATATATATATAAATTTGTGGATGACAATTAAAGTTTGGACTAGAGTTCGAGTTCGAGGGTTACTGCAGAGCTGGAAATCAGTAATTAAAATGAATACACAGTCTTCAACTATGTAGGACAACAGTTTTAGTATGAATTAACCAAGAATAATGAAATATTATCCTGGTTAAATAATAAGCAATTATTGGACTCGGTTATTGCAAGATATCCTTTGGCATCGGCAAATAATTGATTGCTCGCCACTAACAAATCACGATATTTTGCGATAACCAAGTCCAATAATCGTTTTATCATTCACGGCATTGACATAGCAACTTTAGTCTTTTTTTTTTTCCCCACTGTTTTTACTAATTTCTATCAAACACGCCAAGTCATTTTCCGACAGCTCAGGAAAGCAAGCCATGTTGACAAATGCAATGTTACTGCGCATGATCAGCAGACCATATATTATTTGCAGCAAAACGGCTTTGCACTGTAATGTGCATGAGCAGACCGTTATTTGCAGTTATGCAGTTATATTATTTGCAGGTGAATCAACCAATCAGAATTAGGGATCAGGAGAGAGTCGAATGATAAACAGTAAATATTTGCAATGATGTGCAGAGGTAAATAATAAATGTACTTCCAAAGTCCATAAGATCACTGAAGGGGGAACAAGGTTTGATTATTAAAGGCTTCCCCATGTTAATGAATCAAATGTTTAATGTGATAAGAACTAAGCATATACAAATTTAAATAAAGTACAATAGTGATTTACATATGAAGAGGTCCATAAGAACTCAGCATTTTATAAGTGTCACTCCTGATCAATATAATATAATCAAATACTTATGCTGTTCCTGCGGGACCCCTCCATATGCTTATGGTAGTTATATGAACATACTTTTTGTACCTTATAACGACTACATGTAGGTGATGCAGTAATAATAGGTCTGCAGCTGGCCATCTGCTCTTTGAGGAATGCAACTTCCAAGGAGAATTCCTGAACTTTCTTTTCTAGCCTTTCTAGTCTTGCTTCAGTACCATTGACATTATTTGTTGGTAATACAGCTAGTGACTAAAGGAAAAAGAAGGTATATTTGTAACAAACTGATATGGTCCTTATAGGTTTTGAATTTTGCTTCCAAACTCTCGTATATATACAACAGTTATAGTGCAAATAAATAATACATTGTGTGGGCAGGAAGTAGTTAAACTATTGCGCCTTAAGTTGGAAAAAAATTAATAAATATGAGAGCCAAAATATGAGATCTTTTTCTCTCAACTCCATTTTGAGAATCTCAATTCAAGTCGATCAAGTCAGAATAGAAATAGCTAAAACTCCTGAAATTGCATTGTTATAGTGCCATTTTCAGTGTCTCGATCGAAGCTTTGCCATTTTTACACAATACATGTATGGCATAACTTTAAGAATTTAATTTGCTTGATTCTGCTTACATTTTCACAAACGGTACACAATTCATTGGTGCAACAGATGATGAGAAAAATCGTTCGATTAGATTTCAAGTAATGTACGTGGCTCAAAATGTCAGAAAAGTGGAGCTGACTGAGGTCACAATTATGTCATTAGGATATACATGTGTGATCAGATCAAACTTTTAATGTTATCTGTTGCACCAATAAATTGTGTACCATTTGTAAACATTTAATTGGGCAGATTATTATCAAACAAAAATCTTAAAAGTCATGACATTTTATTCAAAATTGCAAAGTCAGGGCGGTGTCAGATAGAGTTTCAATAGACACACCTTAATTAGGGTGCCATTTCCTCCAGCACCATTTTTTCACACAATCTCATGCATGCATGTTGTAATTATCAATTATGAGTTTTCCATATGTATAATTTATACCTTCTTTGACAGGTCTTTAAGGACTTTGATGTGTTTCTTCCTCTCAAGGTCGATTGTTTTCAGCTCGTCATCATCAGAAGCGAGATCTAAGGAGGAATATTTTTTTTTCGTGGAGGAAGCCATGGGTGTTTCATCTGAGTCTGAGTCAGATGTAACATCTTTCCTCTTACTTACTGGCTTCTTATTCTTTGGTTGCTCTATATCATTACAATGCAAAACACAAGAAATGTAGTTTGGTAAGTACAGTACATTGTATGTTAATTAATCTAGAAAAAGCATTCTAGTTCTTTGCACTTTGTCATCTTTCTAATTCTTTAAACAAGCATAAAAACTTCAATAATAAAAACCAATTTACTCGACATGGAGCCAAGAGATAGATGGAAATAAATATTCTAGGCCCAATGGTTGTTTTGTATTAATAAAATGAAAATGTAGATTTAAGCTCAATATGTAGAAAATAACCTGGACAATTAATTTAAAGTGGCCTGCATGTTGTGCTGCCTTGTTATAAGTGCTGTAAAGACTAGAGCATGATGAAAATAGGCATTTAAAAAACTATTTAATACTATATATTATAAAATAATTTAGATAGCGGTACGCGCGTTCTGGTTGGCTGATAGCCATGTTTTCATTAGCTTGTGCAAACATGAAAATGACGTCACACCATAAGACAAGCACCGTAAGTCATGCTTCTTTTATCAAAATAACTATTTTATAAAAGAAATGAAACAGAACTTCCGTCATACAAACTTCGTTAAGTGTGGGAGAATTCTCGAGCAGGTACAAACACTCGACCTGCAGTCTTGTGTTTGTTCTGCTCTCGAATTCTCCACACTTACCTCGATTTGCATGAGCCTGTGCAAACACGGAAAATCTGTTTCATTTCTTAAATATTGACAATAGTCCGGATCTATCTTACCAAGATCTTGCCAATAATTAATGTACAAACCCTTGGCAAGATCTTGTTGCAATCTTGGCAAGAACTTACCAAGATCTTGCCAAGAATTAGTACACAAACCCTTGGCAAGATCTTGTTGAAATCTTCCCAAGATCTTCCCAAGATCTTCCCAAGATCTTCTACATTTAAGTCTTGCCAAGATCTTGTTGCAATCTTGGCAAGAACTTACCAAGATCTTGCCAAGAATTAATACACAAACCCTTGGCAAGATCTTGTTGAAATCTTCCCAAGATCTTCCCAAGATCTTCCCAAGATCCTCTACATTGAAGTCTTGCCAAGATCTTGTTGCAATCTTGGCAAGAACTTACCAAGATCTTCCCAAGAATTAATACACAAACCCTTGGCAAGATCTTGTTGAAATCTTCCCAAGAACTTACCAAGATCTTCCCAAGATCTTCTACATTTAAGTCTTGCCAAGATCTTGTTGCAATCTTGGCAAGAACTTACCAAGATCTTGCCAATAATTAATACACAAACCCTTGGCAAGATCTTGTTGCAATCTTGTTGCAATCTTGTTGCAATCTTGGCAAGATCTTGCCAAGATTTAATGTACAAACCCTTGGCAAGATCTTGTTGCAATCTTGGCAAGATCTCACCAAGATCTTGCCAAGATTTAATGTACAAACCCTTGGCAAGATCTTGTTGCAATCTTGGCAAGATCTCACCAAGATCTTACCAAGATTTTCTACATTTAAGTCTTACCAAGATCTTGTTGCAATCTTGCCAAGATCATGCCAAGATCTTGCCAAGATTATGATCTTACTAAGATCTTACCAAGATCTTACAAGATCTTACAAGATCTTACAAGATCTTGTCAAGATTCTCAACCTGGGAGGAACTTAGTCTTAGGCCTTATGCTTCCTAGAGGGGGGTGGGGTGGCACAGTGGGGGGACCCTGGGCTGTAGGTGGGAATTGGGGACTTTGTGGGGATTTTGCAACAAATTCATACCCTTGGATTGGGGAAAATGTGGGGACTTTGCTTAGAGTAAAGATGTATACGAGGCACATTGCAAATTTATGGAACGAGTCATGCTTTCAATCAAAGATGGTTCCCTTCAGAGGTTTTGATATATGTATTTACATTAAACATGTGATATTTTGTTCATAAAATAGCCCACCTACTTGCCAGTATGTGTTGGCTGCTCCTTTCATTACATTTTATTTCAAAGACAGATTACTGCATGGGCTTGGAGTATAATTACTTTTTTATTAGAACATTGATAGTAGTCAGTTTAGTTGAACGGGTTAATCTCCTGTTGGAAGCTTGCCTTGCTCCACTAGTACTGGGGACTTTGATGAAAAAGTGTCCCACATGTGGGGAAATATAGGAGCTTTGCAATACAAAATTAGCAAAGTCCCCACATTTGCCTGCCCCCCTCTCTTAACCACAGGAAAGTTTTCTAAGACAAGTATGCATGCATCAATGTAATTTCTGAATACATGCCACCCTGGGGACACCACACTACCCACAGTGAGAATTAGCAGATTTACATGTACATCCTCAGGCATGCTTACAAAACCTTTAAAGTTTAAACAAATAAAGTGACGGAAACGAGTTTGTGACCCAGCCATGTAATATTATTATAGTCTCCTATTTGCACTCAGTTTGGCCCATTTTGCCAGGTTGAATATATATATATATATATATATTAATTATTATAATATTTATTTAAGTTTCAAAGTCATAAAAACCTAATTGTTGATTTTAAATATAACACAGGATTGATTGCAGTTGGAAGCTTAAACACTTACTGCGGGGATGTGAAAATGTGATCAGACAGGTACATGTCTACCAAAGTAGTTATAAATTATTATAAATTATTATTATTATTATAATAAATTATTAAGTTACTGTACAAATTATTAAACTACTGTTTTAAATCTGGGCCACTTAGACAATGAGAACCAATCACATTGCTGAACGAAAACAAAGCATTGATTTCCAACTTATAATTATTTGAGCAAATCAGTGTCAATTACAAGACACTAACATTTCAACTTTATACTTATGTACAGTTGACTATGTATATCTATAATTATATTTTCTTTGTTTAAGTGACTTTGACTTCAGAACTACATGTACATGTAGTCCACAAAATTGTCAAAGTCAAAGTCATTTAAACAAAGAAAATATAATTATAGATATACATAGTCAACTGTACATGTATATACTAGGATTTGAAAGTTGTGGGAATGTTTTATTTTTGTTTCGCAATGTGTTTACAGGGCTCGAAATAGTGACCTGCCGATCAATGGCCAAAAAGCAGGCCAATTTTTAGGAATGGCAGGTGAAAATATGCTCGAATGGAAATGATTCAAAACACTCAATGGCCTGCCAGGTCATATTTTATTTCTATTTTGAGCCCAGCTGGTTTAGTTCTCATTGTCTAAGTGGCCCAGTTGCAGTAATCATACTGGAATGGTCAAACCAATAGTTATTTTATTGATCTGGCCATTTACCTTGAGTTTCTGATTTGACAATTACTATGCCATATTTTAATTCATCTGGCAGAGATTAACTCAGAGTGTGGATCTGCCATCATTCCTAGTAGAACTGAAAAGTCTTGTGGTGAGTTCATGGAATGTACAATGTAGATGTTAAGGTACAAAATAATGTACATGTCATGTATATTAAAGTGCCTATGAAGTGAACAAATCAGCCCATTTTATATTTTATTTTATAAAATTTTAGTCTTCCCTTAGTCATTTTGTGCAATTAAAAATAAATTTGGAGAACGCAAACATACATTTTTGTCGTACTGAAGTCAGGTAATTTTTATGTTGTTACATGTATGACGTCAAGTGGTTTACACGTCTATATTTGTCTTCAGTTGGTAAATAATACAAAATACAGTGTTCTTTGTTTAATTCTCATTCTCATTCTGTATGTCTCACTTGAGGGGCCATATCATATTATTTCTCAACGAAGCCTTGCCATCACAGCCATATTTTTACTTTTGTGAACATAAATGTGCAAACCACTTGACATCACGCATGTAATTATCATATCATAAAAATTGTCATATGATTTTGACCATTACAGATATGCCTCATTTCAATGTGAAAACAAAATTTAATGACTATTCAAAGGGAAGACTAAAATTTAATCTAAAAGGGGGTTTGATAGGCACTTTAACATCATGCCCAGTATTCTAGAAACTACACCTGAAACTTATTAACAGGTACATGTATCTCTTAATTATTTTATTTAATACATGTATGTATCATTAATATGACTCATACATCCCTGTATGCATCCCTTTCAAAACCATAATATATGAAAGTCATGTGATGGAGGCTGTACATGTTTGATGTGAGTGGGTGAAAAAAAATGCCTCTTGATCTTATGCTTGTTGTTTTGCTGTTATTAATTAAAACAAACTATTAAGACATTAATTAGTTGTCATACATGTATGATAAAAAACTTATTGACTGAGTTACCGTCATTTGCATCTAAGCGTAAACATGTGAGGGGAAAACATGTTCTAATCGGTATCAAACGTAACCTGATTCATCATCAACCTTAAGAAGTTTGAAGGCATGCTAGTTATTTGACTCCTACCATATCCGCAAGATTCGATAATTCTCCAGCCAGCTCTGCAACTTGATTTCTGAAGTCCAGAAATAAAGGCACACCTGGTTTGAAGTTATGGCTGTATTTGTTTATCATAAATACAATTATAATGTATATCCTCACAACTGGAGCATAACTTGATATTTTAGGCATGAAAGTTTGTCTGGGGCACACCTTCAAATTTCGAAAGTTTGACCTCACATGTTCACGCTTAGATGCAAACGACGGTAAGTTGGGCCAAATACATGTAGGAAGATATATATTTGGCTCTTAATGGTCCGTACGTAATGACCTTGAGCCAAACATTTTCCCATCCGGCCCTCCCACTCAGTCAATATATTAAGTTCCTACATGTAAATGTACGTGTATTATTTATAATTATAGTAGAAACCAGAGTTCCCACTACTTTTGAAAAATAGGGGTCCTTGGGACCTCCAGGTTCATCTAACTGGGGGACCTTTTTGATTTTTAAGGGTGACGGCCCACATCCACAGCAAATTGCAACCAATTTACTTGGGTTATTTTGCATTTCATCTTGTTTTCGTCATATGTAAGCCACGTAAACTGTTCGAGCCATTTAAAACAAAATGTACGTTTCTTAGGCTGGGAAGTTTCATGTGAATCACCTTTTCTTTCCCGAAGTCCGAGCTGAATTTATAACTTTAAGTTTAAGAACTTCGTTCAACGTTTTCTGCATGTGCGAAGACATGGCAGCAAAACAAGATAGCGGATCTAGAAAATCTGCTGAGTTGCGTGCAAAGACTTCTGGGTAGGTCCTGTCCCAGTCTCCAGGCCTCCTGCGTCCCAGGGATGCACAGCACCAACAAAGTTGGGGGTCCTTTTTTATTTTTGTGCGTAAAATATGCATATCTGTGCGTTAATGGGAACCCTGAGAAACCAACTAGCAAATGAATCCAGCAGCCTGATTACACTGTCTCAGTGTTCAGCCCTGTTCTCTGAATTAACCTCCATCTCAGCTTAAGTGGTATTTCCCACTCCTAGGATGATCACGTTCCTCACACTTGATTTAGCTGGTGAAGTTTAATAATATTATATATTAAGCAATTCCATGTGCATAATACAGAACAGCATTCATTTGATAAATAAATTTTGTATTCAATATACACTCTGTATCAGGAAAGGCTTCTTCAGTGCAAACCAAATGAAGGGCAGATTGTAACACATCCAAAGTACTACACAGAGTTGATTGGGGAGCTGGAGACTATAAACTGGGACAAGTAAGATTTATTTCCTTCTGATCAGTGAACTACTGTAACCAGGGCCACTAATAGACAAAGAGAACTAAATAAATAAACATTGAAAAATGAAAATAAAGGATCCCACATTACAAATCCTAGCATATCCACATGATGTTCTTCATACATGTACATCCCCCCGGGGGGTGGGGGGTACTCCTGTTTGCGATGTATATCCCCCCGGGGGGTGGGGGGTACTCCTGTTTGCAATGTATATCCCCCCGGGGGGTGGGGGTACTCCTGTTTGCGATGTATATCCCCCCGGGGGGTGGGGGGTACTCCTGTTTGCGATGTATTATGTATGTGCCGTCAGGGTGGGTCAGGGTTTTGAGCTCAGTTTGGGCAGGTAGGGTCAGGGTTTTGACCTGATTTGGGCAGATCAGGGTCAGAGTTTAATTTGGGTTCAGGTGAACAATTTATTTCATAGGGCCTATTCGTTTTTATTTAAAGAAGGGACAATCTGTTTTTTTTTTCCCCAAAAGAGGGCAATCAGGGTTTTGGAGCTTGGATTTTGGGTCAAACAGGGTCAGGGTTTGAGCCTCTTGGCCTCACATACATACCCATTTTTCATGTAAGTACCCCCCCCCCCCCCCCCCCCCCCCCCCGCCCCCCCCCCCGCCCCCCCAGAGTACATCCATTACAACACAATGTGACAATTATTTACTGTGCGACTTTTGTTCTTCAGTGTGCTGTGTTTTGATCCTGTTTTGAGTTCTACAGATTCTAACATTAATTGTTTTTCTTTTCACAAGGTTAGTGTTTGTAGATCCATCCTTCACGGTGCTGAAACTTATGGCCAGGTAACAAGAAATTCAAAATTAGTTGCTACAATTGACCGATTTAGCTTGTATACATTACAATGTATCTGTTGTCCCAATTCAGATCATGTGACAGCTCTCCAGAGGATTCACTACTTCAATTGTTCTCAAATTAATTAGATAAATTTATACATTTCCGCTTGGGATACAGAAAAAAAACAAGAAAGCATTACTCAAGGGAAAAGCCAGATTTACATAATTTAAAGAAAAAAACAAGATCAAGGTATTCTAGCCAGTAATTAATGGATAACAGGTTCAATCTCAGTAAACGACTTATTTTATCGTTGGTTCTTATTTTATAACAGGGACAGCAAAAGACGAGAACACTTGCTCACTCTGCACCTGTCACCCCAGGTAAATTAAATTGCCTCTGGTACTGGTGCCTTAAAACAGATAAGATCTTTTCCTATAAATAACAAATTTACGGGAAGATCTATCAAGAAAACAAAGTAACTTACCGGACGATGGACTGCGAATTTTCTCGCCGGAAAACAAAAGTTTCGAGTGGCGGACACGTCTGCAGACTAATTATGTATTCAAAATCTTGAATTTGTATTGGTTGATAAAGAAAGGGCGCAAAATTTCCTGCATTTTGATTGGCCTTGATCTAGCCATGAAACACGGCACTCCTAACTTGGGAACGGCACTCCTAACTTGAGCACGGCACTCCTAACTTGGGCACGGCACTCCTAACTTGGGCACGGCACTCCTAACTTGGGCACGGCACTCCAATCAGCCTTTTCACATGGTCTCGGAACCCCATATTTTTTGCCGCGTACCAAAAATGTATGAGTGCAGTGCCTTAAATGCTTGTTATGTACACCGAGGTTAAGTTAGGGTCAATACGATAGGCAACTAGTTCCTGTAAAAACTAGCGTTGGTCTGCGTCGGCCGGGGAAGATAAACACTGGTATGTAATCAACTAAAGTCGATTGAGGTATGCTAACACTTTATAAACCGTTTCCCCACCCACAATTCCCTCTTTTGCTCTGACGAAGGGCTAGCGCTCGAAACGTCAGTTGCTACTCGCTTTCCACGGCGGTTAGCATACCTCAATCGACTTCAGTTGATTACCTACCAGTGTTTAAGTTAGGGTCAGTCTGTGCACTCTTCACGTCCGAAGGTTGCAAGCCTGACTGGTCGCGCACGCTCTTGATCAGCTAGTTAGAAGTTTTGATTAATCAACTAAAACAAGTTTTTGCATGTTATCGGTGTTGTTATATGTTTTTTATTTAGTTGTAATTATTCAAAAGGAAATGGAAGCACTTTGTCGATGTTTCAATAAAGTAACTTAATATAGAAACACCTGTGAAGTTTGGGAGAACTCAAAATATATGTAGCAGTGGAAACACTACTACTGTATAGTCCCTCAGGCTTGTGTTCCCACAGCTTAATTTCCAATCGTGTTTCTATAACTCTGTGGAAATACGGGAAATGTATGGCGAATTTCATCTATCTTCACCTCAGCGACATATCCGTTTACGGCAAAATAAAAAGCAAATACTCATGTGTACTCTCACTCCCTGCACCATACCTTTGAAGATAAACTGCAGTGTTCTGTCATATGGTTTTCTATGGAATACTGGCAAAATTTTAACTGGAAATTCATATTATTTTTGTATCCAACTCATCTAAAGGCTCGTTGTATACCAAATAATACAAATTTCTCGTGAAATATTCGCCCATATTCCATAGAAAACCATGAAATAACCAATAACTGTTTTATGGCTTGGTGAGCAGCCTCTGTGTTACTGTTACATGATGGAAGCTACATGTGCATAACAATCGACATGTAAGACCAAAGGAGGCCTCATTTATTATACAAAACGTGCTGGCAGATATAACAATTTTTTTTCTAAATGACCATGTTATTTGACGCTTATATCAGTGATTGTACCAAGTAGTTCGTATAAATTAGAAATAGTTTCATTCGCAAGGAGAAAGAAATAACCTTTTTTTTTGTTGGTCTACTATGACATCACATGATTAGCATATTGGAAATAGAAACCTCTATAACTCATAGACACAACACTCAAATAAAGAAATATTCTACAGTTCAACTATTCACTTGATGGAGAATTGATTTTTAATGTTAACAAATTTGGGCTAACTTTCAGCACATGGACAATTTTCTGATTCTGATTTTCTGATGTGGGTTGGAGGTTGTTTAAATGTTGTAATAAAGTTAGTAAGTCTGATTTTTGCTTGCTAAGCACATTAGCAATATACGCAGACGCAGTAAGACATTGATCATTAGCGGTGCTAATGTATCTCACACCTCTGAGTAGAACAAGTACCGCTAATCATAAATGCGGCACTGCGTCTGTGTATGTTGTTTGTATCGCTTGTATGAACCAGGCTTTATTATATCACCCACAGCATCCAACGGTGTCTCCTTCTTGTACAACAGATCTTCCTGGAAAATTTAGCTTCAGTTGGTCAACAGAGAACGTCGCGCCTTTACAACACTTGTATCGTCAGTATGAACAGGTACATTAGTATGCCTGGGTGATTGGGTACTATTTGAGTAACGAAAATCTGATGAGAATAAGTAAAAATTCGAAAATAGAAGAACTTACAAAATGTATATGTCGCCTCTCGGATTATTTATAGCTCAGTGGTTATGCGCTGGTCTGTTGTGCGGGAGATCGAGGGCTCAATCCCCGGCCGAAAAAACACTCGGGGTCCATTAAAATAACTGAATAGAAAAAGTAAAGTAAAGGTATTTATTTATATAGCGCAAATTCTATATAAATATATTCAAATGCTGCCGTGCAATTTACAATCATGAGTGATCGTTAGTACCTCAGAATACCAGGCTGTTGTGTTGGAAGACAGTCCTCTAGAAGGTATACTACCTAATCTGTGAAACAATCTCGTTCTTCAACTGCCAATGTTTAGACCCTCGCTTCTCGGATAAGGATGTACCAGCGTAGACCCCTCATGCAAGTTAGCTAGTCAGGCTTTCAATACTTTTTTGAGTTACAACTGATGTTAAATGTGGCTGCTTTACCTAAAGGGTCGTCTCAGCCTCCATTATTGATGCCATAGAAAATGGCCGCAAGCTAAAATTCAGTTACATAGTTTGAGCTCCTCAGATCCAGTGAGAATGATTTAAAGAAATACGTACCGTAATCAACAGATCCTGAATACGTACAGTAATCAACAGATCCTGAACACCTTAATTTGTTTAATTCAGAATTAGATTACAGGAAAGAAAACTTGTGAGGTATGCATCAAGGACACTGGGTGATAGGGCCCCTTAAACATAATAAAAATAAAGAAAACACATAATCTACAACATCTCTCAATTCTGATTGGCGGAGAGCTAGTTAGAGCATATATAGGACATAGCAAGCTTTGTATGTCTCTGGCAAATTTACTATCATTTCAGACACAAAAATTCTTCACGATTGGCATCTTGTCAACAAAGCGCGCACGTAACCGCCTAGCAGATAAAGTTTACGAATTCGTCTCGTTCAGTACTGAACACTACAAAAAAAAAATCACATGAATTTTCTCGTGTTTATATATGTATCACTGGAATAATGGGCACTCGTTTTAGAAGTTTTTAAATTACACTCGACTAACGGTTCGTGTAATTACGAAAACTTTCTAAATATCATTCGTGCCCATATTCCCGAATAACACTTGCATTCGTGAAATTTCCTATACTATTAGGCACTGACATGTCACCAGGACTTCTGGGATATGATGGACGAGATCGACCAGGGAACCTGGGTACTAGAGCCTGACCACCCAAGTCGCGCGTGTACTACACGAAGGATTGCCTTGGGTAAGTTTGATAATAGTCTGTTTTCATGTTACAATGGGTTACTCCCTAGGTGCTGTTAAAAAATAGACAAAAAGGTATGCCGATTGATGGGAAAGTAAGCACGGGTGTTATCAAGAATTCCCACCCGTCAAGTGCTCAAAATATCAGCTCCAACTTCATTACTGTTCTCATCCCGTGTGAAATGTTAAACCGGTTAAAAGCTTTTTTCACTACTTTTTTCAATAATGTCAAATGTAAAATCCTGTTTTAAATATCAGAGGTGCGAATAAACTGTATTGCATTGCATTGCATTGTAGATGTTACAGTTACCTCCAAACTCACCTCCCCTAAAATTGATTCTTCAAGGGGCACTGTCAATAATAATAATAATATAATAATAATATATAAATTTATAAAGCGCTAAAACTATAAATATTCTATAAAAGCGCTATCTATAAAATACAATCATAGTAGTCTGTATTATATATAAAAAAAAAAAAGACTGACTGACTAACTAAATAACTAAGTAAATATATAAATAAATATACATAGTGTTAAAAATTCTTAATGAAAAGCCTTGTTAAATAAGTATGGCTTGAGTCGGTTCTTAAATGAGTCGATGGAGGAGGAACGACATACATTGAGAGGAAGATTGTTCCTAAGGATTGTTCCCGCCTTTGCAAAGGCCCTATCACCCAGTGTCTTGCAGGTAGTCGAAGGATTAATGAGTAGCAGATGGTAATCATTGGATCTCACACTATTAGCGCCTCACAGGCCTTGGCTTCAGGAGCTTAATCGAATTAAAACAAAACTACAAATTAAAATAACACCCTGAGATAGAAGCGTAATACCATGTGAATGTCCCAATATGCTATTCATACTCTTTCGATAGAGGATGGCAAAGATTACTGACAGAAGTGGATTACAAAAACTTATTCTACAAACCTGAGTGCGATTACAGTAAACCGACGTCAAGTTGTTCTAAATTACTCTTTTAATATTGCTTTAAAATCATTATTTTTTATCCACTCAATCTTTGCCATCCTTCATCAAAAAAATTCTCATTTTTTCTCCAGTATACCTGGAAATGTGAGTAGTTATTTTGCATTTCATCATGAGAAAGATGATCATATTGTAACCCCTTTAAAGTTTAACCTATAAAGATGTATTACCTTACCCAACATAAAAACACTCTAAACCTTACCTGAGAACAACATGCAGACTTATACATGTAAAAGCTATTGGTAAAATATAAACCACACTCTACATACTAGGGAACAACTCATCCGTTCAGATTGATATCAATCCACTTCATCCTCGTCTCCTTCCAGAATGCAGGTTTCTTGGTGCAGACAATGGTAAGAAATATCATTAACTTTATTCTTTAGCCGAGGTATTTGAATTTTACTTCCAAGTTGTCTAAAGTAGATGCCTGCTTGTATGTTATATTAGCGCAGCCACTCAAATACTACTATCACCAGATTCAAAGGAATACGACGTTAAATTATAACTCACCGAGGGAAATATTGCACTCTCCTTGCATGTGGATATAGTGTACATTGTACTAACAACAACTTGATTTACTGTTTCTAATGTCCTGGCCAAAGGGACCCGCAAGTCGATGCAAGTAAATGCAAGTTTCTGACTTGCGTTGGACTTGCGTTTCGTTTCAGCTGGCCACCCACTTGCATTGACTTGCAGTGACTTCCATTCACTTTGGTCAAGCGCAAATTCGCACATAAGACCACTGCGCAATTTTCACCGTTTGGCCACCTAACGCAAGCTGACTGCAAGTCGAAAGTGGTAAACAAACACATGTATCAACGATTTTGCTAAATTTATGGGGGATTTTAACTAAACAGTATGGAAATGACTTTTTATGGCTAAATTTGCGCTAACTTGCGTGCCTCATTGGCCACCTAATTATCCGCAAGTGTGAGTGCAAGTTTTATTTTCAAAACTAGAAACTTGCGTTGACTTGTCCACTTGCGAGTCCGTTTGGCAAGGCTTAACTGTTTCTGCTTGTAAGTCCTCACGCGATGATTTCCTTTCAGAGTTAAGTGAGCTGAGACTAAAGCGCTGGCCAACTGGACTCGCAAATCAACGCAATCTGACTTGCGTTCAATTTGCGAATGATGGCCAAACGATCGCACGCAAGTTGACAAAGCTTCTAAAAACTCTTCATTTTGATGTTGTCTTGTGATTTTATTTGTTGTTCCGACCGGAAATTACTTTTGTACATTGTTGAAAAAGCGAATCTTGAACTTCAGAACATTTTTTATAACAAAAGCAGACTTGAGAACAACTTGCGTTGGTGGACTTGCGTTGACGAATTTGGCTCGATCAAAGTGAGCGCAAGTCAGTGCATATTAGCGAAAGTTGCTAGTGGTTGGCCAAACGGAATGCAAGTTAAAGTGCCTATAAATTAAGTAAACCCTTATTGCAATTTTTATAGCTACATGTATGAACCTCCGAAAAGTTTTGAGTACTTCTGTGAAGAAAGTTTTGGTTTACAGTAGTAAATTTGACCTTTCCTAGCCTGATTCATGGTCACGTAAGTAAAAGCATGGGTCGATTCCTTATGTAAGTATACGTCATCTTGACGTCATATAATTAATTCGACTTTGCAATAATTTGAAGAAATACTTAAAATGTTGACTAAAATGACTTTTTTCTTTAGTAACAACTCGCAAACTGTGTATATTCTCTATAAATCGACGTTGTTGTGATAGAAAGGCGCCATGGAGAATAATGCATTAATGAGATGACGTACGTCACTCAGGAATCAACCCAGGCTTTTACTTACGCGGTCATGGGTCAGGAAAGGTCAATTATACACGATTTCAAACAAGCGTAGAACATTGAGTATTTTCTGTGAGCCAACACTTTCTTCACAGAAGTATTCAAACTATTTCTAAGGTCAGTTCATAGCTACAAAACTTGCAAGAAGGGTTATAGGCACTTTAAAGACTTGCGTTGACTTGCAATTCCGCTTGGCAAGGGCTTAACGCAAAGGACGTCAAATTGTTAATCACTGCAAGAACTGAAGCTTTCGCTTTATTACCGTGTTCCTAAGGAGAGGAATCGCTCACTTAATTAATTCATGAAATGACCATATAAACTAACATAAATTAGCAGTGGTTTCAAAATATACAAATTTGACAGCAATTGAGCGACGGTGGTTGTTTAATGTAGTGGTTGCGACGTTTGCCTTACGAGTAGGCCGGAGCTATGCGGGAGCGGGATTCGAGTTCAAGAAAATCTCTCAAATGTTTTTTTACATCACCATTTTCTTGAGAACCCTAGCTCTAGGTGGTTAAGATCTTGTTTACTGACCGGTTAGGTTTTTTTTATTCTTCAGGGTAGGATTTTAGTTTATAAAATTATTGTCATTTCATGAATTAATTAAGTGAGCGATTCCTCTCCTTAGGAGCTCGTCTTTCAAACGCGTGCCACCTGAATTAATTCTGGACGGTACGCATCTGATTGACAGTCGGCTAAATCGAATTTTACAGACAATACTTGTAAACTTCAACGAACACGGTAATAATTGGGATGCAGCCAGTCGTTGGCACACTGCAGATTCTTTACATCATGTCATTATTTATATTATTTTATTTTTATTCATTAACTTGGTTTTGTTTCAATGCAGTTATCATACCACTACGGGAAACTCTAAATTCTAACGCCAACACTTGGTAAGAAAAGACTTGTTATGGTTTCTTAACTTCTGTCTGGAACACTGGAAATATCGAACCACTTTAATACGACTATGAAGAACTACATGACTATGTAAAAAGTTAGTTCTATTCCACAATTTTTTTAGAATGGCTAAACATGGTTCAAGATGGCTAACGATGGCTAGACATGGCGTACATGGTTTGGTTTAGAGCTATAAGTACTAATACTCCTAATACTCCCTAGGGACGCGTAGGCTACTTTTTCAGTTTTCGTGGAGAAGAATTATAATTGAAGATCAAGAATGAAAGTGAAGTCACTCTCCTTTGCACCACCGGAATGTGCCGCAATTTAAACAACAAAAATGGTATTTGCAACATCAAGTATCGGACAAACCTGAGAATCCTACAGTACTTAGAGAATCCGAACTGATTGTTGTCGATGAACTCGGCAAAATGTTGCACAAAGAGCGTTTATGTTACTGACAGTTTGACGCAAAGTTTAAACCACGAATGGAGTGTTTAAGAACTAGCAGGTTGCTGCAAAGTCAGGCGATCTAGAAGCTCATTTGAGGGCAGCAATCTTTACTATTAAGCTGCTTCACTTGCATGTCTTGAACGCCATAGCTTTACACTCGACTGTGATTTTGTGGTGCGATTTCGACAAGTCGCTTGAACCATGTTTATAAGCCATTCTAAAAAAATGAGGGAATAGAAGGGACTTGCTTAGTAGCAGTCTAGTAAAAAGTATGTAAAATGTGAGGATTTTACAGACTTTGTAAAATGTTTGCAAAATGTCTGTGAATGTACAAATTTACAGACATTTTAACAAATATAATTATTTATAGACTAGTAGTAATGTAGAGAAATGTTCTACTCTGTAAATGATGCTACTCCTGATTTGACAAATTTCATTCTTTTGACTGACAAGTGCGTTCCAGTTTTGTTCATCTCGTTATTATAGCAGGCGTTTAATACGTCTAACCGAGACGACTGAGTGTGACTTTGTATCGCACAGACTAAAGCCCACCGCACACGAGAGTTGTCAGCTTAACCAACGGGCACGAGATGTCATTTGCTAAGCTGATAGCTCTCATGTACGACGAATTTCGGCGAGTGTTTCGCCTCGATTGTACCGTGAGGAAAATATATATCGTGTTAGATATTTTTAGACTCTTGAGGCGAGAAACTCACCGTGTGCGCTGAAGAGAGCTAACAGCTTAGCTTGGCGTAATCTATTGACCAATGAAAACGCACAGCGCTCTCACGTGATTTCAAAATGGCGACGTCCAGCGAAGTCACATAGCTATAGGTACTTAACTAAGGGGATAGGTTAGTCAAATTCACCGTGTACGGTGAAACCGTGCTTGAGCTAACAGCTTAGCAAGCGACCTCTCGTGCCCGTTGGCTAAGCTGATAGCTCTCGTGTGTGGCGGGCTTAAGAAAGCCTTGTATGTCTCCCTTGTTCATGGTTTAACAATAGTCTCATAAGGCCTCTGAGACTTATGAAACTTAGCTTGCTTGTCGGCTCTTCTGTATTTTTTTTGGTCAAGTTTTAAACTCACCTTTAATAACTACACTAGACTACGAGCAGTCCCTCCTTTTCCCTCCACTGATAGTGAGTTTGCGAGCGGAGCGAAGAATATGGGACGCGTGCGAGCGGAGCGAAGAATATGGGACGCGTGCGAGCGGAGCGAAGAATATGGGACGCGTGCGAGCAGAGCGAAGAATATGGGACGCGTGCGAGGGGAATAACTCACTGTCAATGGAGGGAAAATTAGGGGACTGCTCGCTGTCTATAACTACACAGATTATCGGAACTTCTTTCTGACATGAAACTATGGACAAAACCTTTCGGACACTTTACTTGGCTTATTTCGGACGTTTTATGTGGGAAATTTTAGACGATAAACTGTCTATAGGAGTTAATTCAGTGACCCCAACCTTACATAATTAAAACATTTATTGATCATATCCTTGTCAAACACTGCAAAAGTCAACATGAATGCTAACAAGCCTAGCCAATGTACAGGAAGTGGACTTTAAAGAGTCAGTTGTTGTTTTTGAAGTCGACGAAAATGAAAATTCAAGGAAGATATCAATTAATTAATTTGTTCGACTCCAACTCGTTATTGTCGAGTTTTTTACTGGCGATGGAGAAATTTTGATAATAGCCCGATTTACACGACAAGCATTTTTGGTACGGCACTCCTAACTTGGGCACGGCACTCCTAACTTGGGCACGGCACCCCTAACTTGGGCACGGCACTCCTAACTTGGGCACGGCACTCCTAACTTGGGCACGGCACTCCTAACTTGGGCACGGCACTCCTAACTTGGGCACGGCACTCCTAACTTGGGCACGGCACTCCTAACTTGGGCACGGCACTCCTAACTTGGGCACGGCACTCCTAACTTGGGCACGGCACTCCTAACTTGGGCACGGCACTCCTAACTTGGGCACGGCACTCCTAACTTGGGCACGGCACTCCTACCTTGGGCACGGCACTCCTACCTTGGGCACGGCACTCCTACCTTGGGCACGGCACTCCTAACAGGCGGGCCAAGACTACCTTTTCACAGGGCCTCAGCACCCCTGTATTTTCGGGCATGCGTACCTAAAACATTTCTAGTTACACGACAAAAATAAGTGCACCGTGCAGAAAAAAGGCATGTGTATACCAATATTTAGGAGTGCCGTGGCTAAAGTGCTTCTCATGTGCACCGGGCTTATGATATCAATAATTTGAATATCTTCTTAATGTTTGGACGTTTCCTTTGTTGAGAATTTTAGGACATTTCATTTTGTCGTCGTCCGAATATTTTCGTTGTTATAACTCTCCTGGAATTCCACAGGAATCCTAACCTATCAGTTTTCACAAACCTGGAGAGCGTCCTTCGAATGAAATTCCCATCACCAGCTTCTACGAAAAAAGAGGTGGGTTCTAGTCTTTCTTTCATTTTTTTTATCACAATAGACCCTTTCAGTTTGCCTGTTTGTTGCCCCATTTCAGACCACGTGACTTTTCCCTTGAGTAATGCGTTTTTGTTTTTCTGTATCCCAAGAGGAAATGTACCAATTTCCATAATTGGAAAACATCTGATTCCTCTGGAGAGCTGTCACGTGGATGGAAATGGGGCAACAAATGGGCAAGCTGAAAGGCCGTTTGAATTATCAGTAAAACCTCCCGTGAGCGACCGCGACCACCCGGCCTTTGGGGGTTGAGAATTGGAACATTCCTTTGTTTTTAAGCTCTCGTAAGCGACTTTGTGCAACGTAAATACTGTATTGATTAACGTATATTGACCAACGCATGCACTGTAGATTCATGATATTCACGCTGTTATAATACAGTAGTACTGTATACTGTACGTGATATCAGTCACACCGTATACGTATTCTCATGGGCGTGGTGTGCATGTGCAAGCTCTCGTAAGCGACCTGATCGCTAACAAGAATGAATTCTCGTAATTGACCAGCTCTAGTTACAACCACCTTTTCCTGATTCCCAGTGTGGTCGCTTACGAGTGCTTCAACTGTATATTAAAAAGTGCACATGTGTTACTAAAATAATACTTACTTGAGGTAAAACGGCACTGCAGAGAATATCAGCACTCGTAGCTTGGTATTGGCACTAAACAAAAGAGTACCTGGCATAATATCTAAACGAAGTATATGTACGTGAAATAAATGGTTGGCAGACATGGTAGAGCGGTTTGCAATTGACTATAAAGTGACTGCTTAGGATTTGCATTTGCTTAGCTATTGCCTGTGAAAAATGTTTTGTAATTATATGAGCCCATGGGCTAGCTCTAAGTCAAAATTATCACGTTTTTATTCGGTCCGATTGCGAGTCGGTAATGTCAATGAATGAAATATTTGGTAAGCCTAGAATACCATTCAAAATATCATGTTTTCCCATAAAAGTTATTGTCAATGAGCTAACGAATTAAAGTACTTATCTTTTGTCGTAATTTGGTTGTTTCTGACTCCTTCATAAGCTTCGAATTTCAGTCGTTATGATGAGTGTTGCTTTCGAATTTGATTGGTTAGTTAGCCATGATGGCATTTACTTTTCTTTATGATTGGTTCAAGTAAAACCAATCACAAATTATTTCAGTTCGTGATTGTTTAATTGCGTTTTCCTTTCTCCCGTGACTGGCTTGGGTTTTGCCAGGTTTTACAAACTCAATCGAGAACCGCTAGTACAATGCGTGTCACAAAGGGGTTAGGGAAGGGAAGGTACTGCAACAGATGATGAAAGTCTTAAGCGTTTAATGCCTCGGCCATGGTTCGATCCCTGATAACCTGAGTTGAGTTTGTTGGTATCTCGTCCTTACTCCGAGGGTTTTTCTCCTGGTTCTCCGGTTTTTCACCTGGTTCTCCGGTTTTCCTCCTGGTTTTCCTCCTGGTTTTCCTCCTGGTTTTCCTCCTGGTTCTCCGGTTTTCCTCCTGGTTCTCCGATTTTCCTCCTTGTTCTTCAGTTTTCCTCCTGGTTCTCCAGTTTTCCTCTCTCCAAAAACCAACATGCTAAATTCCAATTCGATCTGTCGTTTAGCCGGGTCCGGACTTTGTTCAGCCCTATGGTTGTTTCAGGTTCCGTTAAAATGCAGTGTTTCTTTATGTAACTAAAAGTACGATGTGTTTGGTAATCTTAAAATTTAGAGCGGATTTCGTATGAGTGGGACAAACTACGGCATGTCCGTAGCCTTGCCGTAACCGTACTGTACTGTATCTCTGTAATTTGATTGGATCAGCAGGCCAAAAACAATAGGGAAACCATTTCAATGTCACGGCATGCCGTACAGTAGCCGTGCCAGTCATTGCCGTAGTTTGTCTCACTCGTACGAAATCTACTCTATCATATGACCTGTACTGCCTAACACACGCTTACCTTTCAAAACCATTTACAAGTCATGTGATGGGGGTGGTACGTCTTTGACGTCAGCGATGTCATAAAAAGCCATCCGGCCCTGCTTGATGTTTTGCTTGTTCAGTGTTTTGCCATTATTAAAACTAAGTGGTCATATGACATAATAACTGAGTTAATGAGTTAATGACTGAACAGGAACTTATTTGGCTCTCATCATTTTGTACGAGCTCGGTCAGTACGTCATGGCCTCGAGCCAAATATTTTCCCGTCCGGCCCTCCCACTCAGTCAATAAGTACCTATATTCTGTTTCTTCAGGACTTCAGTATGGAATGTGGTATTTGCTATGCTTATCGACTGAATGATATGATACCTGACAAGGCATGTGATGATCCTAGATGTGGCCAACCATTCCACAGAGATTGCCTGTATGAGGTTAGTAAAATTTGTGTACATATTTACAGTCTTGCAACAATGAATGTTTCCCGGACATTTTCCGAGTTTGACAACCATTGGTTTACTATAAATAGCTTTATAAAATAGTTTCGATAGTACGCGCGCTCTGATTGGCTGTAAGCCGTGTTTCTATAACTCTATAGAAACATAGACAGTTGAGCGCGCGCTTGAGCTAGTTGTGAGAATTTACGTTTTGGTTATCAAATTAAGCGAGCGTTTCCGTGCTTTTATTCGTTTATTTTATAAAGGAAATAGAAAACATTTTCCCCTTGTTTCTATAGAGTTATATAAACACTTGTGGAAGTTTGGAAGAACTCGAAATAGCTGTGGAAACACTCGCCCTTCGGGCTCGTGTTCCCACTGCCATTTCTCGTTCTCCCAAACTCCCACTCGTGTTTCCATAACTCTATAGAAACACGGGAAATGTTTTCTATTTCTTAAATAGTGCTAATGAAGCACATGCCATAGAGCAGATTTTGTATGAGTGGGACAAACTAAAGAACTGACTAAAGCGCGGTTACCGTACGGCATGCTGTAACGTTGAAATGGTTTCCCATTGTTTTTGTCCTGCTGATCCAATCAGATCACAGAGTTACAGTACAGCACGGTTACGGACATGCTGTAGTTTGTCCCACTCATACGAAATCTGCTCTAGTCTATCCACTGTACCAAACTTATTATTGCGGTTAGTATTACTGGAAACGTGATAGTGGGAAAACGATAATACTCATACATTTTTATATAGAGGGTAGCAGCCACCCCCCCCCCCCCCCCCCCCCTTTTTAAATCCTGGATCCGCCCGTGCAGATGTCATGATTACATGTACATGCATTATTATACTTAATTGCTACATTTATTATGCTTTATCAATGAAAGCAATTATACTATTATTTTTGTATTATTATTTTGTTTAGTGGTTAAGATCATTACCATCAAGCAGGCAGAGCTTTAACATGGTGTTTGGGGAATGCCCATACTGTAGTAAGGTAAGCAATACAAAGGAATGCAGTAGCATTAACATTAGTTTTAATGTCTTACAGTATATAATTTTGAGGTCTTTGGAAAGAGATAAATACCTTTTTTTTTTAATTTGAGATGTTACATTACTCTGAATTTCTAATGAGACCTGAAACAACCATAGGGCCGGCTGATCAAAGTCAGGCCACAGATTGAATTGGAATTTAGTTCGTTGGTTTTTATGGAGGTAAAATCAAGCATTTTTTTTACGTATCCTAGGAAAATTGTTTTTGACTTAAAGGGATACCCGAGTGAAAAACACATTGGGGCTCAAAAGAATCTTCAACATGTTCTTTGTTCAGAAAATGTATTAAAATTTGATCAAACGTTTTTAGTATTAAGAACGAGCACCTCAAAGTTGGCCCCACGAAGACATGGGCGCCGCCATCTTTGTTTGCATTTACGGAAGTGACGTCACTTCGTCCCACCAGCGTTCTCACTCTCTCACTTATTAGGTGTTTTTAGGATGATAAACGCCTTAACTGTACCTCACATACGTTGTAGTTCTTATACTTATTCAGAAGTCACTCGAGTCTTTTAAGCCATGTTGTTTTGCTGTTATTAAATGGCAGTTACGAGACCTTGTTGTTCGTCTGATAATTTCTCGCCTTCCCAATGCTTTTCTTCCTCCTCCCAGTCTTCTGAACTTTTCTCATAATGTCGTCTTCAACATAATTCCGGTTTCTGTAAGAATTCCTCTGCAATCTCGATGAAAATATATCCACTTTAATTCCGAGCGTGTGAAAATCATACAAAGACAAGTAGCCGCGATACGCTGGTGGGACGAAGTGACGTCACTTCCGTAAATGCAAACAAAGATGGCGGCGCCCATGTCTTCGTGGGGCCAACTTTGAGGTGCTCGTTCTTAATACTAAAAACGTTTGATCAAACTTTAATACATTTTCTGAACAAAGAACATGTTGAAGATTCTTTTGAGCCCCAATGTGTTTTTCACTCGGGTATCCCTTTAATGAGCAAATGTCATTTTGTCATGTATGTATCCTCATACACAGTGATGCCCAGATGACATCACAATGTTAAGAGAACTAAGAAATGTACCACAAGACGCAGTCCAGTAGCATAACTGATGTCCTTTTCATGTTGTGATGTCACATGTGTATCAATAAGAGAACAGTCTGGGATCATGTGTACTGTACGCAGTGCCGGCCGCAGGTTGGTTAAGGGTTGACCAACATATCCGCCAATGCATATATCCGCAGATACAATGTACGTAGGCCGACTGTCTGGTGCAGGTTGGTAGAGGGTTAGCCGACATGTCGGTCAACAGTCGGCCGTGACCATTTTTGCAGATATTTTTATCTGCCGGCTGATGGTGGGTCGGTGGTATGTTGGTAAGGTGTTGGCCATGTCGGTGGGGTATCGGTGAGATGTTAAGTTGATATTGAACTATTCTGCATACTGTTTTCATTCAAATAAACTGACTCAGTTGGAAATCTTTTGTCAAATATTGGGAGAGCCGGGGTTGTGCATATGGTAAGCCCTTCACCTCTCACAGCTGTGGCCAGGATTTGAACCCTGCCCGTTGACATGTGATTTGAGTTTGTTGGTATCTCACCCTTGCTATTCAGGTTTTTTTTCTGCAGTGGGTTCTCATGTTTTCTTCCTGGTTCCTCAAAAACCAATCCGGCTAAATTAGCTCCTGGTTAGGGAGACATGTACTCAACATAACAACAAAACAAGATGGATTTCTACTTTCGGAGCATCGCTAGTTTCACGATTTATTAATAAGCATCCAATTTGATTGTTACTTTGGGGATCGGTTAATATTAATAAAGTACATAATTTTATAGACGTTGACTGAAAATGGCATGGTCACCGATACCTCAGTCGACTGTCGGTAAACTATCGATAGAGTGTTGGTGATAAACTGGCCAACTGTTGATTGTGAATCGACCATGTGAATCGACCATGTCAGCCGACATACAGAATAGTCAAGTGTCATCCAAGCAGTGGTCAACATTCAATCAACTATTGGCCGACTGCCTAATGGCTGCCAGTCTGCTGATCTCGGCCAACCTTTGAAGACACGTCGGCCCGAGTGACGGCGAACATTGTGTACAGTATACATGATCTGAGAACAGATGCACAGCAAAATGACATCTATTTGTTTTATTCAATACTTAGCAAGCTTTCCCAACAAAATAGAGTGCAGTGTGACCTTGTGATGTCATCTGTACTCTAATAATGCATGGCTATCAACCAATCAGAGCATGCATTTCACCCTGTTTGTTGTATAAAACATATATCATTCAATGACATCAAAATTGGTTAATTTGTCTTTTTGCAGCCAATAACAGTGAAGATGGGCAATATGACAAGGTAGTGTTATTTGACTGTGTAAATAGAAGAACATGACATCAGGATGGCTTTTTTACGGACTTAACCCAAGTTAATATGGACTCTTATGGTTCAGAATCTATATTCTATACATCGTTGATGTATTAGGGCCATTTGATTTTGTCCATGCAGGATTGCGAGCTGGATAACCTGTATGTCCAGTACACACCAACTGAGAAGGGTCGTCATAACGGTTTGACGACCTGTCTAAGAAATAGTCAGGTTGTCAGCTCGTGATAAGGGTACAGGAAATATTTTTTTATTATGGGAAAATCAGATAAGCATGTCGAGTTGTGAAGACTCACTCTATTTTTCCTCAACATATAATTATGTACATGTAATATTCTAAAAATAAATAAATAATAAGCTGAAATTAGCTGCAAATCAAAACTTGTCCTAGCAGCAGTTGGGCAGTGGATGTTGAATTTTTGGGAAAGTTGCAATGGAGCAGTATCCCCCCCCCCCCCCCAAAAAAAAAAAATTGTGGGACTTTAATTTTGTTCTCAAAACGGCCATAGAACATACTGTTATATAAATTCATTTGATTTTTTATTTCACACTTTCCTTATTGCAAGTATTATAATAATTATATAAATTTTAGACATGGATAATTTGTTATTTTATATATTAACACACTTACATGTAATAACTACTACCGTATTAACTCACAGATAAGCTGCACCCCCAATTTTAAGATTTTGGGTAAAAAGGTGTGGCTTCTCTGTGAGTGAATATAGTAATAACAATACATGCCATTCAGAATTTGACAGCACAATATACATTAATTGTGCATCTATTTGGCATAATATTTTATGTTGTTAATAAAACTCATCTACTAACTTCTATAAATAGTACATGGCTATACAGAGAAATGATTTTTTTATCTTTGAGTAAGTGAGTGTTGTAATACAAGATTAAGTGCAGCAATATAATCAAGTGTATTAAGTAATGGTCCAGATACGAACTGTAGTAGAATCCATTGTTCTGCAGCAATGAGCCTCCCCCCACATACAATTTTGCTTGAATATGCCTTAAGTGTTTTAGGAGGTATCTACAGTCCAAACTACATCTCGAAAATAAAGTATTTCTTATGCTATTGGTTCTTTTTTTTTCTGTGAAAATGCAGAGAAGCCACCAATCGGATATAGAGAAAACAAAGGATTTTTCAATTGCAAATTTGAGAACTTTCCCCACACACGATATTCTTCGAAATTAAACCATAGTTAGTTCGATCAAAAATAAATTCAAACCACAAAATAATATTGAATGAAAATGCATTATTTCGATGGGTTTCTATTGAATTTATTAGTATCAACCAATGAAATTACGAGAGAATAGAAAATTAACACCTTTTAACATTCCTTGCTGTAGAGCACTATACAGTTCTTATCTGGACCATTACTTAAACAAATTCACCATGAGAAGATAAAAACCATATCTCCAACTGCTGCCATGTAGATTCACCAACCTATAAATTACTGGGTTTTATGCACAACATATATGTATGTGATGACATCACAGATGTGTTATATGTTTTTTAAATATAATATATTCACTTACATGTTGCATACGTTGTAAACTTGGTAATTTATTGCTTGGTGAATAACAAAATGGTGTACAGAAATTTACATGCACTAGCTGTACATAATAAGTACTACATGAAGCTGTCTTTTCCTAAGTTGTAAGGTCTTTAATACATTAACGTAGTATGTAATAAATAATACTTTCCTATTCCTCTCAATGTTTATAACCTTCCCATTTCATCATTTGCATCATCTTATCTAGCATTCATGAGAATTTACCCTTGGTTGATCGATCCATTGCATTTGAAGTACATACTTTGTTTTCATAAAGCCGCTTTCCTGTATCAAAATCTTTCTTGGCAGCTATGCTGTAGTGAAATATCAACTTTATCTCTATCTTCATCTCTACATTAATTTGTAAATATGAAAAGCCTACCAGTAATTGATTATTATTCATCTTATTATTCATTTTATTGCATTCCATGTGGGAAAAGAAATCTGAACACCTTCCAGTGAGTCAGATACGGGGAATAGGCCATTTTGACGATGTTGCATGCACAGCTAGAACAAACTGTTTTAAATAACAAAAGGCTGGTGAACTAGAACAAGTCTTCAAGTCCTCATTAATTATTCACGAGGTATTCAGCCAATCCAATGGTCTGATTTTAATCCCTTGAGGACACTGGATACCTGGTCTAGTCCTCCTAGCAGTAACTGGAAAAGTTTCTAGTTACTGGAACAAGTTGTTCCAGTAACTGGAAATTTTTCCAGTTACTACGAATAAATTATTGAAAAACATCATGGCATGCATAATTACTCTTTTATTGATCAGATTAAACAATTTCCTTTCAAATTCCATTCATTATCATTATGAGGTGGATACACCTCTTTTACTAAGTTAGATTATCATCCAAGTGCATTATTTTCTCGATATTTTTTAGTTTTCCTTGCAAAATACTAAACTACCAGCAACTTTTATTTGTCTTTGATTCCTCCCGAATAATTAATGAGGAGTTGAAGTCGTTCAAAGTCCTCCAATTTCGGACTGGACGGGGATTTCAAGTCCTTGCAATTAGTTCCAGTCCTCGGCTGCGCCTCGGACTGGAACAAATTGCGCGGACTTGAAATCCCCGTCCAGTCCTCATTGTCGGACTTTAAACATTACTTAGCAACTATGTCTACGTCTACGTCTGTGCGCAACATCGTCAAAATGGCCTTTAAACTTTACATGTTTACCCCAGCATTGAAAAGTTGGACTACATTGTAATGGCTTGTAAATGCAGACCATTGTGTTTTCTGTTTGCTGAAGGTGTGATTGTGTTTCCGAGGTACATGTACAATGCATGTCAGAGTGATGGAGAAATTGGCACTGAATAATTATATTGCCCACTTTTGATCTGCTAATTCATGTGTCACACACACAGGTTTCAATACTGTCGAGGCTCTGGGGTAAATTAAACTTATTCTATTGTTGGAGAATATAATTAATTCAATTTACCCCATCTCTGGAGCATTGTATTGAAACCTTTGTGTGTGACAAATGGAGGCTGCATATAATGTACCAAAAGTGGGTCATTGAGCTGCAACACAAGCTAGATTTAACAGCTAGTGGAGAATCAAATTTTGAACTTCAAAACTATAAATGTTATCTTTGTACACTGTAGCTATGCAACACAGACATACAAAATAGCAGAATCTATTTCTCTCAAACATCTTTGTATAGTCATTGGGTTGGATTAGGGTACATTATCCCCCCCCCCTTTTTTTTATACTAAAAAAATGCTAAAATATTTTTTTTATGTTGCTTCCTAAAGAGAAGACTGTACAAGCCTAGTAAAAATAAGAAAGCTACTTTCTTTGAAAATTTCGTGAATATCAGATCTATTTTCATGTTCACCAGTCTTAATCGTATAAATATTAAAATAAATATCATTTTTAACCGGAAGATTATAATTTGAAATTAAAATGGTGACTCAAAATGAATGCTTGTTGAAATATGATATTCCCAGGTTATTTGCATTTTTCTACAAATCGAGGACTACCCTAATCTACTTATTCTCTTCAATGGCTACTGCATACTGTTAATTAATCCATCCAGAATGATCCACCTTCTGTTCTCTGTCGTTTGAACAGTGTATAACGCTGTCCACAGTGTATCAATCACTACCCAGTCGATAAAGCAAATTTCGTATGAGTGGGGCAAACTACGGCACTGGCTTAACAGCACGGTTAAAATTAATGGCATAAATTACAGAGTTACGGTAAGGCTACGGACATGCTGTAGTTTGTCCACTCATACAAAATCTGCTCTAAGCATTAGTGTAACTTACTAGATTCATCCACTGGATAGCAATTTATATGAGCAATAGACCACACATTTCAATTTGTTTACTGGTGAAATAAAGCACTTGGAATGTTGGGACAACTGTCACAAGAAATGGTTGAAAGTCACAAGCCGAAGGCACGTGATTTTCAGGCATTGCAAGTCAGTGTTCTCCCAACATCCCAAGTGCTTTATTTCGCCAGTAAACACTTTGAAATGTGTGGTCTATTGCTTTATGATATAACGTACTATGACACAACGCAAACAGGTGTGCCGATTTCTGTGTTTACCGACACAATAAACCATAGATGTTTTGAGACTATAAGCCAATCAGAGCATTCGTAGTATCTGGGTAAAATTATAAATATCAATAGTGGATATCATTATTCACTCTTTGAACAACCAGGGACTGGTCTGTACTGTAGCTCGTTTTTTAGGTTTACATTATGCCCACCATCCCGGCTCAGAATTGAAATTAGTTTATTCACTTAGTTATTACGGTAGTCAAAAAGAATAATATGAAAGCAGCCGGTTAAAACTTTTACTCAATACTCATTTTTCTCTAACCATTTTCACTGAAAAAAGTCATGTACAGTTTTTGAACCACCATTGTTGTTGTCGTCGTCGTTACCTGATAGGTCTCCTGTGTCGTGTTCTTCTGTACTATTGTTGGTACTTGATACACTATTTGGTGAATTTGTAGTCTTTTCCATATCCCAACTTTCCTCTGAAAATACATAAGCCTATTATTATTGTTGCTGAACAGTTAGAATTCAACAATGTGAATCTGTGATCCCATTGGGAAAGGCTTTACTGGATGGCAAACAAACTTCAAAATGCTGTTTTAGAAAGATCAACAATCGATTGGAGGTGGAAAATAGCATTTACAAACAGGTTTTGCTCATAATACTACCGACCTCGTAGAAGTGGCTGTAAATAAATGAGTCAGATTTTTTTGCCATTCAGTAATACAACCGTCGATCTGATTGCATTCTTGTGAAAGGCTCATTAGGAAGTGCAATTCAGTGGTTACTGAAGTGACATATCAGCACACGACTGTTTAATCCTGCAAAAGACCTATTGGATAATTGGGCCTGTGGAAATTAATAACCAGCCATTATATGATTAATCACTTAATTGTTTCAGCCTGGTTTACATGTTTATAGACATGTACAAATGTACATGGCTTGTATAAAATATATTTGCCTGTCAGCAGCTTAAGATCAATTAGGTCTTTCACTTATTATTTTTACCTGGAGAGACTGACCTGCTCGTAAAACCAAATATGTAACTCCTGACTAATTTTAATTAATTAATTAGTGCATGCAGCTACATTGTCTCCATTCCATTCAATATAAAAACCCTTCCTCGCAAAAATCCTCACAAAAACCTGCACTATTAGCTACAATGTACATTGTATCACAGTGGTGTAAATTATGTACATGTATGTATATCTGGGTCAGGTTGTTCAAAGCATGGATAATACTATCCACTGGATAAACCCTTATCCAGTGGATATTTAACAATTATTCACCGAAGTGGAGGTGAATAGTTACCGAGCCGCTTCTGGGAGGTCAATATTCACCACTATTCACCAACACTGAGGTGAATAATTGTTTTAGTATATACCACACCAGGTGAATAGCCAGCACCAAATAGTTATTATATTTTCTGTCAAATAGACAAAAACTCACGCGAGATGATCGCTGCTTTGCTCGGAGGTGAATATGAAATCATATTCACTGTTTGAGTAGCCAATCAGAGCGTGCGAAAAGTGATATTCATTGGTGTGGCATATACTAATAAGTGTTAACCAAACTAGTTATTAATTTTATCCACTTGATTGGAATTTATCCAGTGGATAGCGTAATCCACCAGCCCTAGGGATTTTGGTGGAATTTTATACTATCTGTCAGTTGTCCTAGGGTTCCATCAATAGGACAATAATTGAAGGGCTGTGCCACAAGGGACCAAGTGCTCTTTTCAGGACATTGTTTTCCCCTCGAAATTTCGATTAAAAATACCAAAAGTGAGTACACAGTGAGTGAGCTTAAAACCCATCCTGAAAAGGGCACTTGGACCCTTGTGGTACACAGCCCGTCAATTTAGTAATACAGTAGCCTGCAATGCAGGCGTTTCTAGTGGTTTTCCCCGCTTTCGTGGACGTTTTCCGCTCACGAATGAATTTCAGACGAGTAGGAATGGAGCGAGGACGAAAAAGCGAGAGAAGGGGGAGGGGAAGAGGGGAAAAGAAAAGAAGTGGGGAGGGGGGAGGGGGAAGAAGGAAACGCCTGCCCGCAAGGCCTGTGATTTTGAAAAACTTCGTTCGTCCACGAACGAAGGCTTCTGATTGGTGTGGTACTGACAATTTTGATTGGCACCAATCATTCGTTCGTCCATATCGCATTTCGAGGAAAACTTCAGCGTAATCAGCGAAAGGTTATAGTTCGGCGAAGCAGACTTCGAATATTTCTTTATACAGCGGGTTAATTTTCCTGCTCTAAAGCTAAATCTCTAAAGAAGGCTGGAACAGAAATAAGGTTTGCAATTGCAACAACTTGCCTTTCGGTTGGAAGAATGGCGAGGAAGTCTTGCGTGATTTTCAACTCCTTGTTCGTGTGAAGGAAACTGATGACGAAGCCGTTGTTTCCCTCTAAAATCAAGTGACTTCATTGGAATCGAAGGCTAGATTTACAACACAAACAACAATCCAAATTGCTTGACATTATACAGAAGTTATGTTTATGATTTTTATATTAGCCCGACTGATTTTGGAGAAAACATACGTTTTTCCCGAGCATTTTCTGTCCATATTAACGTGGCGGAAGCATAAAGGTTAACGACCAAACCATATTCAAGCGCATAAATAAAATTATTTCAAGCACTTCTATTAAAACTATGAACTTCCTGTTACATATGTAAGAACTACGATGGTGCCTGATTCTATTTTTGAATTTATTTCGAAGTAAAGAGCTGTTTTCAGATTCTTTCGAGTTATATTCCCATCTCATGATGTGCAAACAATGCTGCATGTGAACGAGCCCAACACTGCGGTTACATCGCATCAGATTGTTTACCAAATTGAAATCTTGGTGGCGGCCAAATGGCTTTAGAAAACTTGTTATAAATCGCTTGATATCGTTGAAGTTACGTTGATGATTTAGAGGTTGATAACCCGGTTAATTTTGGAGGCAACGTACATTTTCTGAGGCCTACAATCAGCGAGGAAAATTGCACTGGTAATTTTTGACAGATCAGACATGCATAACTAATTAGGAGGCATTTTTCAAAATCACAGGCGTTGCGGGCAGGCGTTCCCTTCCCTTCTCCTCCCCTCCCCCTACTTCCTTTTTGTCCTCGCGCCATTCTTCCCTCGTCCAAATATATTTCGGTTTCCCAAATAAAACGCCATTCTTCCCTCGTCCAAATATATTTCGGTTTCCCAATAAAACGCCTGCATTGCAGGCTAGTAATACAGTAAATCAGTGCACTTTTAACACGAAAATGTTGAATGGAAGGAAACGGAAAGCAATCGGACCAGTGTCCTGTCATGTTGAAAATCAGACATTTTGTGTAATTACCGGTCATAGTCTGCTGTCCAACAGTAATCTGAATACCTGCACCAGGGATGTGTTTAAAGGCCAGGAGCTGGTAAAATACCCATCCGTGAAACCGATTTTGCGTGATTTTTCCGGCTGTAAAATGGGGGAATGCTCAGACTCTCCAAAGTGGTGCTGCCATACTATACTGCCTGTACTTGCTTATTTTCCATCTGTGAAAAATTCTAAAATACATCCCTGCTGTACATTATATATTTACCTTCTTCATCAGCATTGTATGTTTCATCGGGTCCACAGCAAAGTCTACAACATCTTCTCCATCCATGATTTGCTTGGCCTTTGCTCGGACTCTCTTTGCTCTTTCTTCTCGTCGTCTTTGCTTTGCAACTATTTCTGATTTGGCTTTTGCCCTATTTTTTTCTGTTGCATCTATCTTCCCTTTGAGCTAAACAAAAATTGATATTGATTGTTATGATATAAAATGATGTTAAAAACAAAGAGACAGTTTAGCTGGTTAGGTGACTGTATAAACACTGTAAAATAGTCCAGTCTGTAAATTTAGACAGATCATGACACCATTAACTGCACAGTCATGCATGATGTATAGTAAGTTACTAGTGGGTGAAGTGTGAGTAACTGGGCCCTCACACTCAATTTGGCATTCCTCTCAACTTAACTATCAGGGTTATCAACTTGAGTATCAGGGTTAATAACTATCAGGGCCAATAGGGCCCTGCCCTGCCCCCCCCCCCCCCCCCCCCCCCCCCGCCCCCCCTAAAAGAAAATCAGACTGCCCCCCTCCGCCACTCTCTTCACTCTTGTATCAAATCCCAATTAAATTTAGCAACTGGAATAAATAATGCCATCACCCTTGCAGTTTGAAACATTATTTTTCTGGTTTGTTTTCTGACTTTGCCTCGCCTTACCCCAATTTTTACTTTTCTTTTTCCCATTTCTGATTTTGCCTAACCTTATCAGGCTGCAGGGGTAAAACTTTACAAAAACAGATTCAAACTGAAACTGTCATACAAAACAACAGGATTTCAATGATTTTGATAGACAATTAACTCATACAAAACTGACTTTTCAACTGAGAAAATGGCAGCCATAGCATAATTATTATGCAAAGCATGATGGTTGGTCTATATTCTTTAATATCAGACAATAGTACAATTAAGTCATGTACCTCAATCTTCTGCTGTTGAGTTTTATCCATTTCTCTTGCTTCTACCAATTCTTTTCTTCTTTTTGAAGTGTTCTTGACCTTCTTTTGTAGCTCCTAATAAATAGTAAGAGAGGTAATACAAAGTGCATTATTTTGGATTTATTTTTCCACTGGTCAAACAGGAATGCTACATGTATTTGATGCACTCCAAAATGTGTACAATGAAGTTTTTTAAAATAATTATTGTATTCATTAGGGATAATTAACAATGCACAAAACTTTACAATGTGTTTTAATATGTTAGGAGACTAGCATACATGTAGGTATGACTCAGTTAAGAAAGTTTGAACTAATTGTTTTATTTACGGCTGTTTGTGTTCTATACCTTATGTCTGTTTTCCTCGGCAGCTGCTTGCTTCTGTGCCAGCATATCTGCTGTTAGAGTGTGGACACTATCTAACTTCTGCAAAACAAAATAACAGTATGAACATCTAGGGGCAGGGTCCAACAAAAGTTGTGTCCGATAGCCTGGGGCTAGTGAGTTTCATGTCGCGCTAGTAGATCAGTCTGACAACTTACCTGATGGACAAACAGCCACAGTAGGCTTCTTAGTGAAATAAGGTATTTGGGCAAGATTCGATTTTATTTTTCTTCCAACCCTTTAAGGGACTGATTTTATTCAAGACTAAATGTAATTTATTTTATTTTATTGAATACTGAGATTCTGACCTAAATATTGTATCTTCAGTTGTTTTGCTTTTCATGTTTTGTTTTTGCAGTTCTAACACCTACATTGATGAACATTTAATCACTTTTTAATGGATGTTTAAGCTATTAACACAACCCGATTTAATGCAAGTAGAAGTGTATAATTATATAACAATTTTAACTGACAGGTAGGGTGATTTGCCCCTCACAAAATCAGTCAACTTTAACGGATTCATGTAGTTGATTTTTTTTTTACAAACAGCTAGCTTTACCAATAAAAATACAAACAAAGCAGCCAACAATTTTGTCAAAGCAATTAATATCGATATACGTACCACCGATGTAATTTATATAAATCATCTACCTCATTATATGACACATTGCTATTAAAATAAATAGTGGCATTAATCAAACTTGACAGCAGAACGTGTGACATCTGTGCAATCATGTAATTTAAATAAAGTTTACAGAGATTCCACTAGCCCCTTCTATCAGCCAGTACTCTGTACCAGTACAAATTAAAAATAAAATTTCAGTATTGATCGACATGAATGAAACAGCAGCCTCAGTTTTCTTTGTTACAGTTATTTTTTTACCAGTAAAAGCCAACATATGCCAGCCATCTATAGTAGAATATGCATTTCAATATAGGCCCTATGTGTATATATATTTTGCTGTGACGCACAGGCTGATATATTATACATCCTATCCTATTTTGTCTCTAGTTTACCTTTAATCTGTGTGGTCTTTTGAACTCCTTTGGGTTGTCTTCAAATTTGACTTCAAAAGCCACTGCAGGAGTTCCTACATTGTAGAGCAAATTTAGCATAACAGGCCATAATATTGAACTGAAAACGTTGCACATTAATTCCTTCATTTAATTCACTGTTTGGAGATGCCAACTCAGAAGCACTGAGCTTAATTAGTTCTATTTTATTTTGTAATTCTTTTTTTTAAACTTTTATACCAGCCAATTGTCTATTTTTTTAGGTTTTGGAATTGCAACATATGTTACGACTCATATGTTATCTATGAATCGCATACTTTAAAAGTAATTACAGTTTTCCAGAGAACTAAGTACGGTACATTAGTCAATTACCTCCCCCACTTATTTAAATGTAAGTTGTATTATGTCCTTGCTGTTGACACTTGATTCATGATTGGCTGGTATGAAATTGTGACATTTCAATCTGCCAAACACTTCCCTTCAAACGTATAATTGAGTACAGGATTTAAAAGAATTAATGCCCGGAAATTAACACAGCCAGATGGGATCTTAGAAGATATGTGTAAAATTACACTCTAGAATTCAATTTTTGGACAAGTCTCTAATTACGTGATAATGAATTAAAATATCCCCATGTGCAAACATAAAGCGCTGTTTTGTGAATAACGCAACTATTATCATAATAATGAACGAAACCTAATGAACTCCCTCTCGCGATAACTATTAGCAAATAAACCACGCGGTGAAGTATATCTTTAGATTAAACAAACTTCTTTGTTTCCTAAGATGCGTAAACAATTAATTTGAGTTTCGAAAACGTAGTTTAATAAGTTTTTGGTTTAATTATTTTTGGCCGCGTTTGTGAAGAAGTAATGTCATCATTGAGTAAATTACACTTTCGCAGTCAAGTCAACAAGCATGAATACAGTCTCGCAGTTGACATTCACATATTAATTAATGACATACATTTGTCGTATTACAACAAAGAGAACTAGCTATGTTTATATAAATACTGACCAGTTGTATTTGAATTGGGTTCTCGCTTCTGTTCTTTGGGAATAACATCTTTCCTTTCTCGAATGTTGATTTTGCTACCAGTTCCATCATCAATAAAGCCATTAGATATGTTCTCTTCCTCGGCCTCACTCAATACATTCTGCTTTGGAATTTCATTCGAAGTTTTGTGTTTGTTTTCGCGGAAACCATTCTCGGTTGGTGGCCCGCCGTTTTGTACATGTGGCACAATTTTGGAACTTGATGTTGAAGTCCCACATCCCATGGTTGTGCTGTCTTGTAAGCTACTAGTTCTCGGAAATCACTATAAATAAACTTTCAAGTCATCTTTGTACGTATATAGCCTGATTCGAAACCGGTGCCGACCAACTGAATGACGATACTTGCGGCGTTTCAATGCACGGTGAATTGTCTTCGTTGGGTTGAAGGAATGTTTCTAACGATAAGGTAAATACCGCAGCTAAGAAGTTTCTTTCGGCGTATTTTCACTGTTCATTTGCAAACTAATGAGTCTGCGAAAATAGCTATTCTTCCGACTGTCACAGTTGAAATGTAAATGAGTTGACGTCAGTTGCCATAACAACATGGTACGCCGTTATCTATCAGGTCGTGATCTTATGCGTTTGTGACGACATTTCATGCACGATTTACCATCATTCAAGTTTTTTCACTCGAGTGAACATAATGTGTCTGGTACTTACTGAAGTAAACATGTAGAGCAATGTATTCTCTTTAGTCTCCTGTGAACTTCAAAAAACTCTTAAAACGTTTTGTATTTCTTAGCGTTCTATCATGTAGAGCTTTTAGTTTTGCATACTTGCCTCAGATCTATATCCCAGTACCTTAACAGCCCCAAAGGTCCCAAATATTACTTGTGCAGGATTCCTATGGTGACGTCATATCCCTACCAACCATCGAAGATACAGGCTTAGGTTTACGTATTCCGACGAACTCCAGGGAATTGGAATTGAATGTTTTTTTGTTTGTCTTTGACCCCAATCTAATTAACCCAGGGTTAGGGCTACTCCAAGGTTTAGGGTTTTCCATAACTACCGATACGATACCCTTTACTATTTAGTCTTTAATTTCAGTGCAAGGGTATTTATACTTACTAGTTCAATACTGAGATAATTATAATGAAGCCTGTTTTGGTATCAAATTTAAAGATCCCTGACTCAAGAAAATAGTTTATCATCGGCTGATCTTTTAGCTCTCTTTCTCCCCCCCCCCCCCCCCCCCCCCCCCCTCCCCCCTGTCGAAACATCGACAATCGATTGGAGGTGGAAAATAGCATCTACAAACAGGTTTTGCTAAAACACTACCGAACTGGCTTAAAACAGTTTTAAGCATTTATTCCAGAAACAACTAAAAAAGCTATTTTTTCTCACTACCTTTCCCAATATTGAATTTTTTTATGCATTATTTTGGCAGAAATGTTCCTATTAATTGTTTTTTTTCCTAGTAATAATTATCACGAGCAGATTTAAGGGCATCGTATTTAGGTAACTATTTGATACCCTTACACCAATGATTGATGTTGAGTGTGAGGTATCTTTTTCCTACTGTAGTGTGTGTGTGTGGATTTTATAGTCTGTTATTTAATATTATATTGTTTTCATCTGTTGTATCGCCGGGATCTCAAACCTGACCACATTTCAAACTAAGATATGTATATTTTGGCACCCTCTTTCGGACCTTTAATACCCCAAATCGGGACCCTATAAAATATGATATTTTATTTATTAGCAAAGACAACACAAAAACTCTTCAAGTTTATTGTACCATTTAATGCTTGCATTTCCTGGACTATGTGTGGTTAGTAAAACACATGCACCTCAGCACCAAATAGCAGCATATTTCAGTCTGGAAGGATCGGTTTATCTTTAAATATTCAAATGCTGAGATAGTTATACTTAATCGAAGTTCCAGACGGGCAGTTATTTCAGTCATAAATTAACTGGCTTAAACTCAAGTAAAGGTTAAGTTAAAATACTCGTTCCTTGGTGACTAAGCGATGCCCCGGGGCGTCAATATCGCTTAGTCTCCGAGGAACAGCAGGCTTATTCATTGTTAGGAAGATTATGTAAACAACATACAGAATGCATACAATGAGCTCAATTACAACCATTGTTAACTAAAGCATTGTTGATCATAATTTCCTTGGTAAAACACAAAACAATAGCTCTTTGAAAGGTCTTAACGCTTTAACGTATTTATGAATGTCTAACTTAAGAACGAGGCTAACCCTGTATAAATGCGTCTGCAGTCATCGCATTAAGCGGTAATTTTCGAATACGAATCTGGACTATTCGAGAGGTCTATGGTTCAAGTCCAGGTAAGTGCTAACAAAAAAAAATATGTGTAGTTTGTTCCCGTCTATCGTTTCCAGACTAAACTCAAATTATAACGTCACGGGGATATTATATAACGTCCCGGGGATATTATTTAACGGCCCGGTGATATTATTTAACAGCCCGGGATATTATATAACGTCCATTCATTTGTTAACTAAAGCATTGTTGATCATGATTCTCCTCCATTTTTAACCGATATTTATTGTAAGGATTTTTGTTGGTAGTTTGTTCAAACATTTCCAACGATTGCTGCAATAAAACATAGGTAATACCAGAAGTCCATAACCAGAAGTGTCCATCTCCCACTATAGGGTTTGGCCCATCAGTTTACAGAGTAGTCTATTTATAGAAAGCTTTTCCCGCCATCTCGCAGCCAATCATATTCTTCGAAAATTTATCATCAGTACCTGATTGGCTAATTACAGCGATTTCCTTTGTTTGTAATATTGTACAGTTAATTATATATGCGACAAAATTTCAGTTGGCGGAAAAGGCGAGCGAATGATACTTGCTAGTGTAGAAACTTCTTGATAATCAGCTATTTCTCATTTATAACAGGCAAGAACTGGTGAGCACCATATGTTCAGGAAAGACCATTATAAACCAGAACATGTGGTTCCTTTGTAACCTTTTATTTTCCCGTTTCATCCGTTTCAGACTTCGTGTGATGTATACAGAACGAAGCTAAGTTTTGTCTTTTGGTTCATAAACGCAGATTTTTGTAATGATATTTGGCATAAATACAGCAAGTGATAAATATCACATACAAATCATGCTATTTTTGTTTATAATATGACCTACATGTAAGAAATGTACTGAAAAAGACAATAACATGTTCTCTCAAGAGTAATTAAGTGCACCGAGTTTGTTTACTATGAGTTTGAGCTCAAGTGAACATTTGAAAATCCTGTAAGTAATTTGCGTTTGGCAGATAAAAGAACAGCCCGGCAAATCTCCAAGCAAGGCTTAATAATCGACTGGAACTGAAAGAAAATAGCTATAAACTGTGAAAAAAGTCAATTTCTGGTACACCCAACACTAGCAAGAAGCGAAGTTTGATTTCAGGCAGTTCATCAAGCACAATCAAACAATGAAACAGTTATCACTTTGCTGTTTTATTAAAGACACTAACTGTTATACATCTCCAAGAATAAACTTTACAATCGAAAACTAGAAAACTGAACGCAACTATCGCATCTGGAAATGAAATTCCAGTTCTTAAAATTAGTACAAACAAGGTTTTTTTTCTGCAGACAACCAGTGAACAAGATTATTAGAAGATTTGAATCAAATGCCTCACGGCAACGGGTCATATGCGACCGAGTTTCCAAGGCCGATTTCAATGGATTAAAATCAAAACAATTAAATAAAAAAATTAAAGTAAACTTGGCTTACTTTGATTTAATTTTGACCTTGTATAATGTCAGTTGTTCCTGGCCAGATGAATGTGAATTTTCGGTTCCGTTTTCATTCATTGTCATAATTCAAACTTTTATACTCGGCGTCGCTAGTCAACACTTGAAGACTTGAAAATCACTTTTAACTTTCTCAAATCACCCCAAGATCCATTAGCAGAGGCACAGATGATCAGTCTATACATTTCGTTTCATTACCAATCCAATATCTTCAATTTTAGTCGTCAAAGGCCCGACATTTGCCACCGTACTTAGCTTTGTAGTTTGTAGCACCGCTTGGCGAACTGTATGTACTGAGCTTCAAACCGGGGGGCACTGCTTGCATAATAAAGGGTGGTATGTGAGGTATCGTCTTCAGAGCCCGACCCAGTTTGCAAAATAAAATGTAATGAAGGTGTTTTTATTAACCAGAATTTCCAATAAAATTTATGAAAATCAACCCGAATTGATAGTTGATTTGCTCCAAAACCATGACTCTCACATCTGACCCAATGTCCGCCATTCATTTTCTCCGCGAAATTTGAGATTAGCATTTCTAAAAATAGACTACTCTGTAAACGGTGGGCCGTTACCCCAATACCAGATGGACACTTCTGGTTATGGACTTCTGGTAATACTAATAGAAAGGAATGGTTATGAAACCCAGCGACCTTTGTTATAGATCTTTGTTCGCTTTTTTCAACCGTGACCGTGCACAAAACAATAGGTATTGGAATATGTTAATCAATCAGCCAGTGTGGGTTCAGTTGTGGTCAGGTGGCACATAACAAGGTTATGTTTCTCATATTGTGCACACAACCCTTAAATAATAAATGTATTAAATCAAATCCACTGAAACTGTTTTAAAACTATACTTTCCTTTGTGTGACAACATTTCGTCAAATCACAAGAGTCTAAATAAAATTCCCACGTTGAATTTTCGTCATATTTAAAGTTATGAGAGTTTTCACTAGATGCAATTCAAATCTGTTTAAAAAATTAAAGAAAATAATATTCTTCTTCAGGTTTTGTTAGATTTTGATGTCTAAGCCAATGAGCCGTGGACGATTGAAGCAATACCACAATTAGCACATTTCTGTGTGCACATCCTTGCCGTTGGACTGCCTTGTTCATAGCCGGACTATTACTTCAGTTCCCTACTAATGAGCTACATATGACCGTGCACAATCTTTTGTCTTACACCCCTTCCAACCGAAATCGCAGCGCCTTTGTTAGCCGCTCTGAAGTTTGCCGGGTTTCCTAACCATTCGAGTAGAACGGAACCTCTCGTGACCTGTATAGAGGGTTTTCACTGAATCCTCAGAGATTCGAATGACAAAGGGCATGGCGGCCATGTTGGTGTACAGAACAAAAGAAGCTAACGAAGAATCTATTGTTAAAGGTACACCAACATGGCGGCTATGACGTCACGTGAAAACGCTCCATTCTGATTGTACCCATAATACTATACTTCTATTGTATTTTTGTACTGGACTTTCTAAAGGTTAGGGTGTTTTCTATTGTTGGGTAGGCCAATAGTGTCGCTCGTTTGGAGAAGTTCCACCCGACCCAACCATTCCCCCTAACTATGAATAAAACAGTCGGGAAACAGAAGTGACATAATTCGAGAGGTCTACGGTTCGAGTCCAGTCAAGTGCTGCCAAAAATATATTTTATACTCATAAATTATATAACGTTCCTCGGATGTTATATCATCCTTGGGTTGATATATAAAGTATTGTTTTTTTATAATCTATAAGACTGGATGTTTGGGGTAAGTCGGGATAATTCAGCTGGATGGATGACCACGGCACGTCAACGTTAACTGACCGAACTATGTATGGACCCTATTCCAATATGGCAGCTCTAATTTGCATAATGCCAAAAAACGTAGTCGGATATTAGGTAAAGTGAATGCCGTCTGTATGAAAGCATACCATAGTAAGTAAAACTGAGCAGTTCGGTCTTTCATTGCTGCAAAGTTATCGAAATTCAAATACAGGGAAAATCATTCAACTGTTATTCACTGAGCTCTCTATACTATTTGAACAATATTCAGCATTTTGGAATAGGATCTTATTGAGCGGTTTTCAATTGAGTGTCGAAAAGTAATTCGGTGATTGCTTTCGAATTTGATTGGTTGGTTAGAGCAGGTTTCAAGTGAGTGTCGAAAGTTTTCGGTGATTGCTTTGGTTTTGCGTTTACTTAGCTTTTCTATTGGCTGTGTAAATGTTTCGTATTCAGTCAGCGAACCAAATTCTAGAGTTGACAAACAAACGCTTTGGCCTAAGCCTTTTGGTTCGTCACGTAATCAGGCCACGATTGCTTTTACTTTTCCTCCTGATTGGTTGCTTTCTCATGCCAGTGAAACCAATCGGTATTCACTTTAGTTCGTGATTGGTTCGTTGTAATTGCTTTGGTTTTGGTTTTACTACAGTCAATTGAAACCTGCTCTATCCACGATTGCGTTTACTTTTCTTCGTAATTGGATCAAGTAAAACCAATCGTGAATTAATTCAGTTTGTGATTGGTTCATTGTGGTTTTACTTGCTCCTGCTCCAGATGTTGGTTTTACGCTCTATTGTCATAACAGGTGATAGGCATTAAATAAACTGTCTAAGTCTCAGGTAATGTAGGAAACTTCAAAATCACTGAGGACATCTTTCATCTTTTGCCTGCGAAAAAAAGTAGTTTTATCCATAAGTGAGCATTGGTTTAGTAAAGCCAGTATTAAATTGCTCCTCTTTGGGCAGGCACGTGCTCAAAATGATTAATTGCGCAATTGGGGCACATGAGATATTAGGTTGCGTTAGGCTCAGGTGTCAGGCAGTCCAGGGCTGGTGTAGTTGTTCTTCAAGCAAGCACGTTCTTTGTATGCGGATATACAAGTTCACTTTCTTCTTCTTTCCCACCCTGGATATATTATCATTGTCAGAAATTCATGCCACGCGTGCGCACTAGACATTAAATTTCATCAATAAACAGATCCGGAGTTGCTCAGAATTTTACAGTAGTTTGTATGGAAGTTTTTTTGGGGGGATACATTGGGTGATGGTATTATAGCGAAGCTCATTTGTCCCGATCAAAGCGATTTCTAAATCATATTGGCTTCCGTAAAATTGTATTCTTTCAAGTTATAACGAATAATTATGGCTTCGAAAAGAATCTGAAATGAGTTAACTGACCTCCATGTTATGACCTCCATGTTGACAGCAATCTCCTTCCTTTCAGCCGTTATGATGGTTGCTCTGATCAACTTTACAATATAAAACTCGGGTGGTTATTGTTTTGTCCCGATTCAGCCGAGTAGTTTAAAAGACGTTATATTGCCCAGATAGATCCAAATATAACTTACATTATCCTCGAGCTTCGAATTGCGAACAAATATGAGTAATTTTAAGGTTTTTCGACGGCCACAGCAGGGAAGAATGCCGTAAACACGTAAGTCCTTTCCACATCTCTTGCCTCTCTCTTCGAAACGCTTTGTCCGCGATTTCTCTCTCGGTTTGCCTGTACAAGCCTGGGTACTGGTATATTCTTAACTGTTCTTTCATTGGCTCTATTATAACTTTCATATATAAGAGCTTGTCTGATAGGGCTAAAAAAATAAGTAACGCGGCATTGAAATAAAATATGCAAAACTAAATCGTGACTGTATTCCCTGTAAACGTACTCGGTTACACTGTTTACCTCCCGCTTGGCTATTAGCCGCTCTACTTATAATAATCCGACATAGCTAGAACTTTCCAACCACGCAGTTCATAAACACTAGAAGCCTTTCGAATTCGACCGCTTTCGCAATTCGCTTCGAGCAGAGTGTTTGGCCTGGAATAATGGCTGAGCGAGCCTGAGAACAAGTAATTTATGATGGGCAGGCAGATTTGCATAATTTTATACCCCGCCCACAATGGCATGAATTTCTGACCATGATTAATTAAATGGGTAGCAGAGATTTATTATCGTTAGTCAGTTGTATTGGTTTGTAGCTCCTTTTTAATACACTTCTCTACTCGGTGCCAAACTTGAAAACGAATTGTGTGTTGTTTTGTTAGGTGCTCAGTTGGGGGAATTACATACTGTATATAGTTTTCTTTTTTATATCTTCAAGTCGCAATCTCGTTTCTGATTGGGTGAAAGAATCCAATAATTCTGAGTCAATGAGAACTTCGGTGACATCACGTTGGACGTCAAAACACTACTGACGCGCATGTGGCATTTTGCTGCAAAAGGCGGGGGAAAGGCCGGCGTGCATGAAAATGGCTTCTGAATAAGAGGGAGAGTTTGCTCCGCTCCCGAAGAAACAGATGACTTAAGGCACAAAGAGAATCATCCTAACTAGCCAAGGCCGCCTTTATTCAACTATTACCGGTTGAGTAGAAAACAGATCGGAAAACGTAACATGTTTTCTATGCCTGACTTAAAGCTATACAAAGCAAGATAAATTTGGGAAAACCGAGCTGGCCGAAGGCAGTCCTAGCTCAGTCAATGGCGAATTGGATGGACTTTTGTGATTTGTTTTAAAAACTACAATTGTCTTCTTTGAATATTGTAATGAGAAATAGATAGCGAGTAGCGAAAAAGACGGTCTTTTAAAAACAAAACGCACTTTTGGTCGAGTTCTTTAATATAGTGGTCCACATAATACGAGAAACATTAACAAAGAAACACAAGAACACAAAAGCTAGCGTGTGCAACTCAAGAAACTATTTCACGGGTTACCAAGCCATTGAACATTTACTGCTTAGAATTTGGGGCCGCTCGTTCTCTGCTTTGAGAGTCTCTATCTTCTGGTAAGATACCTTGTGCAATAAATTATTTAATGCTATAGACTCTAACAATGATCACAAACTTGCAGAGTTATACCCTGGTTGCCAGGAGTTCTATTCGAGCCGAGCGAAGCGACGAGAACTTGAGGAGCGAAGCGACGTTTCAGTTACTTTCTTCCCCAGGCCGCTCTTAAACTCTCTCTAGGAGGCCGCTATTCCCCAGGCCCCTCTTAAACTCTCTTTCGAGCCTCTACTGAAGTAACTGCTTCTGCGTATCCACTTAGAAAGAGAAGAAAATGCCAGCTATCTGTCATTAAGACTAATAGATTTAAGAACTCGTTCATAATGACGTACGCTGCCAAGGCGTTCACTGATTAAGATTAATGCCATGACTACTATCGAGTTTGAGATTTTATTAGTGATATTAATCTTGATATTTTTAGTAGTATTGTAATTTTATTCTTGTATATATTTGAAAACATGCATGTAATTCAGTCTTTGGCTGCAAAATGTTGGATTTCGTTAAACGATTTATCTATCCAATCCATCTAAAGGTCACCCGGTCTGATACCGGGGAACAATGAATGTACACAATGACGTCATCTGAACTCCACATATTCGTTCATAAACGAACAATGACATGGTCCAATGATCTGTTGACATTTCATAAACTTACCAGGTCTTCTGACGGATGAAGTGGTATTTACAACGATTGACAGCAAACCCATTGAAACCACTAGAAACAGCAGTCGTGTATGCACCCATCTTGAGGAAATAGATCCAATCACCAACCGACAGCTAGAAAATTAAAAGCGGCGCATAAATTAAACTTCAATCTACAAACAAACAGACTACATCAGTTGAAAGATAATTTTAAACTTAGTAATCACCTAAAATTTGAGATTGATATGTTAAAGTGCAAGTATAATGTCGAAAAAAAATGTGTACTTTTGTGTTTGTTTCGTACAAAAAGGTATTAATCATGCAAATTTTGTAACATTTCTGGCATTTAATCCCTAATTTTGGTTACTTTTCATGGAAACTGTGACGTCATAAGATGAATCAACTCCCTCCCAAGAGAAAACTACTACAATAAAATCCCGTAGGTTTCCATTGTGACATCACAAGATGAATCAATCCCGCAATTCGGGTAACTTTTATTCTAGTTGAATTGCTGCTCCAGTCTCTCAAAGAAAACTAATTTTGACAACTGAAGTATATTAGAAATAGAATTTGGAGCAAAAAGAGTTAATGTTGTTTTATGGCTTTACTTGCACTTTAAATATTTACGGATAAATTGAAATTAGAGTCACCAAACAACGAGTGTCGATTCAGAGGTCTGGGACCTAGAAACCGGCATTTTTAATGTACTGACAGCTCTTCCAAATATGGAATATGTGATTTTCCTAATATGGAAGAGGCCGCGGGAAGTTCCAAACGACACATTTGCTTGCTATTTTTTGGATATGTGCTGATAGCCATACATTCTTTGTAAACTTTGAGATTTTTAAACGTTCATTCCTCAAAATATATCAGTTTATCATATCACTCAAATTTTCGGTGATTATCAAGTGACAATCTCTTTCGATTTATGGTTTGTTTGTATGTACGTCGCTTAAAGTTTGATATATGCTAATGTGTAATGAGGAAAAACGTAAACAAAGATTCGCCTTTTCTACCTTAGGAAGCATAGCATCTTTGGAGATGAAATCCCTAGGGTCACAGCTCTGGCCCCAGATACTAGAGGGATAGAGTACTCCTTGTTGCTTCTTCAGTGGGATACCAGTATTGAGTTCAGGTGTACGTATCACTAGAATTTCGTTGAATGACCCGTATAACCCGTCATCGATGTAGTACATATACCCCTGGAATGGAAAGTAACACAGAAGTTCAAAAAGCGAGCAGTTCAAATTCATAGTTCCGAAACTGTCAATTAAAAAATAGTTCAGACCAATCAGAATGCAGTAATCACTGGAAATGAAATTTCCATCCGTTGGAAGTGTGTAAAACCTTGGAAATTCCAGCTAATTTCCAACATATGGAAGAGGTCCAGATTTTCCAGTGAATATTCCGCCGCGAAAATAGGGCCGGCATCTTGCACGTCCTACAAGCTCTTCCGAAGGAGATGAAAACACAAGGCTTGATTTCTTCGCACAGACAAAAGTAGGAAATCTATACATCATTCGGACCGTTACGAAGACTATCACTGAACTCTTGCCATA